>CM034536.1:28744782-28925508 GCA_020002185.1 Paraescarpia echinospica
AAACAAACGTTTTCTCAAAGCTCTCAATAAACAGACTCAAAACATCATATTTGGCGACGAGTGATGCAGGTGTGAACTTCGCAACAAAGTTAAGTACTGCAATAATGTCCGATCTGCCAACGTATCCACACTTCGATGTTAGTGCAAGCGGTGACGTCGCAATTCGCTGGACCAAATGGGTCGCTCGCTTCAAAAATCTCATGACGGCGACACACGTCAACGCACAATACTGCTTCATTATGCGGGTGAAGAAACGCACGATATCTTCGACACGCTGCCTGTCGTCGCTGGTGACGATGACGAAAATGAACTTGAGAAAGCAGTCAAAGCACTCACAACACACTTCGCTCCAAAGAGAAACCGCGAGTACGAAGTCTACAAGTTCAGACAGGCAAAGCAGGAGAAGGGGGAAGACATCACCGCGTACTACACGAGGCTGAGGCAGCTTGCAAAAACGTGTGAGTTCTCCGATATCGACAGAGAAATCATGAGCCAGATCGTACAGAACTGCGAGTCTAGTCGGCTTCGACGGAAGGCACTAAGTGACCCCGACATAACATTGACCAAACTGGTGGATGTCGCAAAGGTCATGGAACTGTCCGAGATGCAAGCCAATGACATAGAACGCGTCAATCACAACAGTCAGTCGGTGTCTGTCAACAAGATGTCAACCCACAAACCCAAACAATCACAGTGGGTTACGAAACCGAAGGACGAGAATAACGTGTGCCGCAACTGTGCGCAGACGTGGCCGCACCCTGGAGGGAGATCGTCCTGCCCTGCCGCTGGGAAGGAGTGTATGAACTGTCACAAGATGAATCACTTCGCTTCATGCTGCCTGTCTAGACCAACCGACGAAAACGGAGAAACGTAAACAGAACACGCATAAACCACAGAGACGAGGTGTACACATCGTTGCGGCTGAAGACAGTTCGAGTGATGACGCGTGTGTCTACAAACTATCACTGTGCAACGTCGGTGTCAACAAACGCGATGCACGTCCACACTTCATTGTCAACGGCCACGAACTGAACGTCATTGCTGACTCGGGAGCTGAAATCAACATCATCGATGAATGCGACTACGCCACGATGACACCGCAACCGCAGCTGAGCCGCGATGACACGAATATCTTCCCGTACGGATCTGCAAAGCCACTTCCTGTCAAGGGTATCTTCACGGCCACTGTGAAATCTGCAACACAACAAAGTGACGAACTGTTCTATGTTGTAGCGGGCTCAGGTGGCTCACTTCTAGGATGGAAGACGTCAAAGCGACTTCATCTGGTACGAGTCGTGCAACCGCTATCGACCAACCAGCCACAGTCTACAGCTATCGATCGCTTAGTCTCCGAGTATAACGACCTTTTCCAAGGTCTCGGTCAACTAAAGGATTTCAAAGTGAAATTACACGTCGACGAGACGGTGCAACCTGTTGCGCAACCACACAGGAGGATCCCGTTTCACGTCAGGCAGCAACTGGAACAGGAGTTGAAGCGAGACGAGGAACTCGGCGTCATCGAGCGCGTCGAGGGGGCAACGCCCTGGGTATCGCCATTGGTCGTAGTACCGAAACCGAAAAGTGAAGGTCAGATCCGGGTGTGTGTCGACATGCGCCAAGCGAATCAGGCGATCACGCGAGAACGTCACATCACGCCGACCACCAACGAGCTTGTAAACGACCTCAACGGTGCAGCTGTGTTCAGCAAACTCGACTTGAACCAAGGCTACAATCAGCTGGAACTCGAACCGTCATCGCGACCTATCACCACTTTCTCCACGCACATCGGCCTGTGGAGATATAAACGTCTCAATTTCGGTGTGTCTAGTGCAGCCGAAGTGTTCCAGAATGCCATTCGCGAAACACTAAGTGGCATATCCGGTGCGATCAACATCAGCGATGACATTCTCGTGTTCGGCGCAACGCAGAAGGAGCACGATCAGCACCTGAAGGCGACGTTCCAACGACTGCGCGAACATGGTCTCACACTGAACAAAAAGAAATGCTCTTACAACACGGGCACGCTTGAGTTCTTCGGGTACGTCTTCTCCCGAGGAGGACTCTCTGCTGATCCAAAGAAGGTGTCAGCGATCCAGAATCTCGACACTCCGTCAAACGCAACGCAGGTTAGAAGTCTTCTCGGCATGTCCAACTTCTGTGCGAGATTCATCCCTGGTTACGCGACGATGACGCAACCTCTACGAGAGTTGACGAAGAAAGATGCGCTTTGGAACTGGACGGATGAGTGCAACACGTCTCTCGCCTCTATACGCCAATCGCTATCGAAGGCGCCGGTGCTGGCGTACTTTGATGAGCGAAAGAAAACGGCAATCTACGTGGACGCCAGTCCTGTCGGCCTTGGCGCAATCCTCACACAGAGTGCCGAGTCAGACGAGCGTGTCATCGCGTACGGCAGTCGTGCGCTAACCGCCGTGGAGCAGAGGTACTCCCAGACCGAACGCGAGGCGCTGGCCGTCGTATGGGCCTGTGAACACTTTCACCTATACGTCTCCGGTCAACCGGTCGTGGTATTCACTGACCACAAACCGCTAGTGTCGATCTACGGCAACCCAAAGTCTCAACCAACAGCACGCATCGAGCGGTGGGCAATCAGGCTGCAGCCCTACAACGCCACCGTGGTCTACCGTCCGGGATCAGATAACCCTGCAGACTTCTTGTCACGACACCCATGCCAACAAACGCGTCAGACTTCCCGTGAAGAGAAGGTCGCTGAGGAGTTCATCGATTACATCTCGATCAACTCCGTGCCGAAAGCGATGTCGATCGAACAAGTGCGATGCGCAACAATGGCCGACGCGACACTACAAGCTGTAGTGCAAGCCCTACGCACTGGAAAATGGCAGCAAAACTTGTCAGACAAGGTAGACGTCGAGTCGTACAAGTCCTACCAACTGCTGAAGAACGAGCTGACGACCACAGTTGACGGTGACACCATTCTTCGTGGTCATCGGTTGGCCATCCCCGCAACACTGCATAAATGCGCGGTCGACCTTGCCCACGAAGGTCATCAGGGAATCGTGAAGACAAAAGCATTGCTGCGAGAGAAGATTTGGTTCCCCGGCATCGACAAGATGGTCGAACGTCGTGTCAAATCATGCATTGCGTGTCAAGCGCCTGTGCCAGAGGTCAAACGTGAACCTTTGCAGATGAGTCCACTACCCACAGCGCCCTGGACAGAAATCAGCGCAGATTTCGCAGAACTACCCACGGGACAATACTTGCTGGTCCTAATGGACGATTACTCAAGATTCCCGACCGTTGAAATCGTATCGTCAACATCGGCAAACGTGGTGATCCCTCGTTTGGACAAAGTATTGTCAGAGTATGGTACGCCCGACACACTTCGAACGGACAACGGTCCACCGTTTAACAGTCGTGACTTTGCAAACTTTGCTTCAGATCTCGGTTTCCGCCACAGGAAGATCACTCCGTACTGGCCGCGAGCGAACGCCGAAGTCGAGCGTTTCATGCGAACGGTGAAGAAAGTCATCAAAACATCTATCTGTGAGCAGAAAGACTGGAGAGCCGAGATGAATCGGTTCCTTCGCAACTATCGCGCAACTCCACATGCGACAACCGGATCTCCTCCAGCAACACTTCTACACGGACGATGGATGAAGGTCAAGTTGCCACAAACGACACCCGAGCCGTTCAACAGGAAGGACGTACAACAACGCGACCAGAACAACAAAGCGAAGATGAAACGTGCAGCTGACGACAAAGCGTACGTCAAGCCTTCGACCATCAAGGAAGGTGACGCGGTCATCATCAAACCGCCGATGAGGAGGCGCAAAATCGACCCAGCGTATGATCCACGTCCGTACCACGTCACACACGTCAAAGGTTCCATGGTCACTGCGCAGCGTGGAACGCATCGAGTGACGCGAAATTCGTCATTCTTCAAACACGTCACGAGCGACGTAGTCGAATCGGAAGATGAGTCGAGCTGGGATGATGACATCAGCACCGGTGACATCGGTGACGCCGAAGATCAGCAAATCCTACCTGATGACGTCGACGAGATGCCTCGCTATCCAGCTCGCATGCGCAATCGCCCGCGACATCTCGACGACTACGATGTGTACTAATTCGTATCACTAACATAATAATGCCTTGTCATACAGACACTACCCATAACAATGTTGTAGTCTGGCTAGTAATTGTTTTTCCATGCAAGGACACTATGTAATCGGGCCTATGCATTTTTACTAATGTGTTTTTTCTGAACGCTGTATCTTTTATCCAGTATGGGGAGGGATGTAGTGTTCAACTCTGTATAGTTCAATTACTGACTAACTGAGTGACTGGTATCGCCACCTAGCGTATCGAGTTAGACTTAAGATCCGGGATAGCTACATCCGGGCGGCTACAGTAAATAAACGTTTTCTCAAAGCTCTCAATAAACAGACTCAAAACATCATAGCCATAATTATAACTGACCGGGGCTCATTAAAGCAGCCTGTCTGGTAGTTTTAAGCTACACAATTTATAAGACACACAGCTAACACGCTACTAGTAGGCGCGAATTGGCCAACAACAACAGCGAACATGGATCACGTACCAAGAATGGATTGGTCAGTGGAAAATCAAGCAGAAACATTCAAGTTATTTAAACAACGACTTGAATTATACTTCAAAGCAAAGCGAATTGAGGAAGGAGAACAAGTAGTACACATTCTACTACAAGTCGGCGATGAAGGACTGCGCCGATACAACTCTTGGAGCCTCACAGAAGAGGAAAGGAAAGATCCTACCAAGATATTCGCCAAATTCGTTGAACAACTTGAGCCGTGTGAGAACTATCGCATCAGCCGGTTACCACTTATGCACTACCGTCAAAGGCCAGAAGAAAACTTAGATTGTTTCATAAACAGATGCAAGTTGCTAGCTCTGAAATGCGAGTTTCAAGATAACGAATTGAATAAGCGACTCATTGAACTGATCATAGCTGGTACGCCAATTCCTGATTACCAGAAGGAATTGCTTGGAAAAAACAAGAACTACACACTGGACGAAGCAATTCAGTTGGGACGAGCGTATGAAGCGAGTGCCTCCCACGTCCAGCAGATTCGTGACATGGGAACAGTGGCGACAACTGCGGTGCATAGCTTCAGACGTGATGCAAACTCATCCGCCAAATGTCGCTACTGTGGTCAACAACACCCATTCAAACCGCGTGAAAGTTGTCCAGCGTTTGGAGTCAAGTGCAGAGCGTGCGGCAGAATGAACCACTGGGCGAAATGTTGTCTGACTAAGAAAAAACAGCATGCCAACAACATCACGCCACATCAGCGCGGACGTTCGAAATCCAGGAACAGGAACGAGCATTGGCAACGACAACATTCGTATGCAAACGAGAAGTCAATTCATCAAATGCGTTCCAATGCACAGAACACTGACACACTTGAACAGTCATTTGATGCACTCAGTTTTCATGATGTGAAGGTGTCAGCAATGTGTCTCGGGCAATATAATCGCGACGAAGCGTATGCGCAGGTGCAAATTAAACTGAGCAATCGTCCTGGCATCCACAATTTGAGCCTGAAAGTGGACACAGGCGCACAAGGCAATACACTTCCACTGCGAACATTTCGACGCATGTATCCGGAAAAGTTAAATGCTGAGGGGTTCCCGTTTATAACAACGTCGCAGCAGCAAGAGGCGCACGATTGACGGCGTACAATGGCACGTCCATCACATGCCATGGCGTGGTTAACATTTCATGCAGCTACAACAAGTCGGCATGGGGTGACACTCGGTTATACATCGTTGATGTAACCGGCCCTGCAGTGATTGGTCTTCAGTCGTGTGAAAAGTTGAAGCTGGTGACTCTACATTGCACCATCAAGACGCACTCCTCAACAGAAGATAGACCTGCTACGGGACAATCAGCTGTCACGAGCACAGCCTCTATAAACAGCGTTGATGACCTCACTAGAATGTATCCAGAACAGTTTGACAGAATCGGCTGTTTTCCTGGTGAAGTGAAGTTGGTGGTGGATCCCGCAGTTCCTCCTCGCGTGAATCCTCCAATTGCGCTAAAAGATGCTATCAAAAGCAGTCTTGACTCCATGGTGGAAAATGACGTCATACGCAAAGTGCACGAGAATGAGCCAACAGAGTGGGTCTCAAGCCTGGCATATGCAAAGAAGAAAGATGGGAGCCTAAGAATATGTTTGGACCCCAAGTTCTTGAATCAGGCACTGAAGAGACCGCACCACAAAATTCCTACGTTGGAAGAACTTAATCACAAGTTCACAGGAGCAAGATATTTCTCCAAACTTGACGCCAAAGCCGGATACTGGGGTGTCCAGCTTCACAAGGACTCTCAACTCCTCACTACGTTTCAATCTCCTTACGGTCGATATGCCTTCAAGCGACTTCCATTCGGCTTGTCTGCATCACAAGACATCTTTCAATCCAGGATGGACATGATTCTCGAGCAGTGTGATGGAGCAGAGGGAATCGCTGACGACGTGGTGGTTTACGGTGCCGCAGAAGATGAACATTACAGAAATCTTCATCAACTCATGAACACTGCGTCGAGGAACGGGCTTGTCTTCAATTCCAGCAAGTGCCTGATCAAGGAGAGCAGTGTCAGTTTCTTTGGCCTCATCTACGGCATCGATGGCATCAAACCTGATCCGGACAGGATCCGCGATCTGCAAGACATACCACCACCTCGAGACAAGAAAGAGCTTCAGCAGTTTATTGGACTCATGACCTTCTTGAGCCCATTCATAGCGAACTTGGCTGACAAGGCTTCAATGCTTCGAGATCTACTGAAAGAAGACAGCATGTTCATGTGGGAACCGCACCATCAAAGTTGCTTCGATGGTCTGAAACATCTTGTCACCTCAAGGTCAAGTCTTCAATACTTCAACGTGTCCAAAACGCCCATACTTCAGACAGACGCTAGTCTCCTTGGACTTGGCGCGGCGTTACTTCAAGAGAACGAGTCTGGTGTAATCCAACCGGTGGCATACGCATCGAAGAGTCTATCAAGCGCAGAGAAACGATATGCCTGCATTGAGCGAGAGTTGCTAGCCATTGTTTTTGGCACACAACGGTTCCACACATACCTATACGGACGCAAGTTCAAGGTCGTCACGGACCACAAGCCTCTCGTTGCGATCATCCAGAAAGGTCTTGTCAACTCTCCACCGCGACTACAAAGAATGCTCTTCAAACTGCAAGGGTATGACATGGAAGTTGAATACCAACCAGGAAAGGACATTGTCCTTGCGAACACACTCTCGCGTCTTCCAAGTACGCACAACACAGAAACGATCGACCTTGATGTTCGTGTTGACTTCGTCAGATTCTCTGATGAACGCATCCAAGAGCTGAGGAAAAAGACGAAAGCTGATCCAGTTCTCCAAGCACTCTCCGAAACGATCGTGACTGGATGGCCCGAAACAATAAAGGAGTCACCAACTAGCATCCGTTCGTACTGCGATGAACTCTCTGTGGAAGATGGTATCCTATTGAAAGGAACACGAGTCGTCATTCCTGAGAGCATGCAGACATTCATACTGGATAAACTACACTACGGTCACATCGGTATAGAGAAGACGAGACTCAGAGCAAAAGACTCTGTGTATTGGATCAACATCAATCGTGACATTGAGACTACAGTCAAGTCGTGTGACATCTGTCAAGAACACCAACCAGCGCAGCAGCACGAGACGCTACAGCCGCATGAAGTACCGAGTAGACCTTGGGAAGTGGTTGGTACAGACATGTTCTTCTTCAACGACGCAGATTGACTCATCATTGCGGACTACTATTCAAAATTTCCCATCGTGCGCAAAATGCCGAAGCCATGTCTAAGCTCAACCGTCGTTTCTGTCACAAAGCAGATCTTCAGCGAGACAGGCGTTCCTATGCGTGTCGTGTCGGACAATGGCCCGCATTTCGCCAGTACATGCTACACAGACCTGTCAAAGAAGATGGCATTCCAACACGTAACGTCTTCGCCGAGGTATCCACGCTCAAACGGCTTCATCGAACGCCAAATCCAAACCGTGAAGCATGTCATGAAGAAGGCGAGGCAAAGTGGGCAGGATCTCGAATTGGCGCTACTGTGTCTGCGAACAACGCCAATTGACAGCAAACTTTCAAGTCCAGCAGAGCTCCTCAATGGTCGCAAAGTACAGTAAACTCTTCTGACGAAAATCGTTGACACACGCCAAGATCATGACGATATGAGAACGAGGCTACAAGAGCGAAAGGACAAGATGACGTTTCAGCACGATCAACACGCAAGAGATCTCCCGCCTTTGCACAACGGTCAAGCAGTTCGCTTCCGTGATCAAGACGGCCGGTGGAGACCTGCGACGGTCCTTGACAAAACACCGAATCCAAGATCGTACATTCTCACGACACCGAGCACAAGCACTATCCGAAGAAACAGAAATCAAATCCGAGACAACTCGACTCACCCGATCGTCAGGAGAGTATCGTTTGCCAGTCCGACTACAGTCCAGCCCGCTCCAGCTGTTGTGGATTCAACTACTCCCACGGTGACTACAGACGAGCGGCTCGGCTGAGAACATTGTTCAAAATAATACAACTGGACTATATGTGACCCGCTCTGGTCGTCATATTAAGCAGCCTCAGCGCTATGCATGAATAGATACAAAGACTGTAAGCAAGGCAAACGGTATAGCTTATAGCAGAGTTAAATATATTGCATGTTGTTATTTTACAAGTTTACAGTTATTTCAGAGACTTTATAACAAGTTACTTTGAGTAAATCATAATCTCTTCTTTTGTAAAAAGGGAGATGTCGTAGTATTACGCGCTTCATTATACTAGAGGTTAGAGTTCAGTTGTTCACGTGTTGGGCATCCATTCCTTCTAACGTGTCTTGTAGTAAACTGTCATATAATAGCTATTATCAGTACATCCAAACAACACAACAGTGTTCCGGTTTGTGCCAGTCTTCGTTGCTGCAGCTGTACACTACTGCATTAAACACTTGAATTGGTATACTGTACACATATAGATAGAATATTGAGTGATAAGTAGCACAATGTGCAGATCAGCACATACTGACATCAACTGGACTGTCTTTTAGACCTAAAAAATGTACCAAGACGCAATATTTGTATGATGTAAATATGCTTTGGATGATGTGGTATAACGGAATTAATGCATTGAGATGAGGTGTCAATTTTATGAAGAAATATATTACAGTTATAACGACGAAATCGAGGTGGGCCACAAGTTCTACACAAGTACCTGTTTCCGTTAGTTTATTAATGCAATGGCATCGGAATGTGGTGAAAAATGGGGGCTGAGGCTCACCAAGAACCTCCAATTGCACCCCCTTGAGGTTCCAAAAAACACGCCTGGAGGCTCTCCAAGAACCTCCAACAACTTCCGCTTGATACACCCCTTTCCCTAAATACTGGGTCTGAGTGGCTAATCGTATCCCCAACGCCTTATCAAATATATTGGGGGCTCAGCCCCCCAAGCACACCTGGTTCTGATGCCTATGTAAAGTATTTACAAACTAATAAAGCTAGTTCACTGAACACTGTTAGATTCTATTATAAAAATAAGGTTAAGGCAATATGATGATATAAGGCAAGTATGACCCTTTTTACATTTTCTTTAAATAGTTTGACACGATTACACATTTAGAATTTTAGTTTATATCCACTCACAGCTGAGAAAACACATGGTGAATATGCCATGTGGCACTTCTGTTGGGCAGTGTGAGACTGTCTAAACTAGTCATAACTTTAAATTTAGCCTAGACTGTTCTTGGCAGCTGGCTGTATTATCGCTCATCGTTGACTACGCGACCAGTGGCGGCCACGGAAGAGAAATGCGTAACACACAAAATATTAATCAGTGCAATGCATTGAGGATGTCCCACATTACCATGCAACTCTAAGAACACGAAACACAATAAACAACAACATAATTAGGACAGTCTAGATACGACTTACACATTTCCACTGCAAAATCTACCAGCAATTTGCTGCCAACTAGTTATAAGTAATATAACTAGGGTTTATAATACTGCCACCTAGTGATTATAATGGTAGCAAACAAGAGCTTGGGTTTCCTTAGACGGAATATCAAAATAGGGAATACAAAAACCAGAGAAGCAATATATAAAGCCTTTGTCAGACCAGTTATGGAGTATGCCAGCCCAGTATGGGAACCTTAAACATAACTGCCCTCGAAAAGATCCAAAGGATAGCAGCACGTTGGGTCACCAACAGACACCGCCACATTTCCTCAGGCTCAATAGAGTCTAGACATATATAAATACATTAAACTAGCCAACCCTTCTTCAAGTCCATAGAAAGAAAGCACGCCTCAGTACCCTATATAAATACAAAACAGCAGCCATCACAAACAACTCGCCATACATGTCCACACTATCCGGTCCTCATAGACAGTGCAGGAAGATGTATTTTTCCCCGCGCACAATAGCTGAGTAGAACATCCTGCCCCAAGAAGTGGTATCTGCGACCACCCTGGATTCTTTTGAGGCCAGGCTCCAGCTGAATCTTATAAACTCCCATCCCATCCCCTTCCCTCCCCTCCTCTCTTTCTACCTCCCCTAACCCCACTAAATCACATCTCTACATTTCTCCTTTCCTGATGCCAAAGATTACCGCCCAAAAATTACAAAATCTTCAACCTAATGAAGGTGGTCATAATATAGAAGACATTGGCGGGATGGGAGGGTTGCTGTTGATTTTTTTTCGCGGTGACACCATTTCGGGGGCACATTCAACGGGTATAGGGGGTCTCGCCACTGTAGCGCAGCCTAATTCCAAAGGTCAAGGGACACGTACTACAGGCCCCTCGATCGGGACCTGCCTATGAAACCTGTGTAAGTTTTTTTTTTTTATTGCAGTACCAGTTCTTAGGACTGCTCAAAGCGCTTCACACTTCATTCCCTGGCAGGTCATTAATTCATTCCAATACCAACTGGAGGTCCATGAGAAGTATTCAGCCACACTTACACCTGTCTATAATTATCTAATAATCAAGCACTGAAAAAACATAAATAAGCATACAAGTAGTATATTTAATTAACAGTTTAATCAAATAACCATTAAAAATACTGTGAATTCTAGTCATCTTGCAACTCTGACCATTGGAGCACAATATGAGCAAATGCCCGTTTTCAACATTGAATAACAGCAATGCTCCGACACCATTTCAGTGATGGAGCACTGCTACTGCACAACTACACTTGTATTTGACTTGTCACAAATCAAAACGTCATCCGTGATTGTGTAATTATAATGAATACAGAGGTTCAAAGTCTACCAGAGAAGTATCTCTCTAAAATACAGCAGGACATTTTGAACAACACATCTAGTCATATAGTATAAGACATCTAGTAATGGTATATAAAACATTGTTGTAATGGTATATAAAACATTGTTGTAATGGTATATAAAACATTGTTGTAATGGTATATAAAACATTGTTGTAATGCATAACCATTTTAAAGTAAAATGTAAGTTCTTATAATTATAGTGCAGTATCCAGTCCTTGGGATTGCTGAAAGCAATTTACACTTTACTCTCTAGCAGACCTGTTCAATCAAACACCATTTTAACTGCTGTGGGAAGTATTCAGTAACGCTGCAATTAATGCACAAAGACTATTTGTAAACTATTCCCTACTGCCTGTAGCCAGGTGCTCATTAATACAGCTATGTGAACTAGATGAACCTGCCCAAGGTTCAAAACAACAGCACAGGATTCAAACCCAGGTTTTCTCAACTGAGAGTCCTATGCTCTAATTACTGTGCCACTGCACTCCACAGTCTAGTTACATTATGGGATACAACATTAAATATGTTCTACATATAGTCAATTCAGTACATGCAAATTAAAAAATAAAGCATGTTTATATTGCACAATTTGTGTTAAGCTATTTAATTACATATAATAATATGAACAGTAAACATAATGACAAATATGGAGCCAATCTAACTTGATATAAAATTATATAACAGGCGCACAATCAAGAAAACTGTTTTATTAACATAGCTGTATGTATGATATCAATAAGACGTAAACAATTAATTCAGATGGAGTCAACAACTCCTATTTACGGCTGGTTGTCTGTTGACTGTTCCGTTAACCAGAATCAGCGAGGGTGGTAGTTGATAACAGGCAGTTTGTTCAATATGGTGTGTTGAATGTGGGACCATCGCAACCTCACTGAACACCAAAGAACCTTGTGGTTAAACCACCCAGCATCCATAATATTGCCAATAGTTTTTATAAGAATGTTTTGTTTACTTTTTGCAGGCTAAAAAGCAACATTTGGGATCATTTGCCAGCTTATAGTTAATAAACAGGTCGGTTTTCGTGAACATATCTTTTATAATATACTAGCTGAATTACATTGGCATTTCACAGCAAGAAAAGACAACTATTAATAGTTCATAATTAAAGATGAAATTAATATGCAGATGATTCACTATTAACAAGTACATTTGGATCCTGTGACATGCATGACAATTTCCATGATATTAATACTGAGTTAGATCAAATAAACATGTAGTTGATAATTAACAAACTGTCATAAACATTGACCAATCTAAATACATTGTATATGTTTCTGCATTCTCTAAAAAAAATCCAAAGATTATCTATAAAGACAGATAACACATCATTGAATGCACAATTTCAACGTCCTAGGGTTAACAAGAAAAACATCTTAAATGTAATAGCCACTTTGTTAAAATAGCTTCCAAAATATCATGTACAAATCCGAGTAAGTTGAGACTGTTCACTTCATTCCTCAATACGCCATTAAAACATAATCCTTCCACACATCTATTATTGTATATACTGGTTTGGGCATCTCAACACAACAGAATAACACAACAAAAGACAGCACTACGAATATTACAAACAGTCAGTATTTAATACACACTAACCCTTTGTTCAAGTCTAAAACATCTAAAAGTAGAAGACATCTTTAAACTACAATTAAAATATTACAATCAATGTGTAAATAGAAACCTTTTGGAAAATGTATAAAATATAACCATGATTTAAGTTTGACGTACATACATATAGTGCCACAAGTCATGAACATATCCATACAGAAAGTACAAACACTGAACTGACAAATAAAAACCATTATACATGGCATCATTTGTGCATTCATACCGCATTAACTTAATCACGGACATAATCCAAACACACTGCCAAACAAAGCACCGTTATACAAGTGCACATACAATTTAAACTAAATTACACTTAAAATTTACTTTAAAAATATTGATATGTGAAATAAAGTTGACACATTTTTTTGGAACAATTTATATTATTGTGTTTGTTATCTTAATGCAATCGTAATTAGTCTCAATTGTTTGGGCAATTGTCTTATGTCTCAACGTGCAATTTACAAGGTTAACTATTTCGCTATTGGTAACTTGTACCTAAATATAGATGTTGACCTAAATAAACAATCATTGACCCATGGACACAGGCAGGTGCTAATCCATCCTATCAGCAAACAATAGTTGTGGCCACTGCCTGCCTCATGTCTTCCTTATTTATAATTACTCTAGAGAAAACAACTTCTAGAGAAGAACAATTTGTGAGGCGATTGAAATCAGAGAGAGGCGACCAGAAATCAATAGGGATTCCGGATACAACCTTCCCGCGATCTTCCTGGAAGTGTTGTCATGTGACAGTTACCAACACAGTCACATGACGACAGAGAGTGGTGCAGACCAATGCTGATCAAGACATCGTGAAGACGTCGAAAGCTCCGTTCAGAGCAAAATAGGATTCGGAAAGGTAACTTACCATATTTTTAAAACAATGCGATATTGCACAGATAAAATTTGTCCAGGCTTATG
This sequence comes from Paraescarpia echinospica, assembly GCA_020002185.1. NCBI lineage: Eukaryota > Metazoa > Annelida > Polychaeta > Sabellida > Siboglinidae > Paraescarpia > Paraescarpia echinospica. Next base: position 28,758,671 of record CM034536.1, read on the forward strand.
GCAGTGATTATGGTGTCACAATGTAATGCAGGTTACACCCCACGGATCCATCTCATTACATCCACATTATATAACGACTGTGTAAACAAGTGATTTTTTGCAATTCATATACTACAATGTTTCTACTTTGCAAATAGTTCAAAACCAAATTTGCTGATTTAAATTTTGATCAGTTTTCCCCTTTTCTGTCACCATTACTGAAGAACAACTCATATATAAAACAGCACATTGATTAGAAAAGGTAGTATATATTTTAATCTATATATACAAAATGTTTTAATTTTCTCTTCTGTCCCGTAGAACGTTGGAGGTTTGTATCCAAGGCTTAATGATAAGAAATTTAATTCATCTACACTTTCAATATTTATATAATCTATTTTAAGCATAATAGTTGGTAAGCAATAGCACTATTCCAGCTGTGTTCACACAAGACAACGCCAGATTCAAGATCACATACAATACATTCAAAGGGTTCTTTCACCTTAGTGACTGGACAAATGTTTCTGTAAATTCCCACTCTGTGAGAAGCGTGCACCACAAATATCACACTTGTAAGGTTTCTCTCCTGTGTGAGTGCGCACGTGTACCGTCAGTGAACTACTCACGGTAAACCGTGCCCCACACTCATCACATTTGTAGGGTTTCTCACCGGTGTGAGTGCGCATATGTGACTTCAAAGAAACACTCACTGTGAACCTTAAACCACAAGTTTCACATTTGTATGGTTTATCACCTGTGTGAGTGCGCATATGTGACTGAAGATGCTCACGCCGTGCAAAGCAGGCACCACACGTGCCACACTTGTGGGTTTTTTCGCCTAAGTGAGTGCGCTTATGTGTGTGTAAATTACTATTCTGTGAGAAGTATTCACCACAAGTATGACACTTGTACGGTTTCTCCCCAGTGTGAGTGCGCACGTGAACTTTCCGAGCACTGTTGTCAGCAAACCGTGCCCCACAGACATCACATTTGTAGGGCCTCTCACCTGTGTGAGTGCGCATATGTGACAGCATTTTATTATTAGTTGAGAACTGTGAACCACATGTACCACATTTGTGAGGCTTCTCCCCTGTGTGAATACGAGTATGTGTTTTCAAAGCACCACTGATTGTAAATTGTGCCCCACAGGTGTCACATTTGAAGGGTTTTTCACCAGTGTGAGTGCGGATGTGTCCCTGTAGATGGTCTTTCCGTTTGAAATGTGCCCCACAGGTGTCGCATTTGTAGGGTTTCTCCCCAGTGTGGGTGCGCATATGAACCAGAATATAACCTTTTTGAGCAAATTGTACCCCACAGGTGTCGCATTTGTAGGGTTTCTCCCCAGAGTGGGTACGGATATGTTTCTTCAAAGAACCACTGCCAACAAACTGCTTTCCACATGTGTCACATTTGTAGGGTTTCTCCCCAGTATGGCTACGTACATGTAGCGTCAAAGCACAGTTGTGTTTAAATTGCTTTCCACAGACAGCGCATTTGTAGGGTCTCTCCCCCGTATGTACACGGAGGTGTTTCTTCAAATTACCATTGCATGCGAACTGTGCATCACACGAGTCACATTTGAAGGGTTTCTCACCTGTGTGAGTATATGAGTGCACCTGTAAACTACTTTTATTTACGAAGCACGCACCGCAGGTGTCACATTTGTAGGGTTTCTCACCAGTATGATTACTCATGTCATGGGTCTTCAAAGCACGTTTGGTTGTGAACTGTGCACTGCAGGTATCACACTTGTAGGGTTTCTCGTCCATGTGTTTGTGCATATGTGTCCGTAACTTTTCACTCATTGAGAAATGCGCACCACATATATCACATTTGTACGGTTTCTCCCCGGTATGGATACGGACATGTTTCTTCAAACCACCACGCAGTGCAAACTGTGCCCCACATGTGTCACATTTGAATGGTCTCTCACCTGTGTGTGTGCGCATATGTATCCGTAATTTACTACTCGTTGAGAAACATGCACCACAGTTTTCACATCTGAACTGTTTCTCCCCCGTGTGAGTGCGCATATGTGACCGCAAATTACCACTGTGTGAAAAATTAGAACCACAGGTATCACATTTGAAGGGTTTCTCCCCTGTATGGGTGCGCATATGCAATTGTAAATTACTATTACTTGAAAAGTGTGCACCACAGTTGTCGCATTTGTAGGGTTTCTCCCTAGTATGGATACGGGCATGTTTCTTCAAGGCATCACTCTGTGCAAACTGTTTTCCACAGGTGTCACATTTGAAGGGTTTCACACCTGTATGACTGCGCTCATGTACCTTTAAGCTGCCATTCCATAAAAAACGTTTTCCACAAGTGTCACATTTGAACGGTTTCTCGGTGGTTTGAATAGGCACATTCACATCCATATTTACTGTTCTTTTGAACCTGTTTCCACAGCGTGAAAGATATTGAGTGACTTTGCTTGATGTGCTATGTCACAATGCTGCACTGTCCTTCGTATCTTGTTTACTCCGCCACCAGAGTCGTGAAAACAGCAGGACCTGAGAGGTATTGTCAATGTTGCTTTTTGTCACTTCATCTGACACAAACGGTCGTCTACAAACGTCAAAGGTCATACCAGTGTCATCTGAAAATAATAAATGCCAGTAGATGTAGAGACAAAGTAAGTGACACACAATCGTTTTCATTACAGTGAAACTTGTTAGTCCTCTTGCACGAACGATAAATGGTGTTGCCTCAAAGCCTGGCCTCTGGTCTAGGGGTTACTTAGGTAATACTAGATGGCAGATATGGGGTCAAATGCAAATGCATTTAAATGCGACTGATCCAGTATTTCCATTGGAAAATTTGGAGCCAAAAATATTTGCATTTAAATACATTTTAAAAGTATTTAAAAAAATCAAATACTTTTTTCAAATACTTAGCATTTAATTCTGTCATTGAAAACTGTTATCACAGCTGTACCTAATTAGATTGTTGCTTGGTCTAATCAGTTGATACGGGTCACTCATGTTACTTATGTGATCACCCAGGCATGACATCCACTGATAGAAAACTGGCCACCCTATAGCTATTTTATTAGCTGACCAACTCCAGCCAGTTGCATGCTTTGATCATTAACTCAGCTTTAATTTGGGTCATTGTCAGACAGATGATCAGTGTATCAGCTGGCCTGCCACAGGGTCAGGTTAGGAAGCATTTAATTGATTGTGTATGGCTTAATCTAATTTTATTGAAATACAGTGTCATAGTTTAGTGCATCAGTGGGCACAGGATATGGAAAACAGGATTAACCTGTCACAGGGGAAAAAATTAACAATGTGTGACTTAGAGCATGGTACTATTGACTCGATGAACTCCCTTAATTCTGGATAAACAATGGTGAAATAAAGCTCTTTTTTGTAATTATTTATTGTGCACGGGCACAACAAGGTCAAGAGAATTAGAAGTATTTGAAATACTTTTTAAAAGTATTTGCATTTGTTGATGTGCCGTGGCCGTGTGTTACCGCACTGCATGCTTCAAATGAACGATCTATATGTTGATGCAAACCGGGACGCTATTTACACCTCAAAAGTGTGCTACAATGTAATATTTTTAAATGTAAAAATGCCTGAGATGATGTTGAATGATGGAATGAATTAACCCACTGAGGAATCAAATTTAGGCAAAAATTTATTTATAATGGCAAAATCGAGGTGGGTCCGGATATGACACAAGTGCCTTTATTTCTATTTAAAAGTCACATAAAATAAACCAAAATTGTTAATTTTTCTACCATATGACCAGCTTTTTCTGGTGATATGGTAGAGAATTATAAATGGAATCTTATTCGAAGATCCCAGCTCTGGGAATATCCTCGTCCAAATAACAAACTGAATGAATGGAAGGCACTTGTCTAGTATCCGGGCCCACCTCGACTCTGTCGTTATAAGTACATTTTTGCCTAAATTTGATCTCATTGTGTTAGTGCCATTATTCAACATCATCCCAGGCGTATTTAAAATATTGTGTCTTAGCATACTTATGAAGCCCAAAGAGCGACCTAGTTTGCATCAACAAATGCTGCTATATAGGCTTGAGCAAGGATTTTTCAGTGAAATTTACCTATTTCAATTTGTACTCCAGCCCTTGCGTTTATGTATTGAAATAAAATTTGCACCACTAAAACCGTTAATGTGTAGTCTGTTCATACGTAAAAAATTTATGATAACTCAAAAAGTATGAGTTCAGTAGGCTTCGAAAACAACCCATAAATCAACGATCTACAGGCCGTGGCGACATGCTGCCTGTGCTAAGACACTATGTTGTTAAGATGGCGTTGAGCGTAACACTGCGCTCCGGTCAGGTCGAAAAATGAAGCATAAATCATGCTTATTCACAGACCTCAAGCCGCGTAAATTTTAGTCATATTTAGTCACAATAAAGTTTATATTGATGATGAATGGTAGTTCGACCGAACAGTGATAAGCACTAGTTCGAATGAAAAAAAATGTGCCGGCCACATGCGAATGTAACATAAGCCTACGCGTAGCTGTCATCTTTTGTTAATAACTTCACTATTTCACATCAGATCAACTACCCGGTAGTCCTTATCACCAATCGATTCGGCATTAAATTTTGAATCAAATAAATGTTGTTTTGTAAAAATTACATTTAATTTGTTGCCGCGTCGGCACTTAAAAGGTGAAAGTTCAATATTACCCAAGTTGCAATGCTAAGCACGGCTTTGGTAGCTCGCTCACTACTAGTTTACATGATCGAATATGTTTTAGGTATACTGTAACATGTATGTGTTATGTTACAAATTATTAGGAATTATGAAATATATTCAATAACAGGAATGTCGGCAAACGGCCCTGCTACGCCCATGTCCAAACGGCAAGAATATGTTGGCGTGTCGTTGCTATTTAGGCAGACTTTCTAATTGCCTTTACAATCTACGGATATGCATGGGAAATTGTATTTATTATATAATATCTACTTACTCTACTTTGGAAATAATGTACATATATACGTTATATGTCAAACTAAAGCTAAGATAATATCATTCCACACATCTATTATTGTATATACTGGTTTGGGCATCTCAACACAACAGAATAACACAACAAAAGACAGCACTACGAATATTACAAACAGTCAGTATTTAATACACACTAACCCTTTGTTCAAGTCTAAAACATCTAAAAGTAGAAGACATCTTTAAACTACAATTAAAATATTACAATCAATGTGTAAATAGAAACCTTTTGGAAAATGTATAAAATATAACCATGATTTAAGTTTGACGTACATACATATAGTGCCACAAGTCATGAACATATCCATACAGAAAGTACAAACACTGAACTGACAAATAAAAACCATTATACATGGCATCATTTGTGCATTCATACCGCATTAACTTAATCACGGACATAATCCAAACACACTGCCAAACAAAGCACCGTTATACAAGTGCACATACAATTTAAACTAAATTACACTTAAAATTTACTTTAAAAATATTGATATGTGAAATAAAGTTGACACATTTTTTTGGAACAATTTATATTATTGTGTTTGTTATCTTAATGCAATCGTAATTAGTCTCAATTGTTTGGGCAATTGTCTTATGTCTCAACGTGCAATTTACAAGGTTAACTATTTCGCTATTGGTAACTTGTACCTAAATATAGATGTTGACCTAAATAAACAATCATTGACCCATGGACACAGGCAGGTGCTAATCCATCCTATCAGCAAACAATAGTTGTGGCCACTGCCTGCCTCATGTCTTCCTTATTTATAATTACTCTAGAGAAAACAACTTCTAGAGAAGAACAATTTGTGAGGCGATTGAAATCAGAGAGAGGCGACCAGAAATCAATAGGGATTCCGGATACAACCTTCCCGCGATCTTCCTGGAAGTGTTGTCATGTGACAGTTACCAACACAGTCACATGACGACAGAGAGTGGTGCAGACCAATGCTGATCAAGACATCGTGAAGACGTCGAAAGCTCCGTTCAGAGCAAAATAGGATTCGGAAAGGTAACTTACCATATTTTTAAAACAATGCGATATTGCACAGATAAAATTTGTCCAGGCTTATGGCAGTGATTATGGTGTCACAATGTAATGCAGGTTACACCCCACGGATCCATCTCATTACATCCACATTATATAACGACTGTGTAAACAAGTGATTTTTTGCAATTCATATACTACAATGTTTCTACTTTGCAAATAGTTCAAAACCAAATTTGCTGATTTAAATTTTGATCAGTTTTCCCCTTTTCTGTCACCATTACTGAAGAACAACTCATATATAAAACAGCACATTGATTAGAAAAGGTAGTATATATTTTAATCTATATATACAAAATGTTTTAATTTTCTCTTCTGTCCCGTAGAACGTTGGAGGTTTGTATCCAAGGCTTAATGATAAGAAATTTAATTCATCTACACTTTCAATATTTATATAATCTATTTTAAGCATAATAGTTGGTAAGCAATAGCACTATTCCAGCTGTGTTCACACAAGACAACGCCAGATTCAAGATCACATACAATACATTCAAAGGGTTCTTTCACCTTAGTGACTGGACAAATGTTTCTGTAAATTCCCACTCTGTGAGAAGCGTGCACCACAAATATCACACTTGTAAGGTTTCTCTCCTGTGTGAGTGCGCACGTGTACCGTCAGTGAACTACTCACGGTAAACCGTGCCCCACACTCATCACATTTGTAGGGTTTCTCACCGGTGTGAGTGCGCATATGTGACTTCAAAGAAACACTCACTGTGAACCTTAAACCACAAGTTTCACATTTGTATGGTTTATCACCTGTGTGAGTGCGCATATGTGACTGAAGATGCTCACGCCGTGCAAAGCAGGCACCACACGTGCCACACTTGTGGGGTTTTTCGCCTAAGTGAGTGCGCTTATGTGTGTGTAAATTACTATTCTGTGAGAAGTATTCACCACAAGTATGACACTTGTACGGTTTCTCCCCAGTGTGAGTGCGCACGTGAACTTTCCGAGCACTGTTGTCAGCAAACCGTGCCCCACAGACATCACATTTGTAGGGCCTCTCACCTGTGTGAGTGCGCATATGTGACAGCATTTTATTATTAGTTGAGAACTGTGAACCACATGTACCACATTTGTGAGGCTTCTCCCCTGTGTGAATACGAGTATGTGTTTTCAAAGCACCACTGATTGTAAATTGTGCCCCACAGGTGTCACATTTGAAGGGTTTTTCACCAGTGTGAGTGCGGATGTGTCCCTGTAGATGGTCTTTCCGTTTGAAATGTGCCCCACAGGTGTCGCATTTGTAGGGTTTCTCCCCAGTGTGGGTGCGCATATGAACCAGAATATAACCTTTTTGAGCAAATTGTACCCCACAGGTGTCGCATTTGTAGGGTTTCTCCCCAGAGTGGGTACGGATATGTTTCTTCAAAGAACCACTGCCAACAAACTGCTTTCCACATGTGTCACATTTGTAGGGTTTCTCCCCAGTATGGCTACGTACATGTAGCGTCAAAGCACAGTTGTGTTTAAATTGCTTTCCACAGACAGCGCATTTGTAGGGTCTCTCCCCCGTATGTACACGGAGGTGTTTCTTCAAATTACCATTGCATGCGAACTGTGCATCACACGAGTCACATTTGAAGGGTTTCTCACCTGTGTGAGTATATGAGTGCACCTGTAAACTACTTTTATTTACGAAGCACGCACCGCAGGTGTCACATTTGTAGGGTTTCTCACCAGTATGATTACTCATGTCATGGGTCTTCAAAGCACGTTTGGTTGTGAACTGTGCACTGCAGGTATCACACTTGTAGGGTTTCTCGTCCATGTGTTTGTGCATATGTGTCCGTAACTTTTCACTCATTGAGAAATGCGCACCACATATATCACATTTGTACGGTTTCTCCCCGGTATGGATACGGACATGTTTCTTCAAACCACCACGCAGTGCAAACTGTGCCCCACATGTGTCACATTTGAATGGTCTCTCACCTGTGTGTGTGCGCATATGTATCCGTAATTTACTACTCGTTGAGAAACATGCACCACAGTTTTCACATCTGAACTGTTTCTCCCCCGTGTGAGTGCGCATATGTGACCGCAAATTACCACTGTGTGAAAAATTAGAACCACAGGTATCACATTTGAAGGGTTTCTCCCCTGTATGGGTGCGCATATGCAATTGTAAATTACTATTACTTGAAAAGTGTGCACCACAGTTGTCGCATTTGTAGGGTTTCTCCCTAGTATGGATACGGGCATGTTTCTTCAAGGCATCACTCTGTGCAAACTGTTTTCCACAGGTGTCACATTTGAAGGGTTTCACACCTGTATGACTGCGCTCATGTACCTTTAAGCTGCCATTCCATAAAAAACGTTTTCCACAAGTGTCACATTTGAACGGTTTCTCGGTGGTTTGAATAGGCACATTCACATCCATATTTACTGTTCTTTTGAACCTGTTTCCACAGCGTGAAAGATATTGAGTGACTTTGCTTGATGTGCTATGTCACAATGCTGCACTGTCCTTCGTATCTTGTTTACTCCGCCACCAGAGTCGTGAAAACAGCAGGACCTGAGAGGTATTGTCAATGTTGCTTTTTGTCACTTCATCTGACACAAACGGTCGTCTACAAACGTCAAAGGTCATACCAGTGTCATCTGAAAATAATAAATGCCAGTAGATGTAGAGACAAAGTAAGTGACACACAATCGTTTTCATTACAGTGAAACTTGTTAGTCCTCTTGCACGAACGATAAATGGTGTTGCCTCAAAGCCTGGCCTCTGGTCTAGGGGTTACTTAGGTAATACTAGATGGCAGATATGGGGTCAAATGCAAATGCATTTAAATGCGACTGATCCAGTATTTCCATTGGAAAATTTGGAGCCAAAAATATTTGCATTTAAATACATTTTAAAAGTATTTAAAAAATCAAATACTTTTTTCAAATACTTAGCATTTAATTCTGTCATTGAAAACTGTTATCACAGCTGTACCTAATTAGATTGTTGCTTGGTCTAATCAGTTGATACGGGTCACTCATGTTACTTATGTGATCACCCAGGCATGACATCCACTGATAGAAAACTGGCCACCCTATAGCTATTTTATTAGCTGACCAACTCCAGCCAGTTGCATGCTTTGATCATTAACTCAGCTTTAATTTGGGTCATTGTCAGACAGATGATCAGTGTATCAGCTGGCCTGCCACAGGGTCAGGTTAGGAAGCATTTAATTGATTGTGTATGGCTTAATCTAATTTTATTGAAATACAGTGTCATAGTTTAGTGCATCAGTGGGCACAGGATATGGAAAACAGGATTAACCTGTCATAGGGGAAAAAATTAACAATGTGTGACTTAGAGCATGGTACTATTGACTCGATGAACTCCCTTAATTCTGGATAAACAATGGTGAAATAAAGCTCTTTTTTGTCATTATTTATTGTGCACGGGCACAACAAGGTCAAGAGAATTAGAAGTATTTGAAATACTTTTTAAAAGTATTTGCATTTGTTGATGTGCCGTGGCCGTGTGTTACCGCACTGCATGCTTCAAATGAACGATCTATATGTTGATGCAAACCGGGACGCTATTTACACCTCAAAAGTGTGCTACAATGTAATATTTTTAAATGTAAAAATGCCTGAGATGATGTTGAATGATGGAATGAATTAACCCACTGAGGAATCAAATTTAGGCAAAAATGTATTTATAATGGCAAAATCGAGGTGGGTCCGGATATGACACAAGTGCCTTTATTTCTATTTAAAAGTCACATAAAATAAACCAAAATTGTTAATTTTTCTACCATATGACCAGCTTTTTCTGGTGATATGGTAGAGAATTATAAATGGAATCTTATTCGAAGAGCCCAGCTCTGGGAATATCCTCGTCCAAATAACAAACTGAATGAATGGAAGGCACTTGTCTAGTATCCGGGCCCACCTCGACTCTGTCGTTATAAGTACATTTTTGCCTAAATTTGATACCTCATTGTGTTAGTGCCATTATTCAACATCATCCCAGGCGTATTTAAAATATTGTGTCTTAGCATACTTATGAAGCCCAAAGAGCGACCTAGTTTGCATCAACAAATGCTGCTATATAGGCTTGAGCAAGGATTTTTCGGTGAAATTTACCTATTTCAATTTGTACTCCAGCCCTTGCGTTTATGTATTGAAATAAAATTTGCACCACTAAAACCGTTAATGTGTAGTCTGTTCATACGTAAAAAATTTATGATAACTCAAAAAGTATGAGTTCAGTAGGCTTCGAAAACAACCCATAAATCAACGATCTACAGGCCGTGGCGACATGCTGCCTGTGCTAAGACACTATGTTGTTAAGATGGCGTTGAGCGTAACACTGCGCTCCGGTCAGGTCGAAAAATGAAGCATAAATCATGCTTATTCACAGACCTCAGGCCGCGTAAATTTTAGTCATATTTAGTCACAATAAAGTTTATATTGATGATGAATGGTAGTTCGACCGAACAGTGATAAGCACTAGTTCGAATGAAAAAAAATGTGCCGGCCACATGCGAATGTAACATAAGCCTACGCGTAGCTGTCATCTTTTGTTAATAACTTCACTATTTCACATCAGATCAACTAGTCCTTATCACCAATCGATTCGGCATTAAATTTTGAATCAAATAAATGTTGTTTTGTAAAAATTACATTTAATTTGTTGCCGCGTCGGCACTTAAAAGGTGAAAGTTCAATATTACCCAAGTTGCAATGCTAAGCACGGCTTTGGTAGCTCGCTCACTACTAGTTTACATGATCGAATATGTTTTAGGTATACTGTAACATGTATGTGTTATGTTAAAAATTATTAGGAATTATGAAATATATTCAAAACAGGAATGTCGGCAAACGGCACTGCTACGCCCATGTCCAAACGGCAAGAATATGTTGGCGTGTCGTTGCTATTTAGGCAGACTTTCTAATTGCCTTTACAATCTACGGATATGCATGGGAAATTGTATTTATTATATAATATCTACTTACTCTACTTTGGAAATAATGTACATATATACGTTATATGTCAAACTAAAGCTAAGATAATATCATATAATAAAGTAGTGTCGATGGTGGAATGCACGGCGGGCCGAGATTGACAATAATAACTTTGATAAGAATGTATGTTGGTTGTTCCTTTTGCTGTCACACTCACCAAATAACTTTGAAATGTACAGTAATATATTTTAAAACGAATATCCAAACTTACAAACTTAATTCTCTAACTAAAGTACATTAGAAATATCTTTATTTCTTCATGTAATTACTTTATTATGTTGTAATGGTTATTCTGGTTTCAGGTCCAGAACAGTTTTAGTTTTGACAATTTTCCCTGACTCAAGGTGATCAGGGAAAGGAAACCCATTCACAAAGTAAGATAAAAACCAAACATGACATAGCTCAATGAAACTTGTTTTAATGTCCACATATCAAATTTATCTTCCAGGTGTTCATATTTTTATTTGCAATGTTGTGCTTGTTTCCTGCCAGGTGCTAACAACACATTTCCTCATTTTGAAAACATGATATCTCAAAAGCTATCATTCACATCCATCTCATATTTTGTGTACTAATTGTTGTCATGATATTAATTTAAAAGTTGTATTGGTCACAGATGGCATTTTTATAACATAACTTGCCCGATCCTATGCTATATCTCACTGCGGTAATGCACGGCTTCAGCGACACAGATTGGCGCAAACCGGGTCGCTCGTTGGGCCTCATAAGTTAGTTAAGACGCAATATTTTCATAACGTATATATGCCTGGGAGGTTGTTGAATGGTGGATTTTAATCTAGTCAAAAAACTATACCATGTCCCAATATGTAACTTTATTTCTTTAGCAGACAAGTAATTTCATTTATAAAAAAACACCTATTCATGTATATACTATTCACATTGCTCCAGTTGAATGTACTGTTTTAATGTTACTTTGTAATTAATTTTTATGGTATAAGGAGCCTGATTTACAGATATTGGTGATTGTCCAGGTGGTCCTCGACATAAGGCTCTTGGGGTTTCCAGAGGATCTCCTCGGTAGCATTATTGTTTTTTGTAATCCATTGTAAATATATTCAAAAATGTGTATTGTGACCGAAATAAAGATAAAAGTTCTGTTCTATAACAGGCACTTGTGTAGAATCCGGACCCACCTCGATTTCGCCGTTATAACTTGAGTTTCAGAATATTGCGTTAGCGCACTTTTGAGGCATAAATAGCGTCCCGGTTTGCATCAACATACGCCGATATATCGCTCATTTTACGAGCGCGATGCGGTAACGCACGACCGCAGCGGTGCAGACTAGCGCAAACCGGGTGACTATTTGGCTTCAAAAGGGGTTTGACTAAAAGTTAAAACTAGTAAAACGGCGCACGACCACGCACGACCATAAGTGTGCTAAGACACAATATTTTTGTAATATAAATATGCCTGGGATGATGTTGAATGATGGAATTAACGCCCTGATGTATCAAAGTTAGGCAAAACTCAAGTGTTAACAACGAAATCGAGGTGGGTCCGGATTCTACACAAGTGCCGAGGAGCCTGGGCAATCGAGACTAAGTTCGGACAAACTTTTTTCACAATCCAAAAAGTAAAACGTTCTTGTATTATCGCTCATGGCTAACTAAACGAAAACAATCCTGCAAAATACAAAACAAATTATTAAGTGCACTGCACACCTGAGGATATCCCACATTAACATAATACCTTAAGAGGACGAAACATAATACACAATATTGCAACTGAGACAGTTTAAACACAGCTTACATATTTTCGCGGCAACTGTGACCGTTTAAACACACTGCACCATACAACTCCTGCGTTAGCTCAAGTTTGGGCTGTTTGGAGTAAATCACCTAAGACCTAAGACCGATTACGTGCTGCTACCTAGTTTAAGCATTGCAACGTGAGGTTACAAGTACTGCCACCTAGCCATTATGATAGTAGTTACATCTCACTGGTTGTCAGTCCGATTTTAAACTTGCCAGGGTTTATGATGTTCCCATTCCAATTTGTTATGGAAAAATATAAATGTTTTCTAACACACTCATTTCCACATGTTCCTGACAGAGGAACTATCCCCGCATACAAATATGGCAATTCCGTGCTTCTTCTTCAGTTCAGCATATCTCTGCGAGATGTCGTAGCTGCCCGGATGATCCCACGATACGCTGCTGTCTACCGTTCGTTCGTTCAGTGCGTAACCAATAAAAATCACAACTGATACAGCAGAACTTTTGTAAAAGTGCAAATGTTTTGCAATCTGTCTACATGTTACGGAGATCATTATATTTCGTTTATTAGCCATACCATAAAATATACTTCACATTATATTATGATAATTATATCAACTGAAAGATTACTTCACCAAGCTCTTTTGCAAAAAACTCATTAAAGCAATAAAGGTGTGTAGCATATATTGACCGAGCATTGGCCTGAAATAATTGGTTTAACATTGCATTAATAATGTTTTGCACATTCTGCTGACAATTCCACTTGCCACCTTCTGTATCGCAACATCATTGGTGTTTATATTTAAGTCTTCTATATTAAGGCTATCCATATAGCTATGCGGGTACATCTCGAGCTGGATATATTTATAACAACAAAAAACCGACCATATATATACGTGACGGATATAATGCGTATTTTTCGCAACGCAAAAAAATATCAGTTTTTTATTCTTTTGCTACAATTCTATACTTTCTCGCTGACACTGCACCATGCAGTTACACATAGTATTGCATCATATAGTATTACAGCATTCCATGCTAAAAAATGTACTACAGTTTACCATGGTAAACCAATATAAATCCATAGTAAATCATGGTAATTTATAGTAAATTATAGTATATTACTTTTTACTATGCTTTCACCATAGTAAATCCACATGAAGACATAGTAAACCATGATAAACTGCAGTAAAACCATAGTAAGTTATAGTAAACCATAATATACTACATTTTACCACACGTTTGCCATGGTAGACTGTGGTAAATTCATAGTAAGCATGGTAAACCATAACAAAACCATAGTAAATTAGAGTAAACCATAGTACTGTACATTTTACTATGGTATACCATGGTAAATGCAAAATACATAAATCATATTATACTACATTTTACCATGTTTTTACTGTTTGATACCACAGCCCATAGTAAATCCACATTATAACATATAATACATTCGTAGTAACATCCCAGTGTTTTTTGTTTATAATGCCTTTAACATTGCCTAGTTATGAAACACTTCTAGATACTCGTATGAAATTTTTAAATATTATATTATTAGTAATATTGACAAAGAAACTGGAAGAAAAAATGAGGTGGTGCATATTGATTTAAAACTACTGCCTACCTCAAACCATTATCAGAACTCAGAATCAGTTTATAAACATTAGGTCTATATATAACTCACATACCAGTATAGCATGATTCCCTAGGGTAAAGTTGCTCACATATGTACATGTAGATGCATAATCAATAATAATAGTAAAGTATTATCATTATGACATTGGGCTTTATACTTCATACAAAGTTGACAAGTTAACAGTTTAGCATATTTTAAAGACCGTTCTATTTAATACAATTATACTATGCAGCTGTGTTATCTTCCCTGCCAGGACTTCCAAAGGATGTAGTCCAAATTAAAAGTAGTTAATGAAAATGAAAAGTAGGAATCTCCCAGATCTTATATAGTATAGCTAGCCCTCCCTTGTGGCTGCTTACAGTCAGAATCTTAGAAACCACCCAAGCCAGCCCTTATCAGTTAATTTTCATTTACTGCCTGGTAGGCAGTCTCCCTTGGCCAGGGAATATACAGTAGCCCAGTGCAACCCATGTGTCTAGCAAGCCTGCTGTGCATTGACACCCAGGGCAGTGCTGGTGACAGGTTAACTTTGCAGTGATCTGGTAAAGTCTAATGCACAGCTTATATACTGGTACTATCTAAATCAGCTGTACATGTCAGGGTATGATCATTGGGTTTATTAATGTGGACATGGACACGTATGTAGCAACATCAATCGAACGTGTTGCAAAATATGGAAATTTGTCTCTGGTGTCAAATCTGGATGTATACATATACTGTGCATTTTGTGAGATAAAAGGTAAGAAGTATTGTTTTACAGCAGTTTGATGCATACGCGTGTTGTTTCGTCTTCATGAAATGTATGTAAGAACACACATTAATAATGTCATTCTTAATTTCTTCTGATTATGTGTTTAATTTATCTTACTTTGAGGTTTATCAGGTAAACTTAATTTATCAGGTAAATTAAATTTAATAATAGTGAAATGTTATTGAGTGTTGTACATTTGATTACTTCTTGAGCATGTTAAGTTAAATTGACATTTAAAAAATACCAAATGCATAAGTAATTTGAATTCATGAATACATAGTAATTTTATTATACTTAAATGATGCTGTAAGGCAAACTTATCAACTGATTGATGCAAGTAGAGGCCTACATATAACATGCAATTTTGGTGCTATGTTTAACAGTATAAGTTAACTTTGTAGAGTGACAGTTAACAATTTCCTACAATGAAGCACCATAGATTGCACAGAGATCTGTATTATCTTCCTTCTCAGGACTTTCTAACTTCCAAGGATGGAGCAGGCAACAGCACTATCTCAATTGGTAGTCCTCGCTAAGGGCTGCTTAATTAGGGGGATATCAGTAATTAGGTGATTCCCATAATTACTGCCACTTTAATGACTAGCAGCCCTTTAATTCTCATCCACTGGTTAAGTATGGTCACTCATGTATGCTGGCAAGCCCTGATATGCAGACTGTTATTTTCAGACATAAATCTGTTTGTTTTTATTACACAGGTGCAGCGCGACACAAATTCCAGGAGTGAGATCTTCGCCATTTCATGGACACAATACGGAAATACCAGTACCATTGCAAAGAAGCAGACAATATTGCTGCCAAGTGATGCATGAAGTGTGAACAAGTAAACATATATATATATATATATAGTTAATAAGGTATTTCATTATACTAAATGCATTGTTTACATTGGTTCTTTTAGTTTTACAACATATGTATACCTCGTTTGTGTAGTATATATATCCACTGTGATAAACCATAGTATAATGTTATATTCACCATAGTAAACTGTAGTAAAATGCTAATATTCACTGTAGTTAACCGTAGTAAAACGTTATATTCACAATAGTATATTGTGGTAAAATGTAGTGTTTTCTGGTAATTACTATGGTAAAATGTGGTATTCACTATAGTAAATCATAGTAAAATGAGATGTTCACTATATTAAAATGTTATGTTTACCTTAGTAAACTATGGTAAAATGCGGTATTCACTATAGTAAACTATAATAAAAATTGATATTCACCATATAAGTTGTGGTAAAATGTAGTGTTCTCTATAGTAAAATGTAGTATTCACTATAGTAAACCAGTGTTCACTATAGTAAAGCGTAGTAAATATTCTGCAAAAACACTGTAGTTTACTATAGTAAGATTTTACTATAGTAAACCATAGTAAATTTACTGTAGTAAACCATAGTACATTTTTAGCAGTGTTCGTTGTTAACAATACGCATATGGACACGTCGAAACAAAAAGGTTTTTTACATTGATTCCTAAATGTTTTAATGGGCAAACACAATATAAATAAATCATGCGAATTTTGCTGTATTGTATAGGAGAGGAATCGCTCAAATAGCAAATGTACGTATAATTAATATGTGTCAGCTATATGTGATCGTGTTATTACAGGTAGACTATACGTATTTTCTGAAAATCAAACATGGCTGGCGCACAAATGCTGTGCTTTTTTGGTGACCACCACATAGGCTGGCGCAGTTGAGGAAGCTAAATTACTGGTACTAGTTGTGAATGGGACGATCGCTACATTCCGACGTTGTAATTAACTAGAACGTTGGCATCGGATAACCTGCGCTCAATCTTCAAATATTTCCGCATCAGCAACGTTAACTGTTTGTCGCCTTCTCCATTCCCTATTTACTTCAGCATTGTTCATCCGCATTCTGGCCTGCTGGTCACTTCATTAAATAACAGCTACATACTTCATGGCATCCTTCTTGTTGCCTGCTACTTAGCACTGGAATAAAAATGCATGTTCATCCATGTTCTTAATGTTTTAGTGCTTTGCATGAATCTTTTCACGTTTTTTTCATAATTTTCAGGCATTTTTTTTATCTGGAAGACCAGTACCAATAAAACCAGCAAACATAAAGAAGCATTCTTAAAAGCATAATAATTAGTTAATATGATGTTATCTACATATCATACATGCACAGTTTGGAATATATGTCATAATATTAACAATTTGAAAACTATCATCATAATCACAGTAACGGTAAGCATGACGTCCATCACGCAAATTCAGCAAAAACGGTTGTGACTATCAAAATAATTATTAGTCACAATAATGAAAGCTCACAAGCAGATGAATTCATCATGGCTAATTAGCTTGGTAAATGTTCACTAATTAGTTCATAATTAAACACTATCTCTGACATGAGGTGAACAATGTGATGTCCATCACAATATCAGTCAATGAATGCCTACAATTGTGATGCACACATACATATTTATTGACAAAAACCGATGACACTACGCAACATATGTATATTTTTTGCTAACCACAGGCATTTACAACATATTAGTAATAAAATCACATTTACCATACAGAATAGTAAAATATTTAAGTTCACACTTCATATATTTACGCACCGTTGAGCTGAACTGATCTGGAAGGTACGGTATAATGCTGGAAAACTCTTGCAAGGGTAATGTACACTTATCAAGTATGATTACTGTAAATATGTCCATGCAAGTGATCACAACAGCTTTCGTGACGGACATCCCGGCCAAGCGTGCATGTGATGGACATCATGCCATGTTTGCATGTACAGTGCAATTAAACACGCACACAAGGAATCAATATGAAGCCACATTACGCGTGAGACAATGGGGATACACCAGACAATGGGGATACACCATTCAGTGGAGGTAGTAAAGTCAATTTTGATTTTAATATTGTTAAGCTGACGGAAATCCAAACATGATATCCGTCACGAGATTTGCATTAAAGGAAATAAAAACATATATTGCTCGAATTCATGTTATATTACATCCTGCTATCTATTTCCACGTCCACCAAGCCAAAAAAATTCAATGAATTAGAAATTCCACATTTTATGGTGTGCATCCAGACATTTTCGAATATGCATATTTTTGGCGCGCTTTTCGGGATGCCGAGATGTGACGTCACTTATGACTCAAACTCGCATCAGGCCGACCCTTTCCATGCATCCAGAGCATGTTTACAAGTATAGCTTTTGGGTCGAAACGAGCGTCAGAACGAGTTATTGTGCAATATTCCGACGTAATACAAACACTAGTCATCATAGAGGAACAAGCAGTCATCTTACGGTTCCACATGAATCGAATTTTATTCAAAACAACGAATGCGAATGGGCCTACAAGTCGACTAGGTTTCGCCGAGCTTGGGCTCATTTTCAGAATAATTATATCGAATGCAACCAACGGGAGATAATCTACACCAATAAACATACATAGCAAACATATATTGTATCCAGGTACATAAACTAACGTGTATAATCTCATAATATCACTAGAATATCGATATATTACGGAGTTATACAATTTATCATAACAACTTAAATCAGTCGGAGAGCTTCCATTGGTCTCGCTAGCTCAGTGGGTAGACGCGTTGGTTACTTGTAATTTATTTTATCATCGGGCGACGCCGGTTCAATCCTGACAGCATGCAAACCTTTGATTTTCTATACACTTTTTTTTTAAATGTTTTCACGAAATAATATAAACAAAATCATTTTATACTATAATGCACTATTTGTTAATAATTTTTATTTTTGTAGTAACTATTTTTTTCGCCACAAAAATGCAAATATGGTCATTATATAACGATGTTTCTAAATTTTATTTATCCAAAGAAATATAATGTAATGGATATATAATTTATTAATTGTAAATATATTGTAATTATATGTGAAAACAGATTGAGATATGTCTGGATAAATACAATTTAGAAACATCGTTATATATAATGACCATATTTTCATGGCGAATAAATAATTACTACAAAAATATAAAAAATATTTACAAACAGTGCATTATAGTATAAAAAGATTTTTTTTTTATTACTTCGTGAAAACATAAAAAAAAAGTGTAAAGAAAATCAAAGGTTTGCATGCTGTCAGGATTGAACCGGCGTCGCCCGATTGTAAAATAAATAACAAGTAAGCAACGCGTCTACCCACTGAGCTAGTGGGACCAACGGGAACTCTTTCACTGATTTAAGTTATGATAAATTGTACAACTCCGTCATATATCGATATTCTAGTGATATTATGAGATTATACACGTTACTTTATGTAGTTGGATACAATATATGTTTGCTATGTATGTTTATTGGTGTAGGTTATCTCCCGTTGGTTGCATTTGATATAATTATTCTGAAAACGAGCCCAAGCTCGGCGAAAGTTACCTAGTCGACTTGTAGACCCATTCGCATTCGTTGTTTTGAATAAAATTTGATTCATGTGGAACCGTAAGATAAATGTTTGTTCCTCTATGATGACTTGTGTTTGTATTACGTCGGAATATTGCACAATAACTTGTTCTGACGCTCGTTTCGACCCAAAAGCTATCCTTGTAAACATGCTCTGAATGCATGGAAAGGGTCGGCCTGATGCGAGTGTGTGTCATAAGTGACGTCACGATACCACGTGATCACCTAGCTCATTAAAATTTCATTTTCCACGGGAATCGCTTCACAGACGGGCTTAAAATCGAATTTATGCTACAAATGTATTTTTCTGTATTTGTTTAATGTTGTCAAATGTTACATACAATGATAAACTTTGTGTACACATGGAAAAAGGATTTTAGCTAATGCCTTATTTTTATTTCCTTTAAAACAGGGAATATGACCTTTGACGATCCACATATACATGCCATTTAAAGATAGCCAATGACTTTTTTCGCAGGATGGGTGAGATTATGCGAAACTTTAAAATAGTGTGTTATGTTGCTGCAGATAATATAGTATGTTAGCTTGTGTAAAAACTGCGTTTACGGACATCATACAAACATACCAAAATGACAAAAGCCTTCTAGTGACATGCATTATGTGAAACATGGAAAAACACAAAAAGACAACTGACATTTGGGTGGGTGCTCTGATCAATCATATCTTAGGAACCAGCTGTCATAGAGTAATAATGAAAATGCGGCTGTGATTTTGAGGATATATGCCTTACAGTCAGCCTGAGGGAACATTTTCCGTGGCCTGACCAAATTATATCAGATGTACAGAAAATACAACATTAATATCCACACACATATAAATGTAAACAACATGAACAACTGGAACACCATCCCATAAGCCACACCAGATACCACCTCATTGAAAGCTTTCAAGCAGCAGCTGGGGGCTGGACAGCAAACGAATACCACTATCCATGCCACATAATATTTAAGGACAGTGAAGTATTTTTAACCACATTTTTTATTCACCCTGTACATGGTTTTTAATTATATTTCGAAAAGCCGGCATCACGTCATGCGTGTGCACCACAAAAATAACAAACCTGTGGGACATTACCTGGAAGTCGGGGCTACCACATTAACCAGAAGAAGAAAAAGAAGAACAGTTTGATATACACATTTCTATTCATTTCATTTGCAACTCAGACCATTGTGTGCAAAATATGAGCAAATGCTTGTTTCCACATTCAATAATAGCAATGCCCTGTCACCATTTCACCTGGAACCAGACTTTGCAGTCTATGATCCTGTCTGACCCAAAACATAGTAAAAATTGTGTGAAAAGAAACATCCATGTACCATTAATTATAGTGACTACAGAGATGCCAAGTTTACCGCATAGAACCATAGAACTTGCTTTGTTATTCAATTTGTTATGCTTTCATGGTCTATGTATTTAGGGCTGGAGTTTACTGTCAAACCATTAGTTAAATTTTAAAATAATTACTAATTCTTTATCCAACTATATTGCTTAACCAACAATTGGTGGTGTAAGATCCTTGTCTACTCATATTACATCGTGAAAAGTGAAGCATCTACCATTTGTTGTGCACTAGTACATCGCACCTCTATGAATGAGATATTTACACATAGTTTGGACCCAGTGACAGAACAACAGTGTCAGGTACAACATTATAGACTGGTCAAAGAATACAGCCATCAATGGCTGCTTCAGGTAAAAACCACTACTTGACAACACTGTGCACAATCTCATGATAACGAAATGTAGGGCAGTGACAAATATTTATATGACAATGTTTTTTATTTCCCTACGACCTATCGTGGAGTATGCGAGAAGTTTCTCTCTACAGAACACTAATAAAGTAGAAAATCTTGTTACAACACATGAAAACCATCTAGTTACACTAAAATAACTAGTCACAATGCATACAATGTCTAGACCTGTACACTACAATATTTATATATAATCAATTTAGTACATGCAAAGTAGATAATGTAAAATGAAATAAACCAGGGTTATATTGAACAATTGTACAAAATATTAAAACATAAGTAATAACAAGAACAGCAAAGAAAGTGACAAATGTTGGGCAAATTCTGCATAAAAGAATGTAAACATTTTATTTGAGCTCAAGCATAAATGTTTTCCTTTTTGTGTTGTCATTATATAATGTATACACTTTACATGCAGACATCACTTATAACTCAAGAAAATTCAGTGCAAGAAACTGGTCACATAAAGTTTATTATTCTAGGATTACCAGTCATTTTGATAATCTGCAAGTTTCTAGTTTGTGCATAATGCTGTGTAAGAGATTCTCAAACTAAATAATAACAATAAAAGGTAAGTTCTTATACAGCGCAGTATCCAATCCTTAGGACTGCACAAGGTATTTTACACTTTACTCCCTGGCAGACCTGTTCATACGAAAACCATCTAGACTTCTCTGGGAAGCATTCAGTCATGCTGCAATTAATGCACAAGGACTATTCATACACAAATATCCACCACTGCCTATTGACAGGTAATCATTCATACAGCTAAGTGATCTGGAGCAATGCAGAGTGAATGAACTTGCCCAAAGGTTGACACAACAGGACACGATTTGAACACGAGGTCTCTTGATCGAGTCCGATGCTCTAGCTACTGCGCCACGGCGCTCCACTAAACATTACAACGAGAGGGCACAATGCTGCATTACCAGCAGCTGGAATGTAGGTTGGACAATGTTCTTACACAGGATGAGAAATAACTAACACGTTATCTATTGATAGTTTTTGATAACAGTGAGAAGATAAAAAAAAAAAAAATGGGCCAAGTGGCCATGAAGTCCTTTGGACTAATACGTCTATGTGACCCCGGCTGACAAAATGAGTGATAAGTCGGAAAAATGGTAACATTGTTTTCTTACATCCTTGTAAAGGTTTGGTAGGGTGCTTTACACGGTTTCAAAAATTATGACTGCTACAAAAATTGGCGAAGTTATGGAGCATTGAACAGGGGTCAAAAAGTGAAAATGAAGAAAACGGCTGTTGAAGTTTTACATTACATATGCAAATGGAATGCATGGAAATATTACATGCACAACATTCAAATGTGGCACACAGTATGTAATATGTACGTTATGTTGCAATGATACACTGTAAGTACAAATGTGCTGCTACAAAGACTTATCAAGTTATGCCAGATTATGTCTTTATGAGTAAAACTAAGAGGACAGATTATTTGAGAGCAAAGGGTAGACTCACTGTTTGACAGTTTAAAAACTACAGGCAACTGTCCAGTTTAACAGGGATCTAGTGGCTTAATGCTGTCTGTTGACACAAGCTACTGCCAGTGACTAATTACAGATTAGTCAGTTTCCATCAAACAATAGCAGGCAGAGAATCTTAGCTCCACAGCTGGGTATAATACACAAGTGATAAATATATGATACACTTGAAATACAAATGTGCTGCTACAAAAATGTATAACATTATGCCAGATTATGTCTTTACGTATAAAATTAAGAGGACAGATTATTTGAGAGCAAAAGATAGTCTAAAGAAAATTAAAAATGGGTGTCGGAATGACGGTGATAGACTGTTTAAACTTGAAGCCTTTGTCAAACTTTTGTCTCGACTTCACCGAAGGCGGTGTCCTGCTGTCAGAACTTCGAAGGTGTTACTCACCTAACTTACAGGTCTTTGTCAGTAAGAATAATGGGATGATAATTTTCCCGTAGAAGTCATTTTGTGCGATATATTAGCATTAGTCGTGCCAATTCAAAAATTAGTGCTATATAATAGTAGTTTGTCAAAATGTAAACAAACTCAAAGACAGTTGCAGCTTACTGTCCACCAAGCAGTAGCAGAATAGTTTTATAATAATCCACAAGTTAAGTGGCAGTGATCTTCCTTTTATCATTCATGTGATGTTTATTGTGAGCATGGCAGACAAATGGTTATCATACGTAGACAGGTACAGAAAGAAACTGACATTTGCTATAAAAAGAACACGTCTGCCTATCAATGGCATGTATTTCCTATTGTTGCCGTTTCTGCCGGGCAGAGGCATAAATCAAACAACCCTGTAGGTAATTATTAATCAAAATGTTTTTTGGTGAATCATAGTTACTGATCATTAAGGGTTATAATGGAAGTAAAATGTTTATATGTTTACTGTTCACTTATTGCACGTCTTGCATTTAGAGGAATAATTATAATAGAAAATAAAATGTTGTGGCACATATTTTTAAATACATGCATCAATGAGAAACCGGGAATTACTTTTCTGTGGCCTAAGAATAACTAATTTCAATTAACTTTCTGCTTATATAAAACAACTGCATAAAATATATATCCATACAAGACACAGACTCTGCATGTGACAGATGTTTTGGGAAGGGGAATAGTGTTCTATTTCTGGTACAAGGTGCTGTGTTTGTTGACCCAAGCCTCTGCCAGTGACCAATTACAGATTAGTCATACTTCCTACCACCAGCCACAGTGACCCAAGCCTCTGCCAGTGAGCAATTACAGTTTAGTCACACATTGACCAGCCAGCCACAGTGAGGTGTGACAGATGTTGTGGGAAAAGTTGAACGAAAGGACTGGAAGCCTGCTAGAACTACTGCTACAGTAGACCATTTAGTTAACACATTTAGCATTTTAGGGGACATTTGGAGCCCTTAGAATGATTGAATCAAATACAGATTTCTTGTGTATAGTGGCACTACCATATGAAATGTCTATGCACAATTTGAGAAAAAGTTACTTAAGAGTTTTAAAAAAAATAGGCAAAATATGAAAATTTACCAGTTTTGGGGTCCTTTTTGGGGGGTCATTAGGTGCCCTTAGAATGATTCAATGAAATACAGATTTCTTGTGTACAGTGACACTACCACATTAAGTGTATATGCAAAATTAGAGAAAAAGTTGCTGAACATTTAAAAAAAATAGGCAAAATGTTACATTTTTACCAGTTTTGGGGTCCTTGGAGGCCCTAGGGAGCCCTTAGAATGATTCAATCAAATACACATTTTTTCGTGCATAGTGGCAGTGCCCTAAGATATGTCTATGCAAAATTTGAAAAAAAGTTGCTGAACGGTTTCTGAGATACGGCAGCTAACGGCAGACGGAGGACGGCGGACGCAGAGTGATGGCAATAGTCCCTTGGACCTTCGGCCAAAGGACTAAAAATTAAAGATAACTGACAAGGACCTAGGCTATACACAGATAACAGATTGTTGGACTATTAATAAGCTAGCTAGGATTCTTTGTCCACATGCCATTTAATACTGTATAATAGATACCAACCTTGTTATCATTATCACCAGTTACTATTATAATTATACATTTTTAAAGTGTATTATATCCGGGCGAAAACCTGCTCAAAGGCATTAACGATATAAAAAACTTACTACTCATTAAATTTAAATATGTTTTCAATACCATCATGTCCACATTCACATTTAAAGTACTGCTGTGTTTAAACCGTATTATAAATCCCATTTAAACAGTTCCTCCACAGTGTGAACACCATCACAGATAGCATTTCCATCTTGGGCCAATATTGGCAAAGAATGGCAGCTTATAGCTTGGTATGTCAACCTTGGGTCAATGTTGCTTGTAAGTCAGCAACCTTTGCTTGGCAATAGTTTGGAATGACAATCATGGGCCAATGTTGATAAACCTGTGTTAATATTTTTAAGCTAGGTACTGGAACTGACATCATTAGACCAACATTGGCCTGAGGAATATCCTGATCTTGGCTCAATGTGGCTTGCCAATACTGTTACAATATAGCAACCTATATTGGTCCCAATATTGACCCAAGTTGGAAATACTAAGAACCACACGTATCTCATTTGTTTTTGATTTGTTTTCTTTTTGTTTGTTTATTACGTGTGTGAATACCCATATGTGACTTAAGATGATGAATCCGTGCAAAGCGTGCATCACATGTATCACATTTGTAGGGTTTCTCTCCAGTGTGAATGAGCCTATGCATCTTTAAAGTATTAGTCCGTGAGAAGAATGCACCACAAATATCACATTTGTAGGGTTTCTCTCCAGTGTGGATGCGCGTGTGTACACGTAGTACACCATTCTCAGCAAACCGTGCCTCACATATATCACACTTGTAGGGTCTTTCACCGGTGTGAGTGCGCATATGTAACTGCAGATGTTCATTCCTTCTGAACTTTGAACCACACGTAACACATTCGAAAGGTTTCTCCCCCGTGTGAACACGCATATGCTCCTTCAAACCATTCTGCCAAGCAAATTGACACACACACACATCGCACTTGAAGGGTTTTTCGCCTGTGTGTGTGAACATGTGTGACTGAAGATGTTCCTTCCGTCTGAAGAGTACTCCACAGTTGTCGCATTTGAAGGGTTTCTCCCCAGTGTGGATACGCATATGAACCTGAAGATTACCTTTCTGATTAAACTGTGCCTCACAGGTGTCACATTTGTAGGGTTTCTCCCCAGTGTGGCAAAGGATGTGTTTCTTTAAAGCACTCTTACCTGTAAACCGTGCCCCACATTCATCACAGTTGTAGGGTTTTTCTCCAGTGTGTGTACGTGTGTGTACCCTCAAACCACCGCCGCTGTTAAATTGTGACCCACATGTGTTGCATTTGTAGGGTTTCTCCCCAGTATGAATACGCAGATGTAACTTGAGAGAAGAGCTATGTGCAAACTGTTCTCCACAGATTTCACATTTGTAGGGTTTCTTCCGAGTGTGTATACGCATGTGTGATCGTAAATGACCATTACTTATGAAACATGCATCACAGTCAGTACATTTGAATGGTTTTTCGCCTGTGTGAATGCGCATATGTAAATGCATGTTACCTTTGCTTGAAAATCTTTTCCCACAAGTATAACATTTGAATGGTTTCTCTGTGGTTTTAATGGGCACATCCACATCCATATTTACTATTGTATATAACCTGTTTCCAGTCTGAGAGATATACAGTGACTTGGCTTGGTGTCCTATATTACAATGCTGCACTGTCCATTGTGTTGTAGACTGTAATGACTGTTCTCTCTGTTATCAGAGTTGTGAAACCAGCTGAACTTGATCTTGTTGTGTCAATGTTGTTGCAGTTTACCACTTTATTGTAGACACTTATGATGACATAAATGACTATCACAGATGTCACAGCCTCACAGGTTACATCACTGTCATCTGAAATAAAATAAACATCAATAGCAGCAGAAACAAAGTAAGTGACACACAAGTCACATATGATACAACTGTCATCTGGTATAACTATAACATGAAATTAAAAATCACTAAACTGCATGAGGCTAAGTCTGTGAGTCAAGTGACGCTGTCTCAAATAATGTCAATGTCCTCTGATGTAAGTAGCAAATCACACATGACATTTAATGACATTGTCATACAAGTTCACTGTTTACAATATATATATATATATATATACAGTAAACCTCGCCTAAGTCAGATTCAATCGAACCGAGTGATTTAATCTGAGTTACGCGAAAATCCAACTTACTCGAAGATGATATATCCCAGCACTAACACCAAAGGCCGCCTTCTAAAACCCTTTAGATACATGTGAATAATGCTTGAAAGGTGACTGGATACTGTAGTAATTATACATAATATGTTGATGTCCACAAGCAACACACATTGCACACTATTACAACAGTTCTGTGCTTCATTTTGGCACGAATCTCTATCGTTATAGAATTAATAATTATTATTGATTCTGTCAGTCATTTTGCTCTACGTAAGTCTTTGTTGCGACTGTCTCATGGGAATGTCCTCGGCCTTGTCAGTCAAATCTTCAATCTCACTGTTGCCGAGAGTCGAGTGTCACTCAGTTTTGATATCTTATTTTCAGACATCGAAACTTTGACGCCTTCATAATTGCTTGGTAAATCATCCATCATACATACAGCATCTCCATACACCTTGCGGAGTTTGTTCCATATGTCGCTAATGTCTTCACCTTCGATGAATAACGCTTTTTGTAGCAGTTTAGAATTGTTTCCGGTTTCACTTTGTTCCAAGGTAACTACAGGGTAATGACGGCATCCAAAAGTCATTTCTTGAGAACATGGTGCGACTCCTTCTGGTGCATCTAGTCTCCTGGTGGTTAGGATGTACCGGTAATGGAACGTCATGTTTTTGGTAATACCAGATTCCATTGGCTGTTGTTGTGGCTGTCTGGATCATTTTATTGGAATAGCCATTTCACTTTTTAGTACAGGTGGTACATGTACTCCAAGCAACCAATTAATTTGTGTCGAATACTGCGATCTGACTGAGGCGAGGAAAAACACATTATCTCGAATGAAATGGACCGACTCAGTTGGTACGAGTTAGGCGAAGGTCCGACTTACATAATCCAAGTTAGACGAAGAGTTTTATGGGAAATACATTACAAATCAACCGTTCCTCAGTATTCTGTCCGAGTTGAGCGAAGATCCGACTTAGGTGAATCCAACTTAGGCGAGGTTTACTGTATATATATATTAATGATTTATCATATATATATATATTATATGATAAATTCATGATTTATTATATATATATACATGATAAATCATGACTTGTTACACTCAGGTAGACGCTATAATATATTACGAATCAAAGTGGGTGACATTGTTGGAAATGACACCATTGGGGATGCAGCATGATTAAATTAATTATATTTTCTCCTGAATTTTTTAACGTTCCAATATAACAAGTCTAGAATCAAGTCACTTCCCATAGATGATCTGAGGAGGTCATAAAAATTAATGTATTTTGTGACTAGGTAAACGTAATTTAACATGAAACCTCGTTGCAGTGGAACATCAGTACAGGTGTATTAAGGTCACCTTTGGGACTGGACAAGTGACCTGAATAGCGAGAATTATATTAGCGAGAATAATATCCTGTACTTTAGTGTATGTGGAAATAATCTGGGACTGTTCTAGGGTGACATTAACTGTGACGTGACTATATTACAGAGGTGACCATAAAGCAAGGTTCGGCTGCACATCCCAAATTGCAGTCCCAAACAATTATATTTCATTTACTCTATCAGTATACACTTTGCACTTGTGTTCACAGATTCGATCACACGTCATGTGATATAAAATACTGGCTTAGGTTATTTATAATCTATGTTAATTCTGTTTAGCTTGCACCCACCCCTGGAACAACAAACCAACAGTCACCATCACAACTTATTTTGAATATAATCTCGTTCCCAAGACCATTTAATTTCTGATGTCACCAATTACAGGATGCAGCAGAAACTACTGCCAACATAATTCCAGTGAAGCCACCTGGGGAATGAGTGAACAAAGTAAAAACCTCTAAATAATTACTTATTTCCAATTCACTGCCAGAGCTACCAAGCCTCACGCATTTGGCGTGAATCTCACGCATTTAGCATCCATCTCACGCATGAACCTGTAATTTGTAAACCTCATGCATATTTACCATTTCAAAAAACACAAACAGGTTGATTTTCATGCATTTGTTAATATATTTATTCACATGCACGAGCAGATAACATAAAGCTTCCATGGAATCCGTCGCAAAGTTATTCTTATCATTGTTAGTGACTTGTATAAAAAGTTTTTTTTTTTTTTTTTTATAACTCATACTGCTGCCACCTAGTGTCTTATTAATAAATACTGGTGCTGCCAGCTAGTGTTCATTTGTGGAACTGAACCTCACGTTTATTTCCCAACTCAACTTGGCAGCTCTGCACTGCTAATTGGTAGATCCGTGGGCAATGGTTGAAGGAAGTGATGGAATCTAGAAAGAGATGACTGGATCTCAGTACCTGAATGGAGATACACTTATAACGATCCAAAGTTAGCGTATTGATTATAGATCCCCCTGGACCACGAGATCGCAATGTGCTCCGTCTCGGCAAGAGTAGGCCTTGTAGGGGGTGGGTGCAATTACACAGAATCATTTTATAATTATAACGTCAAAGACTAAGTTTACAATGACAAAGTCAATTCATTTTAATTTGTTATTTCAATGACAGTTACACTTCTAAAAATAGAATGTCTTATGCAATGACACTAGCTAGCCTACGAGGTTACGTGCATGCATAATCTGAAGTTGAACACGAAAACGACGGATACGTTACGTACGAGTACGGTTGTCACTGTCTTGGACTTCGGTGTTGCCTTCTTCGCCGACTTCAATCTTCAAATGTCACCGTTTTGACGGGCAATTGGTTACTCGGTACACTATGACTGAGGCCGTTGTTGTAGCGTTGACTTTAAGTTTGACATTGACTGAGTCTGAGACAGAGTGAGACAAATCAATCAGTACGACCCACTTTATCTGCTACATAAAGTTCTTTAAGACTTTATGCTAGGTATTGTGGTAACCGATGTTGTATTGTTATCTTAGAGGATATATGATACACTTAAACTAACTTACAATTACTTCCGCACAAAGCAAAGCAACTAGAATCACCCTTCCGAGCTTCTGAAGTCGAACTGGAGCAAACATGTCTTGTATGTGCGGCCAACCGAGGCGCCACGTCACGGAGTTCGATGTAATCGAGGCTAGCTAATTGGCGGCTGTTGGTGACAAGCGGTGGCGCCACGTCACGGACACTGGTTCTTAAATAAACACGTCAAATTTGCATACAATATCGTAATAATATGTTATTATATTATTGTAAAACAATTGAACATATAGTCTGTAATTTTATGGAAACAATATTCATGAGCGGCATTTTGTGCACAGTCCAGGCGTTTATTATTCGGACCACAGTAGAACAGTCACTAGATTGGAGCTATAATATTATAGTAATTAAATTTGCTGGCCAACGACAACGTCGACTTTGAAAAGTGCTGGATTGGAGAGCATCCACAATCTATCTCTCAGGCTCTGGAAGACACTATGTATAGGCATTCGGTTTCCCTTTACACAGATTATCAATAACCTGAAGAAAATCATACATGCTAGTAGTGTAGGCTGGATGTGCGATAGGACGAACGCATTCCTCACCCCGCTAAGGTGAAAGAGTTCCGCTTGAATAGACAAGTTGAAGTTTTCTGTGAGCAGCAAGGGAAGTTGGAGGTTTGAAATAGACTGCAGTTTGACGCTGTTTGAGATCTTCAAGGGGAATGCAGTCGGTTTTTTTTGACAGCCTGCAACTGCATATATGGTGCCAGTATGTTTCATCGAGCTTTGTTGTCTCGCTACAAAACTTACGTTTCTTGGTCATTTCGCTGGTTTGGTCCGATTCGAAAATCGAATCACAGCAACACATGTTGTGCACAGTCGCGAAGAGTAGACCTGTCAAGACACTGTGCATTCATTGTTGGGCTATACGTACTGGGCAACATTTTCATGAACTGTATTTATAAAAAATAATGCTAGAATAGCGATGGTGCAGTCGTAGGGGAAGGACGGGTAAAGTGGGCCCCTCGGCCAAAGTGGGCCCCCACTGCCATAGCGTACCGGGTACGCAATGCAGTCAAATCAACGGTAGTGGTATTTACAGACCCGCCAGGGGCCACCATTCAACGTCGTAGTTGTTTGCTAGGCGCGAATTAAAAACGGTGAGTAGCAAATTTGTATTTTAGGTACTTTTCTTAAAATAATTGACGTGTCTTACAAACTCCACATTTTCATAAATGGTCAGGGTATATAACTATAAATGTGGTCCATATAGCAATAGTGTATAATTAGTTGAATGAGCAATTTAAATTTGACGTGAAGTAACGCATTAATCCCAAAATGGCATCGTACCGATAATCTTTGGCAGAGGCCAAAGTGGGCCACACGGGGCCCACTTTGGCCGCAGATGCTGTGCATATCATGGACAGTGTGGTTACACTGCAGACGTTGCAGTAACATCAGTATAGACTTCGATAATGTCGATATGTATATTTGATCATATAAGTTGTATCACAAACTTGTATTAATTAATTAATTATTACAATGCATTAACCAAGTCAGCGCAATCATTTTGAACTGGTTCCTTTATAGACATACATTCCTTCATGGGTGCATACAAACGAAAAACGAACCAGCAAACATGGAATCTTGTCAACATGCAGTTGGCTATCGAGGCTGTGCGCGGAAAAGTAATGGGGCTCAAGCGTGCTGCTAAGCAGTTTGGGATTCCCCGCTCCACTCTGCAACGAAGATGCAAGAGAGAGGGAGACTTTGAGGTTGCGGCAGAAAAGGGTTTGGGCAGATTCCGACCTGTATTTTCATCAGCGATGGAGTCAGAACTCGTTGCCCATATTAAACGCATGGAGAGCATGCTGTATGGTTTCACTTTATCGCAACTGAAGCGGGTCGCATATGATTTTGCTGAAGCAAATGGGATTCAACATAACTTCAACAGCAGGAAACGCGAAGCTGGAAAGGACTGGTGTCACGACTTTATGGTTCGCCACAGAGACGCGATTTCCCTGAGAATACCAGAACCTACATCGGCAGCTCGCGCAAGAGCATTCAACCAGGGAGCCGTCAACGCGTTCTTCAATTTACTGGAAAAGGTTCAAGACGCGAAGAGGTTTATTCCAGATCGCGTCTATAACGTAGACGAGACGGGTATAACGACAATACCCAATCGACCATCGAAGATAATCGCCAGTCGGGGCAAGAAACAGGTTGGTTCGCTGTCGTCTGCTGAGAGGGGCCACCTTGTCACGGTTGAAATTTGCATGAGTGCTGCTGGATCATTCATATCACCACTGTTCATCTTCCCGAGGAAGAGGATGAAAGACGAGCTGATGGACCGAGCACCCCCGCGTCAATCGCAGTGGCGCACGAGACAGGATGGATGCAATCTCACATTTTTGTGACATGGTTCAAACACTTCTTGAAGCACGCAAACCCATCCGAAGCAAGACCCGTTCTTCTGATCTTACTGTAGATGGCCACAAGACGCACACCAACAACCTGCCTTTCATCGAAATGGCTCGGGCCAATTTTGTCACCGTCATCTGCGTACCGCCGCATTGTAGCCATCGCATGCAGCCACCCGATGTCAGCTTCATGAAGCCACTGATGAAATACTACACACAGGCGGTAGAATGTTGGCTACGGTCCCACCCAGGTCGGGTTGTGACAACTTTTCATATCGCCGAATTGTTCGGAATCGGGTATGTCCGTGCTGCTACAATGAAAACAGCAGTGAACGGCTTCCGGAAGACCGGAATATGGCCCATCGACCGCACCGTCTTCGATGAGCATGATTTCGCTGCTGCAGAGCCGACTGACCTCGTATGGCAGGTAAGCACCAATGCACCACAACGTGATCGAAACACAGATGCACTACCACGTGATCGAGACCCTGACGCACCACCACGTGATCGAGACACCGACGCACCACCACGTGATCGAGACACCGATTCCCCACCACGTGATCGTGACACCGATGCACCACCACGTGTTCGCGACACCAATGCACCATCACGTGATCGAGATACCAATGCACCATCACGTGGTTGAGACACCGATGCACCACCATGTGATCGAGACACCGACGCACCACCACGTGATCGAGATACTGATGCACCTCCACGTGATCGAGACACCGATTCAAACCACGTGATCTAGACACCGATGCACCACCACGTGTTCGAGACACCGATGCGCCACGACGAGACCAAGAAACCGTAATGTCTGGGTCACTACCGACACATCTGCAGGCACCGCACATCGCAATAACGGTTGTTTCGCCGGTACCCAGAATAAACCAGGCTACAGTGCGAAAAGCCACAAAGAGAGAGAAAACCTGCATAATTACAGGCAGTCCATGGAAGACAACACTCGAGGCCAAGGAGAGAATGGTAACGTGCCTATAACCAAACGGTTCAAGGAAGAGAGGGCACTAGAAAGCTGAGAAAACGTCAAAGAAAAACAAGAAAAAGAAGGAAAACATCGACACTACGTCTTGTCTGTACTGTTCGGAATTGTATTCCAACAGCAGAAGAGGCGAAAGCCGGGTGCAGTGCGGGGAGTGTGGCCAGTGGGCACACCGTGAGTGTGCCGGGTATGAGCGTGGCGGATTTATGTGCGAGATTTGCGCCGACGATTAAGTGGCATCGCACAGCGTTGTGAGGGGGCCCACTTTGGCCTCCACATGTTGTAAAATAATAAAATGGGTTTCTTTTTAAAAATACATCTGATTTATTATAGTTATTAAGATAGAGTAACTAGACTGTGCATACACCTAGTCAAGATACATAGCTAGGTAACGTAACACAAATCAAACTGTTTTGTACATAAATGTCAAATGTAGGTCAATCGGCGCTTAAGGGGCCCACTTTACCCGCCCTTCCCCTACATTCAACAAAATTTGCGCAACGTGTGCTGCTCCATATTTTGTATCGTGATACAAAAATTGTTGTGTTTAGTCGGACGAGTGTCTTACAAAATCAGAAAATGCATGTCAGTGTGTGCAAGAAGCGAGGAAGCAAGAAGCGAAGGTTCTGGTCATGGCCACTCAAAGTCCATAATGTTCCTATGTCCCGGCCTAGAGTTGTATCCTTTGGTAGTTCGTCTATATGTTATTTTGTATGCAAATGTAAAATAATATGAGGCATGCATATATACGCAAACACGTATGCATACGCGCACGGATATATGAATATACGCAAGCACGCCACATGCACGCGCGCACGCACGCACACACACACACACACACACACACACACACACACACAAACCACATTTACTGAAATGGAATTATTAGACACGCCCAGATAGTGACAATACTATCACACACAAATAGAAACAATGCTAGACATTGCGTTTTGTAGTTTAATTTGCCAGCAGAGTATCGATTGTTAAGGCTCGATGGTAACTTTAAATACACGTGGTTGTCAATAATTAGAACACAATTCATTGGCATCGGAATGTGGTGTATATAGCGGGTTGAGGCTTACCAAAATCATCCAATTTCATCCTCGTGCATGAATGCGCACACACACATGTACATGAATACGCACTCACGCATACCCATCCTCATGTGCACGCACACACGCATGCGTATTGTGACATAAAACACACCTATGAAATTACATGAACAGTTGTACGTGCACACACATCTACAAATACACATACACACACACAAATATAGTCTACGCAAACGTGCACAAACTAACCGGTAAATGTGGACGTGCGCACATACGCGCACATGCATCCAGGGTACGATACGCTCACGCCGCACGTACGTAGAATAAATGTACGCACACGCACCCATGCATACGCACGCACTCACACGCACCAACACAAGCACGATAGGAAGGCACACGTGCATACACGCACACGGGGATGAAACATTGTACACTGGCGTCGCAACGTCGTGAATATGGAAGAGGCTGAGGTTCTTTAAAAAAAAAACTTTGGTATGCACCCCTCTTGAGGTTCACAAAAATTACCTTAATTCTGCCTGTCCAAAAACTTCGATTTGCACCCCATCCCGAGACTCACCGAAAAGCCGCCTTCAGGGTCTTCAAAAACAACGATTTTCAACCCCTTGATGCACATCAAAAACAAGTTCAGGTTCTCAAAAAATTGATGAAGCAGATTGCTCAATAACCCCGCTGAACACCAAAGAGCTTTGTGGTTAGACCACCCAGCATCCATAACATTGCCAATAGAGTTTTTTTATAAGAATGTTTTGTTTATTTTTTGCAGGCTAAACGTTCAAATTGCGTGAAAAAATTGGGCCTTATTCAATGCAATTAATTAATATTAACAAGGAACAGTCGATCTCCCTTTATTTCCGAGTATTGGTGTATGGCGACATTTGGGATCATTTGCCAACTTAGTTAATAAACAGGTCCATTTTTGTGAACATACCTTTTATAATATACTAGCTGAATTACATTGGCATTGCACAGCAAAAAAAGACAACTATTAATATTTTCTAGTTAAAGATGAAATTGATACGCAGATGATTCAACATTAACAAGTACATTGGGATCCTGTGACATGCATGACAATTTCCATGACATTAATTATACCGAATTAGATCAAATAAACATGCAGTTGATAATTAACAAACTGCCATTAAACATTGACAAATATAAATACAGGGTATAGGTTATTGCATTCTCTCCACAAAAAAACACAGATTATCTACAAAGACAGATAACACCACTTTGTTAAAATGGCTTCCAAAATATCATGTACAAATCTGAGTTATACATAAGTTGAGACTGTTCACTTCATTCCTTAATGTCTTATTAAATTTAAAACATAATCCTGCCACACATATATTATTGTATATATCCTGGTATGGTATATATATATATATACTATACATAATATATATATTAAACTTGGTTGTCATGTCGTCATTCAGTTTAAACGAGTTGGGCTTTAGAATGCAGCAATATATATGTGTCATATCCCACTACTCATTGCTTGCTTGGATACCGGATGGCCCCTTCAATAAACAATCCTGCCTACGCCACTACAATAGGAATATAAAAATCAAAGAAACAACATATAAAGCCCTTTGCAGCCCTGTCCAATGTTCCAATGTTACCGATAGGGGGCTTTACCCAAGATTCGGGTAGAGACGATGATTGGCTCTTAGGCCAACTATGAAATAATAAATTAAATAAGGATACACTTTTATCAGATAACTACTTTAACAACTATTCAACATTAAACTTATATTGAAACATGTCACACACAAAAATAAACTGACATTAAACTGTTTTTGTAGTTTAGTGCCTTTTAATCACATGCATATTCACTAGGTGGCAGCTCTCATGGCTGTGAACAAGTGGGCAGTCAAAACGCGATTCTGAGCCAGACTATCTCCCTGGCGGAGTCACGCAGCCAGGCGAGAGTCAGTTATGCGAGACTAAGAGGAGGGCAGTCACCAACAGACACAGCCACACTTACTCAGTAGAGTACCCAAATAGCATGACCACGTTGGCCCAACTATGGTACCGTTGGGAGAACATCGTTGGGCCAATGTTGGGCCAACTTTGTGCAATCACCATAATTTTTAAGTGAACCGAGTGCAACGTACCAACGTTGGTTCAACGATAGATCAAATGACGTAACTATACATTGATATATTCGGGTATAACAATGTATACAACCGTTGGGCTAATGTTGGGCCAACATTGGTCAACCATCCTGAGCCAACGTTCCGCCAAGGTTGGGCCGGGCCAGCATTGGGCCAACGTTGGATCAACCGCCCTTGGAGATGTTGGGCCAACGTTGGGCCAACATTGGGTTAACCATTCTTGAACATATTGTGCCAATGTTAGCCAAGTCCTAAACTTTCCAAAAAAGAACCAAGTATACATCAGGCATGGGGCAATTATCTTAAAACGTTAAAGGGAATAAAAACACGTATTGCTTGAATTCATATGATATTACATCCTGCTATCTATTTCCAAGTCCACCAAGCCCAAAAATCAATGAATTACAAATTCCACATTTTTTGCTGTGCAGCCGGGCATTTTCGAAATGCATATTTTTGGCGAGCTTTTTGGGATGCCGAGATGTGACTTCACATATGACCCATACTCGCATCAGGCCGACCCTTTCCGTGCATTCAGAGGATGTTTACAAAGATAGCTTTCGGGTCGAAACGAGTGTCAAAATGAGTTATTGTGCGATATTCCGATGTAATACAAACACTAGTCATTATAGAGGAACAAGCAGTTATCTTACGGTTCCACATAATTCCAATTTTATTCAAAACAATGAATGCAAATGGGCCTACAAGTCGACTAGGTTTTGTCGAGCTTGGCCTTGGGCTCGTTTTCAGAATAATAATATCGAATGCAACCAACGGGAGTTAATCTACACCAAATGACCCGTAAGCTCACGACCGCTGGCAAGATTGTGAAACACCCGCAAGTCATGCCATTATCCACCTTCTTTAGTCACTAAAATATGGTTTCATGCATGACATCACACACGCACTCTAAGAGAAGTGCACGTTATTGTACACGCTTGTATCTTTAGTCAATAAGATACGTGTGCACTCATATACTTTCGTGTTTGGTCGTTTTTTCATACACGCGCATACACACATCGACACACACGCACTCCTCTAATATGAGGCACCGATCACTCTCCCTCTTACACACGCACACATCCGCTAGGTGAATTACCCCTTCATTACCTCTAATTACTCCTTAATTACCTCTGTATACCTTTAATTACCACCTTTGTTCATTTAGCCAATAAGACGCAGGATTTTACTCTTACACACGCACGCACACACCCGCTCGGTGACACCATAATTAGCCCTTGAATACCCCTAGATACCTATCATTACCCCTCACACTCGTATACGGTCCTTACCTATCCGTACCTGCAGAAAGCACTACCTCCGCCCATGTGACTACACACACACAGATAGCTACACCAGAACCTGTCACAGCCGCAATCTTCACCATGGTGCACAGGCACCCGTTAATTAACGATCGAAATGGTCCTATAAACTACTAGCAGTGCATATGTTGATGCAATACGGGAGGCTATTTACGCCTCAAAAGTGTGCTACAATGTAATATTTTAAAATGTAAATATGCCCGACATTATGTTGAATGATGGAATTAACCAACTGAGTTATCAAAAACAAACTACATAATCTTTGGTAAATGTAAATTAAATGGTGACCTAAATATTATAATTCACAATAATCAAATTGTCAGGGTTAATAAAACAAAATTCCTTCGAGTTTTGATTGATGAAAAGCTTGATTGGAAAAAACATATAAATTGTGTCAAAACTAACCTCTCCAGTGTAATGTACAGGGCAGGTCAAATCCAAGAAACCAAAAGTCTATTTACTGTATATTATTCACTGTTTTTACAAATACTTAGTTATTGCTGTGAAATTTGGGGAACCACATACAGTATCACTGCATATTGTATTACTATACTAAAAAAACATGGTTAGATTAATGTGTGGTGTCTACCAATTGTGTCACACTAATATATATACATAATATATTTCATTGATATTAAATATTGAAATTCAAGGAATTGGTAGATTTGAAGATACAATCAATTCTGTTTAAGACCAATTCTGTTTAAGACAATATGCCAATACATGTCGATGTGCAAAGCCTGTTTACAAAAATAACATTATATTCTTCTCGATTAAAATGTCTATATGTACATCAGTGTGTGAGAACGAATGTTAAATTACAGTGTCTGTCAATTTACAGTGTACAAATTTGGAATTCATTACCTATCAATATTACAAAAGTGCCACATTTTTGTTCATTTCTTAATCATTTAAAAATCAATATGATTAGCAAATATGAAAGTATTGTATGATTTTCTGGTATAACAGTTTACATAGTGTTATTCTGAAATAATTATATTGTGAAACTTCCATTATTAGTATTATACTTACTAATACTGTATTACTCAGGAGTATAGCTTAAATCTCTTGTTACATTTGACCGATATAAATACTAACAACTGTATGTGTTATCACACCGATTCGACTAGGAAACAATGTAATAGGGGTATACAAATACATAAGATCATTCTCCAGAATACCTCTTTTTTAGCATTAAACTGTTTTTATTACTATAATCTGTATTATGTATGTTAGAAAATAAACATATTGATTGATTGATTTGGGCAAAAATGTTGTTATAATTCCAAAATTGAGGTGGGTCTGGATATGACACAAGTGCCTTAATTTATATTAAAAAGTCACGCAATAAAACAAACCAAAATTGATAATTTGTCTACCACATCACCAGCTTTTATTCAACGTCATCCCCGGCATATTTAATTTACCAAAATATTGTGTCTTAGCTTATTTTTGAAGCCCAATGAGCGACCCGGTTTGCATCAACACCCGCTGCTAGATATTGCTCACCGAGATATCGCATGGCTTCAGCAGCACAGATTGGTGCAAACCGGGTGGCTCTTTGTGCCTCAAAAGTTAGCTAAGACGCAACATTTTCATAACGTAGATATGCCTGGGATGATGTTGAACGGTCGAATTAAACATTTCACCTAGAACCAGACTTTGC
This sequence comes from Paraescarpia echinospica, assembly GCA_020002185.1. Lineage (NCBI taxonomy): Eukaryota > Metazoa > Annelida > Polychaeta > Sabellida > Siboglinidae > Paraescarpia > Paraescarpia echinospica. The sequence continues at coordinate 28,798,210 of CM034536.1, forward strand.
AGTTTATGATCCTGTCTGATCCAAAACAGTCAAAATCGTGTGGAAAGAAACAATTAACTCCAATGTACCATTTAGAACTATAGAACTTGCGTTTTTATTCAATTTGTGATGCTTTCATGGTCTTTGTATATAGGAATGGAGTTTACTGTCAAACCATTAGTTCAATTTTTAAATAATTACTAATTCTTTATCCAACTATATTGCGTAACCAACAATTGGTGGTGCAACATCCTTGTCTATTCATATTACATCGTGAAAAGTGAAGCATCTACCATTTGTTGTGCACTTGTACATCGCACCTCTATGAATGACTGATTTACACACATAGTTTGGACCCAGTGACAGAACAACAGTGTCAGGTACAACATTATAGACTGGTCAAAGAATACAGCATTCAATGGCTGTTTCAGGTAAAAACCACTACTTGACAACACTGTGCAAAATCTCATGATAAGGAAATGCAGGGCAGTGACAAATATTTATACAACAATGTTTTTTATTTCCCTACGACCTATCGTGGAGTATGAAAGAAGTTTCTCTCTACAGAACACAAATAAAGTAGAAAATATTGTAACAACACATGAAAACCATCTAGTTACATTAAAATAACTAGTCACAATGCACGCAATGTCTAGACCTGTACATCACAATATCTATATATAATCAATTTAGTACATGCAAAGTACATAATGTAAAATGAAATAAACCAGGGTTATATTGAACAATTGTACAAAATATTGAAAAATAAGTAATAACATGAACAGCAAAGAAATTAACAAATGTTGGGCAAATTCTGCATAAAAGAATACAAGCATTTTATTTGACCTCAAGTACGCCTGCATACATGTTTTCCTTTTTGTGTTGTCATTATTTAATATGTACACTTCACATGCAGACAACACTTATAACTCAAGAAAATTCAGTGCAAGGAACTGGTCAAATAAAGTTTATTATTCTAGGATTACAATTCATTTTCATAATCTGTGCAAGTTTCTAGTTTGTGCATAATGCTGTGTAAGAGATTCTCAAACTAAATAACAATAATAAAAGGTAAGTTCTTATATAGTGCAGTATCCAATCCTTAGGACTGCTCAAGGTACTTTACACTTTACTCCCTGGCAGACCTGTTCATACGAAAACCATCTAGACTTCTCTGGGAAGATTCAGCCATGCTGCAATTAATGCACAAGGACTATTCATACACAAATATCCACCACTGCCTATCGACAGGTAATCATTCATACAGCTAAGTGAACTGGAGCAATGCAGAGTGAATGAACTTGCCCAAAGGTTGACACAACAGGACACGATTTGAACACAAGGCCTCTTGGTTGAGTCCGATGCTCTAACTACTGCGCCACTGCGCTCCACTAAACAAAACAACGAGAGGGCACAACGCTGCATTACCGGTAGTTGGAGTTAGGTTGGACATTTTCTTACACAGGACGAGAAATAACTAACACGTTATCTGGTGACAGTTTTTCATAACAGTGAGATCCAAATATAAAAAAAGATAACTGACAAGGACCTAGGCTATACACAGTTAACAGATTGTTAGACTATTAAAAAGCCAGCTAAGATTCTTTGTCCACATGCCACATGACATTTGATGCTGTATAATAGATATCAACCTTGTTATCATTATCACCAGTTACTATTATAATTATACATTTGTAATGTGCATTATATCCGGGTGAAAACCTGCTCAAAGGCATTAACAATATCAAAAACTTACTACTCATTAAACTTAAATATGTTTTCAATACCATCATGTCCACATTCACATTTAAAGTACTGCTGTGTTTAAACAGTATTATAAATTCCATTTTAACAGTTCCTCCACAGTGTGAACACCATCACAGATAGCATTTCCATCTTGGGCCAATATTTGCAAAGAATGGCAGCCTATAGCTTGGTATGTCAACCTTGGGTCAATGTTGCTGTAAGTCAGCAACTATTGCTTGGCAGTAGTTTGGAATGACAATCATGCGCCAGTGTCGATAAACCTGTGTTAATATTTTTAAGCTAGGTACTGGAACTGACACTGTTGGACCAACATTGGCCCGAGGAATATCCTGATCTTGGCACAATGTGGTATGCCAATATTACTACAATATAGCAACCTAAATTGGCCCAAGTTGGAAATACAATGTGGAGTACCTATATTGAACCATTCTCAGCAAACAGTGTCCCACAGATGTCACATTTGTACAGTTTTTCACTGGTGTGTGAGTACATAACTGTAAATAAACACTTGCTAAGAATAACACATATCTCATTTGTTTTTATTCATTTGTTCTTCATTAGTTTTCTTTTTGTTTGTTTATTACGTGTGTGAATACCCTTATGTGACGTAAGATGATGAATCCGTGCAAAGCGTGCATCACATTTGTAGGGTTTCTCTCCAGTGTGAATGAGCCAATGTGTCTTTAAACTACTAGTCCGTGAGAAGAATGCACCACAAATATCACATTTGTAGGGTTTTCCCACCAGTGTAGATGCGCTTGTGTATGCGTAGTTTATTATTCTCAGCAAACTGTGCCTCACATATATCACACTTATAGGGTCTTTCACCGGTGTGAGTGCGCATATGTAACTGCAGATGTTCATTCCTTCTGAACTTTGAACCACACGTAACACATTCGAAAGGTTTCTCCCCCGTGTGAACACGCATATGCTCCTTCAAACCACACTGCCAAGCAAATCGACACACACACACATCGCACTTGAAGGGTTTTTCGCCTGTGTGTGTGAACATGGGTGACTGAAGATGTTCCTTCCGTCTGAAGAGTACTCCACAGTTGTCACATTTGAAGGGTTTCTCCCCAGTGTGGATACGCATATGAACCTGAAGATTAACTTTCTGATTAAACTGTGCCTCACAGGTGTCACATTTGTAGGGTTTCTCCCCAGTGTGGCAAAGGATGTGTTTCTTTAAAGCACTCTTACCTGTAAACCGTGCCCCACATTCATCACATTTGTAGGGTTTTTCTCCAGTGTGTGTACGTGTGTGTACCCTCAAACCACCACCGCTGTTAAACTGTGACCCACATGTGTTGCATTTGTAGGGTTTCTCCCCGGTATGAATACGCAGATGTAACTTGAGAGAAGAGCTATATGGAAACTGTTCTCCACAGATTTCACATTTGTAGGGTTTCTCCCCAGTGTGTATACGCATGTGTGATCGTAATTGACCATTACTTCTGAAACATGCATCACAGTCAGTACATTTGAATGGTTTTTCGCCTGTGTGAATGCGCATATGTAACTGCAAATAACCTTTGCTTGAAAAGCAGGAACCACAGCAAATACACTTATACGGTTTCTCTCCAGTGTGACTGTGCATGTGCCTCTTTAAACCACTACTGTGTACAAAATCTTTTCCACAAGTATAACATCTGAATGGTTTCTCTGTGGTTTTAATGGGCATATCCACATCCATATTTACTGTTGTATATAACCTGTTTCCAGTCTGAGAGATATACAGTGACTTAGCTTGATGTCCTATATTACAATGCTGCACTGTCCGTTGTGTTGTAGACTGTAATGACTGTTCTCTCTGTTTTCAGAGTTGTGAAACCAGCTTAACTTAATCTTGTTGTGTCAATGTTGTTGTAGTTTGCCACATTATTGTAGACACTTATGATGACACAAATGACTATCACAGGCATCTCAGCCTCACAGGTTACATCACTGTCATCTGAAATAAAATAAACATCAATAGCAGCAGAAACAAAGTAAGTGACACACAAGTCACAGATTATACAACTGTCATCTGGTATAACTATCACATGAAATTAAAAATCACTAAACTGCATGAGGCTAAGTCTGTGAGTGAATGAAATGATGCCAATGTCATAGTAGCAATGTAAATTAAACTTAATTTAACATGACACCTCGTTACAGTGGAACATCACTCGTTAATATGGTCACCTCGCTATTCAGGTCAGTTGTCCAGTCCCAAAGGTGACCTTAATAGCGAGGTGACCATATTAGCGAGAATAATATCCTATACTTTAGTGTATGCAGAAATAACCTGGGACTGTTCTAGGGTGACATTAACTGCGACGTGACTATATTAGAGGTGACCATAAAACAAGGTTCGACTGCACATCCCGAAATGCAGTCCCATACAATTATATTTCATTTACTCTATCAGTATACACGTTGCACTTGTGTTCACAGATTCGATCACACGTCATGTGATATAAAATACTGGCTTAGGTTATTTATAATCTCATTATCTCGAATGAAATGGACCGACTCAGTTGGTACGAGTTAGGTGAAGGTCCGACTTACATAATCCGAGTTAGACGAAGTTTTATGGGAAATACATTACAAATCAACCGTTCCTCAGAATTCTGTCCGAGTTGAGCGAAGATCCGACTTAGGTGAATCCAACTTAGGCGAGGTTTACCGTATATATATATATATTAATGATTTATCATATATATATATATTATATGATAAATTCATGATTTATTATATATATATACATGATAAATCATGACTTGTTACACTCAGGTAGACGCTATAATATATTACGAATCAAAATGGGTGACATTGTTGGAAATGACACCATTGGGGATGCAGCATGATTAAATTAATTAGATTTTTTCCTGAATTTTGTAACGTTCCAATATAACAAGTCTAGAATCAAGTCACTTCCCATAGATGATCTGAGGAGGTCATAAAAATTAATGTATTTTGTAACTAGATAAACGTAATTTAACATGAAACCTCGTTGCAGTGGAACATCAGTACAGATGTATTAAGGTCACCTTTGGGACTAGACAAGTGACCTGAATAGCGAGAATTATATTAGCGAGAATAATATCCTGTACTTTAGTGTATGTGGAAATAATCTGGGACTGTTCTAGGGTGACATTAACTGTGACGTGACTATATTACAGAGGTGACCATAAAGCAAGGTTTGGCTGCACATCCCAAAATGCAGTCCCAAACAATTATATTTCATTTACTCTATCAGTATACACTTTGCACTTGTGTTCACAGATTCGATCACACGTCATGTGATATAAAATACTGGCTTAGGTTATTTATAATCTATGTTAATTCTGTTTAGCTTGCACCCACCCCTGGAACAACAAACCAACAGTCACCATCACAACTTATTTTGAAAATAATCTCGTTCCCAAGACCATTTAATTTCTGATGTCACCAATTACAGGATGCAGCAGAAACTACTGCCAACATAATTCCAGTGAAGCCACCTGGGGAATGAGTGAACAAAGTAAAAACCTCTAAATAATTACTTATTTCCAATTCACTGCCAGAGCTACCAAGCCTCATGCATTTGGCGTGAGTCTCACGCATTTAGCGTCCATCTCACGCATGAACCTGTAAACCTCACGCATATTTACCATTTCAAAAAACACAAACACTGACAATTGGTAGATCCGTGGGCAATGGTTCTAGGAAGTGATGGAATATAGAAAGAGATGACGGGATCTCAGTACCTGAATGGAGATACACTTACAATGATCCAAAGTTAGCGTATTGATTATAGATCCCCACTGGTCCACGAGATCGCAATGTGCTCTGTCTCGGCAAGAGTAGGCCTTGTAGAGGGTGGGTGCAATTACAGTTTAGTTTAAAATGACAAAGTCAATTCATTTTAATTTCTTATTTCAATGACAGTTACACTTTTAACAAGATTTAACAAGATTGCCACCCAGAGAATTAACTCTAGGTTAACGCCCTTCTGAGGTATGTGTCGGTTTTATTTTTAAACATATTCACGCTACTAGCACCCACACAATCAGCAGATAATCTGTTCCATTCATTTACAGTCCTTTGTGAAAATTAGAACTTTCTTATATCTAATCTACACTGCTCCTTTGCTAGTGTAACTTCATGTCCTCTAGTCCTTCTACCTTTCTTAAATGAGAAAAAAATATTTCTATCAATATTTTCATAACCATTCATGATTTTAAACACTTCTATCTGATCTCCTCTCAATCTCCTGGTCTCTAGTGTTGTTAAGCCGCTTTTTAGGCATATTTCGTAACTAAGATCCCTCAGTTTTGGTATCATTTTAGTTGCTCTCCTCTGTACTCTTTTTAGCATATCTGTCCTTCCTGCGATATGGCCTCCACGCTTGAATACAATATTCTAAATGAGGCCTAACTATTGTTTTATACAGCGGCATTATTAGCTCTTTTTCCTTATACGTTATGTTTCGCCTAATTAATCCAACGATTTGATTTCCCTTTGAAGCTGCAACTCCGCACTACTCTGAAACCTTCATATCAGCACTAATGGTTAACCCTAAGTCCTTTTTTACAGTAGTACTTAGTACAGTACCCTCATTGTATATTCTACCTCTTCGTTCCCATGTCCTGTGTGAAGGCATTTACATTTCCCAAAATTGAACAACATTTGCCACTTTTCAGACCATTTGATCAACCTGTCAAGATCATCTTGTAAAAGCTGTCTATACCCATCACTTTTAATCTTTCTAAACACTTTTGTATCATCTGCAAATTTCAACACCTTGCTAGCTATATCATCGTCCAAATCGTTTATATATATTAAGAATAATATAGGTCCCAGTACTGATCCCTGTGGAACCCCACTCAAAACTGATTTCCAGTTTGAAGCCTCCCCATCAACAACTACCCGTTGTCTTCTGTCAATCAGCCATTTTTCTATCCAGTTAATTATACCATTTCCTATGCCATGGGCTTTTAGTTTAAGCAGTAATCTCTGATGTGGCACTTTGTCGAAAGCTTTTTGAAAATCTAAGTAGATGATATCTACTGGTGATCCATCATCTACCCACTTAGTGATATCTTCCAAAAAACATAACATATTTGTTAAGCATGACCTCGCTTTTAGAAATCCATGTTGAGATGGGTTTATCAAGTTATGTTTAACAAGAAAATCCACCATGTGATCTTTAATTAGTCTTTCTAATAATTTACAAATCACCGATGTTAAACTAACTGGTCTATAATTATTTGACTTGTTTCTCGAACCTTTTTTAAATAACGGTATAATGTTTGCTTCTTTCCATTCTAAAGGAACCACTCCCTCTTCTAATGACAAGTTGAAAACTGTTGCAAGCGGTATGCTAATTTGTTCTACAATTTCCACTAGTAGTTTGGGTGGAATACCATCCACTCCAGGTGATTTATTTTCCTTCATAGCCCTAATTTTCTTAGCTACCATTTCTGGGGTTACAATTAACTGTCTTAAATAGTCTGATTCTGCTCCCTTGAACTTAGCCTCTGGTACTGGCAGTGAACTAGTGTCTTCTCTGGTAAACACTGAACTAAAATACTCATTTAGGTCTTCTGCCATTAAGAATCCTTCTGACAATGCTACCTAATCAAAATATCTAGCAAGTACTGGCTTACACAGATATTATCTTATGTAAGTAGTTTGATGGTTGTTACTTTATCTCCTATATATTCTACCACATAATCAGGTTTGTTAAATCTTGTTTACACCTTATTGAAGGGTAAGTTACCCTATTATCACTCACTATACTAAGGCGTTCTAAAATACTTTAACTAACTAATGTTAAGCACAACTGCTACTCAATATTTGATTACTGCAACTTTATGAATGATATTAAGGCAAGAATAATACTTGTCAATCAGTAATTCCACTTGTTTATTAATTTTTCTGTACCACCAATTTCTATGATCTATCTCCGCCAAATATAGCCTCGAACCTAAAATGGAACCTTCTAAAAATAGAATGTCTTATGTCATGACACTACCTAGACTACGGCTACGAGTATTCATTCTGAAGTTGAACACGAAAATGACGGATACGTACGAGTACGGTTGTCGCTGTCTTGGACTTCGGTGTTGCCTTCTTCGCTGACTTCAATCTTCAAATGTCACCGTTTTGACGGGTAATTGGTTATTCGGTACACTCTGACTGAGGCCATTGTCGTAGCGTTGACTTTGACATTCATATTGACTCGTGCCCCCAAAACATTAAAACAAGTGCCTACACAACCCTTGTCCGACCACTCCTAGAATATTCAGCATCCGTGTGGGACCCCCACACCCAAGTCCTCATCAACAAAATAGAAATTGTCCAAAGACGGGCAGCTCGCTTCTGCCTTAACGACTATACATCCCGAGAAACTGGTTGCGTGTCACACATGTTAACAAAAATAAACCTAGAACAACTAACAAACAGACGAACAAACAGACGCCTCGCCATATTGCACAAAGCCATTTATGGCCACCTAACCTTGCCTGTTGAAAACCTCCTCCAGCCTGTACAACGCCTATCACGGCATCTAAATACCAAAGCATTCAACACTATCCACACCAGCAAGAACTGTTATAAATTTTCCTATTTCCCCCGAACAATAAAAGATTGGAATTCCCTACCAGATGCAATAGTCAACATTACAGAGCCACAGAAATTCAGACAAGCATTAATACACGACTAATAACCTAGCATGCGCACCCAACCCTGACCGTATGACTCCTAAGGAGTGTTGGCCAGTACTCAACCAAGACAAGACAAGACAAGACGAGTCTGAGACGAGTCAGACAAATCAATCAGTACCACCCACTTTATCTGCTAAATAAAGTTCTTTAAGACTTTATGCTAGGTGTTGTGGTAACCGATGTTGTATTGTTATCTTAGAGGATATATGATACACTTAAACTAACTTACAATTACTTCCGCACAAAGCAAAGCAACTAGAATCACCCTTCCGAGCTTCTGAAGTCGAACTGGAGCAAACATGTCTTGTATGTGCGGCCAACCGAGGCGCCACGTCACGGAGTTCGATGTAATCGAGGCTAGCTAATTGGCGGCTGTTGGTGACAAGCGGTGGCGCCACGTCACGGACACTGGTTCTTAAATAAACACGTCAAATTTGCATACAATATCGTGATCATATGTTATTATATTATTGTAAAACAATTGAACATAGTCTGTAATTTTATGGAAACAATATTCATGAGCGGCATTTTGTGCACAGTCCAGGCGTTTATTATTTGGATCATAGTAGAACAGTCACTATATTGGAGCTATACTATTATAGTAATTAAACTAGCAGGCCAACGTCGACTTTGAAAAGTCCTGGATTGGAGAGCATCCTCAATCTATCTCTCAGGCTCTGGAAGACACTATGTATAGGCATTCGGTTTCCCTTTATACAGATTATCAATAACCTGAAGAAAAGCGTATACATGCTAGTAGTGTAGGCTAGAGGTGCGATAGGACGAACGCATCCCTCACCCCGCTAAGGTGAAAGAGTTCCGCTTGATGTAAAAGAGATCCGCTTGAATAGACAAGTTGGAGTTTTCTGTGAGCAGCAAGGGAAGTTGGAGGTTTGAAATAGACTGCAGTTTGACGCTGTTTGAGATCTTCAAGGGGAGTGCAGTCGGGATTTTTGACAGCCTGCAACTGCATATATGGTGCCAGTATGTTTCATCGAGCTTTGTTGTCTCGCTACAAAACTTACGTTTCTTGGTCATTTGGGTGGTTTGGTCCGATTCGAAAATCTAATCACGGCAAAATATGCTGTGCACAGTCGCGAAGAGTAGGTCTGTCAAGACACTGTGCATTTATTGTTGTGGCTATACGTACTGGGCAACATTTTTATCAACTGTATTTAGAAAAAAATAATGCTAGGATCGCGATGGTGCAGTCGTACATTCAAGAGAGTTTGCGCAACGTGTGCTGCTCCAGATTTTGTATCGCGATACAAAAACTGTTGTGTTTAGTCGGACTAGTGTCTTACAAAATCAGATAAAGCATGTCAGTGTGTGCAAGAAGCGAGAAAGGAAGAAGCGAAGGTTCTGGTCATGGTCACTCAAAATCCATAATGTTCCTATGTCCCGGCCTAGAGTTGTATCCTTTGGTAGTTCGTCTATATGTTGTTTTGTATGCAAATGTAAAATAATATGAGGCATGTATATATATACGCACACACGTATCCCTGCGTATATACGCACATACGTATGCATATGCGCACGGATACATTAATGTACGCAAGCACGCCACACGCACGCACGTACACGCACATGTACATGAATGCGCACACACACACACACACATGTACATGAATACGCAAGCACTCACGCATATCCATCCTCATGTGCACGCACACACGCATGTGGCCATGCTTATTGTGACGTAAACACACATATGAAAGTACATGTACGTGCACACACATCCACCTACGCACGCACACACGCACACACACGCACACGCACACAGATCTAGTCTACGCAAACGTGCACAAACAAATAGGTAAATGTGGACGTGCGCACACACGCGCACGTGCATCCAGGGTACGGTACGCTCACGCCGCTCGTACGTAGAATAAATGCACGCACACGCACCCAAGCATACGCACGCACCAACACAAGCACGATAGGAAAGCACACGTTCATACACGCACACGGGGATGAAACACTATACACTGGCGTCGCAACGTCGTGAATATGGAAGAGGCCGAGGTTCTCTAACAAAAAACTTTGATGTGCAACTCTCTTGAGGTTCGCCAAAGACCACCTTAATTATGTCTGTCCAAAAACATTGATTTGCACCCAATCCCGAGATTAACCAAAAATCCACCTTCAGGCTTTCCAGAAACAACGATTGTCAACACCTTGAGGCTAATCAAATAGAACTTCAGGTTCTCCAAAAAATTGATAAGAGGCAGGTTGCGCAATATAGTATGTTGAATGTTGGACTATCACAACCCCGCTGAGCATCAATGAGCTTTGTGGTTAAACCACCCAGTATCCATAATATTGCCAATATAGTTTTTTATAAGAATGTTTTGTTTACTTTACGCAGGCTAAAAGTTAAAATTGCGAGAAAACATTGGGGCTTACTAAATGTAATTAATTAATATTAATTAATCTGAAAAAACAAGGAGACGACCTCCTTTTATTTCTGAGTGTTGGTGTATGGCGACATTTGGGATCATTTGCCAGCTTAGTTAATAAACAGATCCGTTTTTGTGAACATATATTTTATAATATACTAGCTGAATTACATTGGCATTGCACAGCAAGAAAAGACAACTATTAATATTTTCTAGTTAAAGATGAAATTAATATGCAGATGATTCAACATTAACAAGCACATTGGGATGCTGTGACATGATTGACAATTTTCATGACATTAATACCGAGTTAGATCAAATAAACATATAGTTGATAATTAACAAACTGTCATTAAACATTGACCAATCTAAATACATGGTATATGTTTTTGCATTCTCTCCCCAAAAAAATCCTAAAATTCTCTATTGAGACAGATAACACATAAATTGAATGCACAATGTCAACTTCCTAGGGTTAACAAGAAAAATGTCTTAAATGTAATAACCACTTTGTTAAAATAGCTTCCAAAATATCATGTACAAATCCGCGTTATAAATAAGTTGTGACTGTTCACTTCATTCCTCAATACGCCATTAAAACATAATCCTTCCACACATCTATTATTGTATATACTGGTTTGGGCATCTCAACACAACAGAATAACACAACAAAAAAGAGCACTAAGAATATAACAAACAGTCAGTATTTAATACACCTTGACCCTTTGTTCAAGTCTAAAACATCCAAAAGTAGAAGACATCTTTAAATTACAACAATTAAAATATTACAATCAATGTGTAAATAGAAACCTTCCGAAATATCTACAAAATGTAACCATCAGACTTAAGTTTGTCGTACATACATATAGTGCCAGAAGTTATGAACATATCCATACGGAAAGTACAAACACTGAACTCACAAATAAAAACCATTGTACATGGCAACATTCGTGCAAACATACCGCATTAATACCCCTAACTTAATCACGGACAGAATCCACAAAGGTTTCCGTGTTACTGTGTGCATATACAAAAAACGATATAATTTCAAAATACAGCAAAATCTGCCGAACAAAGCACCGTTATACAAGTGTACATACAAATTAAACTAAATTATACTTAAAAATTTACTTTGAAAAATCGATCTGTGGAATAAACTTGATAATTTTTTTAAACAATAATATTCAGTTTATATTATTGTGTTTGTTATTTTAATGCATTCATAATTAGTTTCAATTGTTTGGGAAATTGTCTCATTAATATGTCTCAGCGTGCAATATTTACACTGTTAATTATTTCGCTATGGAAGGAAGTGGAGTGAACTTGCTCGACATTCAGGTCATTCTCAATTTGCCGCTCTCTACGAAAACCGTCGCCGACTACACCAGAAAGGACCCGATTCTGGCAAAGGTGCTAGACTTCGTTGAAATGGGTGGCCATCCACGTAGCCGCATAATCAGGATAAGGGCAAAGTTCGTACTTACCTGAACGCCCAGACGGAGATCACATCGAAGGATGGTGTCCTTCTACGCGACTCCCGAGTCATCATTCCGACTGCACTTCGTGCTAGGGTCCTCAACATGCTGCACTTGACACACATTGGAATAATGCGCATGAAGTCGCTCGCACGCATGCACGTGTGGTGGCCTAATATCGAGGTCGACATCGCCGCCCACTGCAAGGACTGCACAGCTTGTGCCGAAACAGGCCCAAATCAACCTGAAAATATGTCTGCATGACTCATTCCGGACCGCCCAAGGCAGCGCATTCATATTGATTTTGCCGGTCCGTTCCTAGATGACTTGTCGTTGGCCGTGATGGATGTCCACTCGAAATGGCCGCACGTTCTTAAATTAAATAAGTATCCGACATCTGAGAATACTACGTCCGCGCTCGACGACTTGTTTGCTATCTGGGGCCTGCCTGAGACAATTGTATCCGACAATGGTTCGCAGTTCTCCTCAAAAACGTTCGCTGACTAGTGCAATGCACACTCGTTCGCACATCTGACTTCTGCGCCATTTCACTCACCATCGAACGGTGAAGCTGAACGGCTCGTTGGTATATTCAAACAGGCCACGAAACTAGCTGTTTGGGGGGAGAAGAAGTCGAAACATCTGGCATTGCGAGAATTCCTCCAGCAATACCGTGTCACTCCAAATTGCACGACTGGTCGTACTCCAGCTGAACTGATGCTCGGACACCAGCTGCGGTCTTCTCTCTCCGTACTACAACCACATGTGCACAAAGAGAAAACACAAAAGAAATCAACATTGCCAGCCAAGCCGAAATCCTCAATCGGTGCATATGTCCATTAAAGAAATTTCACCAAAAATCGTCCAAAATGGGTGGCTGGAAAAGTGACTGGTCATGTCGGAAAGAAAATGTTCATTGTCCAAAGACCTGATGGACATTGCCGCCGACACGAAGATCAGCTGAAGTCGCGTTCCGTTCCAACAACGAACCGCCGGCGCAATCTGAAGCGTTCTGCTGCACTCACGACTGAACATCCTACAAAGACGGATCAGCAGCAATACGACAACGGTGTTCCCGACTTGCCCGTTCCCGACGTTGACGAACACCAGCCCGACGAAGTCATGAACGATGATCCGCCTGTCCCTGTTGGTCAGCCCGTGGTACCCTGTCGTTCGACCCGCACTAATTTTGGTATTCCGCCGAAGAGGCTCATTGAGGAATGAGCAACGAACAATCTGGAAGGGAGGACAGTCGTGTTTCTCATTCCATGATATATGAGCTATGTTGTATTCACTGACATTGCAGTCCATACTATTGTATGTCAGTGGCACATATCTCATTGTTATTATTAAACCACCCTCTAGTGATCATTGACCAGACTCTGACCAACAGTGTCTGCCATCTTGTTTGTGGAAGTGACCACATGTGTTTCTCAGTTATTCTGTCAGCATTAAATGTTTCTCTAATTATACTCACTGTTTGGTGATATTCACTATATAAGTAAACAAAATATGCTTGATGTACTATGTCACAATGCTGCATTTTCCTTTGTAAATTGTTCTCTCTACCACCAGAGCCGTGAAACCAGCACCACTTGACAGGTGTTGTCAATGTTGTTGCCGTTTGTCACTTCATCTGACACAAACGTCCGTCCATAAACGTTAAAAATAAACGTCAGTAGACGTAGACACAAAGTAAGTGATACACAATCGTTTTCATCACAGTGAAAATCGAAAATGTAAGTCCTCTTGTATGAACAATAAATGGTGTTGCCTCGAAGCCTGGCCTCTAGTCTAAGGGTTAGTTAGGTAACATTAGATGGTGGTACTTTTTGTGCATGTCACATCTGCTTGAGAAATTAGTGCACTTTGAAATGTTACTGGCAGTTTCTATAAAAAAAAATTACATTTTTGCAATAGTGTCGAATCCCGACCTACTTCAGTTTTGCTGGTATAACTACATGTTTGCCTAAATTATATACATTAATGCGTTAGTTCTATTATTCAACATAATCCTAGGCATACTTATGTAACACAGATGTGCCGCGGCCGTGTGTTAATGCAGTACACCCTTCAAATGAGCGATATACCAGCAATAGTTTATAGGGCCATTTTTATTGTTAATTTGGGGGGTGCCGGTGCACCCATGGTGAAATTCTCAGATGGCGGCTGTGTCAGGTTCTGGTGTAGCTAACAGTGTGTGTGTAGTCACATGAGCGGTGGTAGTACCTCCTGGCGATACGGGTGGGTAGCGTACCGAATACGTGTGTGAGTGGTAATGAAGGGTATTTATTGGTAAATAATGAGTAATTATGGATAATCAACGGCTAATTATGGAGTCACCTAGCGAGTGCGTGTGTGTTATCGCACATAAGAAAGAACATAGAAATACCATATTTTAAAATGTTTTTCAAGGGACTTTCATATACGTTCTCATCATCTGAATGATAGAGCCATACTTCTTGGTTGCCGTTGGCAATGGCTGCGGGTGTATTGTCATAGGGAAAGAGGTTGAAAACTCTCACTCTTTCTGTTACTCCTGAAGTTGGTTGGAGCATATCGCTCATGACCGACGCAATCAACGCGTCTTCTCTCCCGTCTGCCGACAAACCGAACAATTATGCCGAGCGCTCACGAGAATGACAAGTCAATGAACTTCACGCGCATACAAGAAGTACGTTATGACAGTTGTGAATCCTGTCGTCCTTTGATCATCGTAACGTGCGCTTCAGCTCCCATGTAGGTATGTTAGATTCACTGGCAACAAAAGGGGTTCCTCTATTTCGTTGGGGTTTTACAGACCTCAGTGGTGGTGGTGTCATGATAAAATTATAAAATAGCGGCTGAATCAGCCTCCGGCGAAGGCATCTTTGTAGTCACGTGACCGGAAACAGGTGGCAGACCAGAAACAGAAAATTTAATGCTAGCTTGTGCTTATTAGTTATAGATGAACACGTATTATAGTTGTTGTAGTATAGTCGAATGCTATGAAGTAGTTAAGACTAGATTGTTCTTAGTCAGTTATGATATGATACTAGTGGTGTTGTTAAAATCAATGACTGTTTGTCCTTTAACATTAGAAATGTAGTGTGTAATATTGATTTTTTAATGAAAATTATTGTAATTTTTAGTCTCAGAGAATTTTTTTGGAAATGGTACTCTTAATTGAATTTTCGTATTTGAAGAGTGACTTTCCGGTATATCCCACGCACACTATTCCTATGTCTGAGTTCATACGCAGGTACATGTCCATTAGTCACATGCGCACGCACGCACGCACGCACACACTGTTTCTGTGTCCGAGTTCACAGGCAGGTACATGCACTTTAGACACACATGCACGCATGCACTATGCATCTCTTTAAGTTCACGCGCGTAACTGAGCCCACGGACATGTCACTCACATCCAATTGTGTATAGTAATTGGTTGTTAGTTCACACGTAGCCACACTGTTGTTAGTTCACGCGTAGCCACACACGTTCTTGGCTCCGTTCACACGTTCGCACGGTTATATCCATCCTTGCTACCTGAGTCTGCTGACATGTCAATCACATCAAATGTGTCAATTACATGTAGTCATTGGTCCGTGATGTTTGACATATAAATTGTCAAAGATCCCTTACCGTTCAGTGGTAGATAGATTCACGATGAAACAACACGCCTGCCGGCACTGCGGGCTCGTTCTCAACAGCTATGATGATTATCGACGTCACATACAACAACATACATATTCATCGTTGTCGATTCAGTCACCACAAGCGGCGACATCAATCTGAACACCGTACGTTTACGAATACACCTACAGAAAACCACCGTCGCGAGTGGTGCCATCTGACGGATCACAGAAAAGCAATACCCACCTACGTCAGACATCTGCAAGAGACTTCACGAGACGATATACCTTGTTACGTCACACGAGGATGGTATGCGGCAAACGTAGAGAGAGCAATACGCACCGCTATGAGATAAGCGCAAGATACTTCACGAGACGACACCACTTGATACGTCACATCAAGACGATGTGCTGCAGACGTGAAGAGTCCGCCGACCCACCATTACCCAAAAGAGCGAGATGTGAAGACCGACCACGTGATAGGAACGGCGACGACCATCATATGCGTCGTCCACCACATCTGCCCTTAACCAACACTCTGTCTAGGGAGTTGCGAGACGTCTTTCTAGAACACTGATAGGTCTTCCGAACCCACGTTACGAGAGGATCGGTTCAATACAAGTACAATTACTGAGTTTCAACGCCGAACAGGTCTGCTCTACAGCCGTCACTGAAAACCATGTTCCGAGAAAAGACTCACGCGTTCAAGATTAATCTCACTTACGGATTCGTTCTGAGGAACAAGACCACAGGAAGATACAAATAGTATCATTCGTCCTGCATATGTTGTGGCCGTTACTTGGACGAACCCAGTCTCATTACCAACACCGAGGACTTTGACGCATTTCTGGAGCGTATCCGAGAAACAGACGTGTTGCAGTGGATCATAAATCAACATCCGAAAAGTTAATGGGTATGCGAGTTTGTCACGAATGTAACATTATTCGTCAACCGAATCGTGGATCACCCAATAGGTTGGGTAGGCGTCGCACTTCCGAACTACGTCAAAAACAACAAAGCCGTCATCGATCTGGAACGGGACTGTTATGGTAATAAGAAGTACAGCTACAATCTGTGTTTCTTCCGCTGTCTGGCCCTGCATCGTAGATGTGACCGACGTCACCTAGAACCCGCGGTGAAGGTGCTCCACAAGACTTACGATCGAGACGGAGTGGCTATGAAAGACTTTGGTAGGGTGACGATGGACGATCTCTATCGCGCAAAGACCACCTTCAAGACCAACGTATACGTCTACACACTCGTCGAAGCGGAGGATGAAGGCAGAACGACGATGCAAAAGTCGTTCGTCGATCGTTGTGTCACTATCCCGACACGTTGTACGTCAATCTGCACGAGACACAATTTTCAAACATCCAATACGTGAATATGCACTGTCACTCTTATCGATGTAGCAATTGTGATGACTCGTTATGGAAATACGCATGCTAACTAGAGATACACGAGAGCATGTGTACGGGAACTGTACGGAAAATCTACCCTGGAGGCGGCGACCATACGTCACCGACAGTGTTCCAGCGTTTGGACGACGAAAACATTCGTGTCCCCTATCATGTCACCTTTTACTTCAAGTCCTGGTTTGACACGTCACAACTTCCATCGGACAGTGCCAAGGTCCATTGGGTTGCACGTCACAAACCGTTTAGTGTGTATCTGGTGTGTAACGTACCCGGATTCGAACAAGTGTGATGTCTCATCACGGATGGCGATAGTGACAAGTTGGTGTCAGACATGATGTTCATCCTTCAATCCATGAGCTATGCCGCCTAAGTAGCCCTCAAAGATGATTACGAGAACGTGTTTCTCCAACTCGCGGAAGACATGTCAAGCTGGGACGAAAAGGAACAAGAGGCACGTGCGTACGACAACGAGGACAAAGAGTCACAAAGTAAACCGTCCAATCACTACAAAGCTCTCATGGATCAATTGAACGGTTGGCTTCATCAATTGCCTGTCATTGGATTCAACTTGTGATGGTAAGACCTCGACGTAGTCAAACAGTTCCTGGTGCCCTACTTCCTGTCCACGAAAGAAACAGAGCAAGAGAGAGGAGGAGCAGCAGAAGAAAGACAATGTCAACGAGGATGTCGGGTACTTCTTCGTCATCAAACTCAACAATACATTCATGTGTCTATCTAAGGATGACCTGAAATTCCTAGACATGACTCATTACATCGCACCTGGATCCAAGTACAATAAATACCTGAAAGCGTATGGGTGCGAGGTCACGAAAGGTAATTTACCGTACCAATCCATGGATAGCTTGGAGAGACTCGAAGACACCACCGCTCTTCCTCCGAAAGATGCCTTCTTCAGTCGACTGAAGAAATATCTGAGGAAGCCTACACCCGTTGTCAAGAGGCATGGCGAGACAACGAATGAAGATATTGCGGAACGTTGTACCGTTTTTGGAGGCCATCAATAAACAGTTTGCCTTCTACCGGGAACGCGGTCACGACATGTTCAAACAAGGCATCAGCATACCAGATTTGACCTTGACCTACCTGTTGAACTATGTCCCGGAGAAAATCAGCAATGGTACATGCGACGACGGGAAGAGAAGGAGTTGGTCGCGGAATAGCTAACGTGGAATCCGAACGCCGGGGTCGCGATAAACATCATCAGACCAACAGCCTATCAAGTTTCACGGATGTTACTACAACGGATGCCCGTGCACCCAACGAGAGTTCAACGAGGTCAACGTGAAACCCATGGCTCAACTACTCGCCGAAACGCGAAAGAACATCGCCTACTTTCGTCACTTTGATAAGGTCGTCGAGCTGTGGAAATGCAAGTAGAAAGACACAAGAAGCGACCCGTGCATTAAGCGGTTTCTGGGCGCCGCCTATCCCCGACTTCGACAAGTGCGATGGAAGATGACGTCACAACACATCATGACAGGCGCACGAAACTGAAACGTGTTCGGAATGATTCAGTGCGACATTCGTGTACCGAAGAATTCCGCGCACACTTTTCCGAGATGCAGCCCAACTTCAAGAACATTTACATGACACGCGATGACTACGGATCTTGCTCGCTACACCTCTCTTGCGATGGTACCTCCGTGGCACGACGCGAAGGAGACATCCATCACGACAAGGCCATGATCGCGGACACCAATAAGTTGATGGCGAATTCCAGTTATGGGAAATTTATTACCAATATTGATAGGCACCATGACGTCACCTACTCTACGGAGAAGAGGGCATCGATCATGATCAACGATCGACGCTTTCGACAGCTCGACGAGGTGTGGTGAGAGTACGTTTGTGAAGCGTATGCTACGTCATACCGCAACACTGATAGATCCGCCTCCCAAGAAGATCACGTGGTGTTACGGAGAATGGCAAAGTGCTTACGCCACTGTAGACAACGACGTGGTACAGTTCGAAAAAGGTTTCACGAGCGTGATTGATGCATTGACGAGAAACCTCGTGGTCATAGACGATCTGATAGCGGAAACGGACGAATGGATCACGACGTTCACGAAATAGTCGCACGATCAGTCTGAACGCTCAGTACATGGTGGTCTTCAAGATTCCTCACGTTGCGTCACAGATAGATCACTATACGCGACATATGTATCCGGGGCACCTGTTGTTTGTACAATACACCACGTCGCCACCGTACGATCTCCTGATCGATCTCAAACAGGATACTCCCGAAGAGATCTTTGCGGACGACGTCGTTCAGTACATGTACCAAACTGAGGTATAAAAAGTCAATGAACGCGCCTCGTCTCTTTATTTCTAGGATGTCCGAACTCGTGAAGAGACACATTCTCTGCATATAGGCGCTGAACAAATGCAAGAACGCCAAATTGAGGAGAGCCATCATCAACTACGCCGACGCTGAACTTCTTTGCGCATTGGCCGAGTGTGCCTACAACATACTGAAGAAGAACAATCCCTTGACCGTCGTACAGAGGCGACGTTTGAGTAAGTACAAAACGAAACTGCGCGAGTTGGGACGTAGAGGCGTGCCGTCGGACAGGAGACGTCGCATCTTGCTTCAGAATAGCCAGGTCGGCGAAGGACAGAGTGGAGGTTTCTTGTTGGCTGCGTTAGCACCGTTGGCCGGTGCGGTCTTTCTACTCATGTAGCCGACGACGATGGAACATGCACGGAAGATGGCCTTGGTAGCCCCGTGCAGCACCGCCAACGGATACCCTAGCACGGAAGGTGCAGGCCCTCGACGACGATATGAAGGCCATACTCGACAGACGAGATCTCACCGACGGGGACAAGGTCGTTATGTATAATCAAATGTTGCAACGGTACAACGCGTTGGCCGATCAACGCATGCGAGAACCGGTACGCGTGGTTGCGGTGAACAAAGGTACACCAACGGCTAAAGCGGCGGCGGTGGCGCTATCGGTACCGACCCCGCCGGAGCTGGAGGGGAACGATATAGAAGCGGAAGTAGTCGACAGCGTTCCCAAGGTTCTACAGCCCAAAGCCAGGCGACAACACGGCGGCATCAATCTACCCATGGAGTTGGTAGGCAACTAGGGCAGGAAATTACACATACAACAGGCGCAAAAGAAGAGAGCAGGAGCAATGGCGGCGGCAGCCACACCATCACGATCGGTCGGTAGAGCACGAAGAGCTTTGCAGTGGACACCCCTCTGACGTCGACGTATAGAACAGTCCATACCCACCCCCACCGTCGGAAGGACGCAAGTCGGGATGGGAGAGTTTCAATCAATGATATAATGATCGATCCACTGGACACTCGGCGTTGTCTCTTCACCACTATCGCTTACGCCGGACTTCACGTCGTGGCCGGGATTACCATAGACTTATCTGATTCGTCTACCACCATGGTTCGCCACCACCATCGCAAGCTTCAGGGAGTCTACTTCGACCCCACCAAAGTGGGGAGTTATGGGGGAATCGAGTCTGCGACGCGCCATCTTCCGACCTGTCGAGCGTGTACCAGGAAAGTCGTCGAATAATGACGATGGGAACAGAACGCCTATACCCTACACAACCTGGTGAGATTTTGATTCAAGCGACGACGCGTTTTCGTGGTAGGACGGAATCAACAGTGGCATGCCGATCTCGTCCAACGTATACAGTTTGAAACGACACAAAGACGGTACGACGTTTCTACTCACAGTGATCGACGTTTTCTCGAAAGTCGCCTGGTGCGTTCCGCTAAAAAACAAGTCGACGTCGATGGTGAGGGCGCTGGACGGTCCGTTCTTCCACGATCGTCCGCTGACGTTGCACACCAATAAAGGACTCGGATTCCTGAACTGTGGTGTTCGGGGTGTGTTGGAAAAGTACGGTATCAACCACTTCACCGTGCACAACGAGGAGACCAAGGCGAGCATCGTGGAAAGATTTAATCGCACGTTAAGGACGCGTATGTGGCGATACCTAACGAAACACGATAAGTGGGGATACATCGATATCCTTCAGGACCTGGTACGTTCGTACAACGACACCGCACCATCGGTATGTCTCCATCGTAGGTGAATGCATCGAATCAGGAAGAGGTGTGGCAGCATTTGTACGGTGATGAGCGCGGCAAGGGCGTACCCACGTTCCACGTGTCGGGTCGCATGCGTATCAGCATGATCAAAAGATGGTTCGACAAAAGTTACATGGCGAATTGGACAAGCTTTCATTCGGCCACCCATGACGGACGAGACAACAGAGATCTCTGTTGCCGATAGCAACGTCGAAACTACCGACGCAGCGAGTCTCGACAATAACACTCCTTGGCTTCGGTACTGCGTGTGCCAAAGAGGAGATCGCGTTTCTGTGTCAGGTCGTCGTTTTGTACACGGTCATCGTGAACAGCATATACAACCTATCGATCGGTCACGGGAATTCGACTCTGTGGACGGCCTTGTTGAGCAGTTCTTTTGGTTACTTGCTCTCCAATCCGACTTTGTGACAACAGCATAACTAGTGACTTATACCTGACGTTGCCTAGCAGCGCAACGTCCATGAACACGCACCCCGACAACACACTGACTCACTACATCACGACGCTACGGCAACTTCTCAACTTGTCGGTCTGGTGGGAGTGCGTAGTAGTGGAGATACAGTATCCACACATTTGGCACAACGTGAGAGAGGAGGACGCGTAGTTCGGTATAGGTTTAAGAAATGTTGACAAAGACGAGACGCAGGATCGAGGCCGAGTATTATTAAGGACACACCAAACTCTTCAAAGCGATAAACGAAGCCCTAGAGCATGTCTTGCCGGTTACCGAGATGACCTGACGATGCTGTCGAACACCGTATTCATCAGGGACATGCTCACCACCATTCTATTATTTCACAACAACTGGTTGGACCGATTGACGACACCGAGGTGAACGAGCTCGTTGAAGAAGCAGAAACATGTCGCAGGGGCTTGACTCGATCTACATCTACACGGGCATCGTGGAACCATGAGTCGTGCCACAGAGTGGTAGTCAAGGCGACATCGTGTTGAAGAGCATTGAAAAACTCAGTACGCACCCGTGCTCTGCAAAGAGTTTGGTACGTTCGAAATCGATATAAAGGACGCCACCGGTCGACCGGTACAATTCGAGCACGGTAAGTTGATGATGACACTTCATTTCCGGCGACGACGAACGACACTGCTCTACAGATAAATTACAAAGAGCACTACGCTCGTCAAGCGGAAGATGCGCTTTCCTATTTTGTAGGTGCTTGATACCAACGAGGTCACGGGCTAGGAAGTCTCTTCGGAGATCTACTGCGTAGCGTCATGCCGCTCGTCAAGAGAGGTGCCGTGACATTGGGAAAGACAGCATTGGCGGTCAAACGTCGCATCACCACTGCCGGTAGAGACATGTTGAACGGCCTCTTGACCTCGAGCGTACCACTGCGTGAACGCATAAAACGTGCACCCGTCAAAAACGAGTCAGTACAGGTGGGAGACAGAATAAGCCACGCACGTCGAGAAACGTGAGCCCGACATATTCGACGATGGCTTTCGTGCATAAACAATCGTGTGAGGATGTCAAGAGCGAGCCCAATATCTTTACCGAGCCTCCGACTTAGACCAGCGTCGTCGACAGTCATACGGTATAACATCAACCCATGTCCTCTCTCGACTCTGTCGGTCCCATAGAATTCGTCATACCTGGATCGGGAGACAATTACCTGGATTTCGGTACCACGATGCTACACGTTCAACCGAACGTGACCTGTGCTGATGGAACCGACCTCGATGCCGCCGATTCCGTGGGTCCGATGAATAACTGGCTCCATTCGTTGTTCAGTCAAGTTGACGTCTACCTGAACGGAACGCTCGTGATCCCCTCGACCAACACGGTACCCATAATACGCCTACATAGAGACGCTGCTGAGTTACACATGAAAGCCATCGAAATAGCCGCCGGAGATGCAGCCAATGCGGGGTTCGTGCCTCGACGGGACAAGATCATCCAGAGTCCCGTGTTCGACATGAAAGGTCGTCTCCACGTGGACCTGTTCCTGCAGGATAAATTCTTCATCAACGGCGTAGAGGTCAAGATACGTCACGTGCGCAGCAAGGATACATTCGTACTCATGGCCGGCGGAGCCAATCCCGACTACAAAATAAAGATCCTCAACGCCACACTGTTCTTCAAGAAGAACACACTGAATACGAGCGTGCAAATGGCACACTTCAAAGCCTTCGAAATAACCACGGCTAAGTATCCGATGCGACCCATCAACTGCAAGGTGTACTTCATTTCCACGGGAATCCGTTCGCACACGCACGAGAATCGGTTCCTTGGCACTCTTCCAAAACGTCTCGCACTGTGCTGCATCGATAACGACATCTACGATGGGACCTACAACAAAAATCCGTTCCACGCCAAGAACAACCACATCAACTTCCTCGCCGTGTACGTGGACGTGCGACAGATACCCTCCAAAACTTGCCAGCCAAATTTCGGCGACGACCTCTTAGTCAGGATCTACCACAACCTGTTCACATCGACTGGTAAGGTGTGGCAGGACGATGGGAACGGGTTGCCTCGCACCGACTTCTGACATGGCTACACCTTCGGCTTGTGTCTCACCCCTGATGCGTGCGACGATGCCTGCTTTCATCTGGTACACAAGGGCAACCTGCGCATCGAGATTCATTTCCGCGATGCGCTGACGACCACCGTGAACGTCGTAGCATATACCGAGACCGTGCTGGAGATCGACAAGTCCTGACGTCATCTACGACTTCTGATGGAGACCCTGCAGATCACTCGCCTACTCGTACTGAACCCGCACACAGAGGCCATCGTTAGCGCTATCGTACCCAAAAACAAACTACCCGCGATAACGTTTGACGCTTTCCCGGCCGTCTGAACACGCACAACGCCAAGAAACCGGGCTAACATTGGATAGCGCTGTACCTGGACGGGCACGCTGAATACTTCTGCTTCTACGGCTGCCTTCTACGGCTTGCCGCTGCGACACATCGAGTTCCGCAGATTCATGGAAAAACATTGTATAGAATGAACTCCAAGAGAAAAGATGAATTCCAAGAGACTTCAGAGTCCTCTGTCTAACGTTTGTGGACAATACTGTGTCGCTTATATCATGCTTCGTTGAAGACTTCCGTGAATGGTTTCGGCACTTAAACAATTTAGATAAGGTACTGCTTCACGTTTACTTTCGACGTCGATTGTAGTTTAAATAATGTGTTGCTTGTTTCGGAATTGATCGGCACCATGTTTCATTAACAACACGGTCATCATCGAACCGATGGCGTGGTTGACATATCATGCATGTACCGTGTTTTTTATTGACAAGGTCTCATCATCATCGATCGAGTCTATGCCGTGGTGGTCAAACACCCGTGACTTAACACCACTGGCATGGTGTTAAGTCACCCGTAAGTCGCATCATACAAGCCAATGGCATGGTCGTAATGACCCGTAAGCTCACGACCGCTGGCGAGGTTGTAAAACGCCCGCAAGTCATGTCATTATCCATCTTCTTTAGTCAATAAAATATGGTATCATGCATGATATCACGTATGCACACTAAGAGATGTGCAAGTTATTATACACGCTTGTATGTTTAGTCAATAAGTTACATGTGCATTCATATACTATTGTATTTTGTTCGTTTTTTTATACACGCGCATACTCAGAATCAATGTATTTGACCTATAAATATATATACAATGAATAATAGATAAGATCGGGAGACTCCAATTAATGTATAATATCGCTAGCACAGGAGCCACCCCATAAATATAAACAACATACATACATCGACACACTCGCACCCCTCTAATATGAGGCACCGATCACTCTCCCTCTTACACACGCACATACCTACTAGGTGAATTACCCCTAATTACTCCTTAATTAACTCTACCTACCCTTAATTACCACCTTTGTTCATTAAGCCAATGAGACGCAGGAATTTACTCTGACACATGGACGGACGCACACACCAGCTAGGTGACTGCATAATTAGCCCTCGATTATCCATAATTACCCATAAATACACGTCACACACTTATACAGTACGCTACACACCCGTACCGCCAGGAGGCACTCCTCCGCTCATGTGACTACACACACAGATAGTTACACCAGAACCTGATACAGCCACCATCTTAGAATTTCACCTTGATGCACCGGCACCCCCTAATTAACGATCAAAATGGTCCTATAAACTACTAGCAGCGTACATGTTGATGCAATCCGAGAGGCTATTTACGCCTCAAAAGTGTGCTACGATATAATACTTTTAAATGTAAATGTGCCTGAGATGATATTGAATGGTGGAATTAACTCACTGATGTATCAAAAACAAACTACATAATCTTTGGTAATTGTAAATTAAATTGTGACCTAGATATTAGAATTCACAATGATCAAATTGTCGGGGTTAGTGAGACAAAATTCCTTGGAGTTTTGATTGACGAAAAGCTTGATTGGAAAAAAACATATAAAATGTGTGAAGACTAACCTCTCCAGAATAATTGGAGTAATGTACAGGGCAAGTCAAGTCCTAGAAACCAAAAATCTATTTACACTATTTATTCACTGTTTTACCAATACTTAGTTATTGCTATGAAATTTGGGGAACCAGATATAGTACCACTGTATATGGTGTTACTATACTACAAAAAAGGGTTGTTAGATTATCGTGTGGTGTCAACAGATTGTGTCACACTAATAATAACTATACGTTATTTCATTGATATCAAATATTGAAAATCAAAGTCTTGGTAGATTTGAAGATACAATCAATTCTGTTTAAGACCTTTAACAATATGTCAATATCTGTCAATGTCCAAAGCCTGTTTACCAAAAAATACCATATTATATTTTTCTCGATTAAAATGTCAATATGTACATCAGTGTGTGAGAACTAATGTTAAATCACGGTGTCTGTCCATTTACGGTGTAAACATTTTGAATTCATTACCTATCAATACTGCAAGTGCCAAATTTTTGTTCATTTCTTAATCAGTTAAAAATCAATATGATTAGCAAATATGAAACTATTGTATGATTTTCTGGTATAACAGTTTACAGTGTTATTTTGAAATAATTATATTGTGAAACTTCCATTATTAGTATTATACTTACTAATACAGTATTACTCAGTAGTATAGTTCAATCACTTCTGTTACATTTGACCGATATAAATACTGACAACTGTATATATTTTATCACAATGGTTCGACTAGGAAAAAATCTAATAGGGATATACAAATGCATAAGATAATTCTTCAGTACACCCCTTTTTGTAACACTAAACTGATTTTGTTACTATAATTTGTAGTATATATGTTAGAAAATAAACAAATTGATTGATTGATTGGTTTAGACAAAAATGTTGTTATAATTGCAAAATCGAGGTGGGTCCAGATATGACACAAGTACCTTAATTTATATAGTCACACAATAAAATAAACCAAAATTGTTAATACAACTGGTAATACGATATCACCAGCTTTTTCTGGTGATATGGTAGAAAATTAGAAATGGAATCATATTCAAAAAGCCCAGGTCTGGGAATATCCTCGTCCAAACAACAAACTGAATGAATGGAAGGCACTTGTCTAGTATCCGGACCCACCTCGACTTTGTCGTTATAAGTACATTTCTGCCTAAATTTGATACCTCATTGTGTTAGTGCCACCATTCAACATCACCCCAGGCATATTTAAGTTACAAAAATATTGTGTCTTAGTACTTTTAAAGCCCAAAGAGCAACCCGGTTTGCATCAACACACCTGCTAGATATCGCTCACTGAGGTAACGCATAGCTTCAGCGGCACAGATTGGTGCAAACCGGGTCGGGTCGCTCTTTGTGCCTCAAAAGTTAGCTAAGACGCAACATTTTCATAACGTAGATATGCCTGGGATGATGTTGAATGATCGAATTAAGCCAAAATCGGGCTAACGTTATAACGGCACAATTGAGGTTGGTCCGTATACATATCACAGGTTATTGTCCGTCCGATTTTATATATGCCAGGATTTATAATTTTATCTGATGTACACAAAACAACAATAATAACCACACATAATTATTTCATTAAAAATTAATTATAATCAAACAGGAACAGGGACACTAGCCGCAACAGATACCACCTCACCGGAAGCTTTCAAGCAGCAGCTGGGAGGCTGGACAGCAAACTAATCCAACAATCCATGCCACATAATATTTAAAAATAGTGAAGTGTTTTAACCACATTTTGTATTCACCATTTACATGTTTTTTATTATATTTTGAAAAGTCGGCTGTGTCACGTGCATGCTCCAAAAAATAACAAACCTGTGGGACATTACCTGGAAGTCGGAGCTACCACATTATCCAGAAGAAGAAAAAGAAGAACAGTTTGCTATACACATTTCTATTCATTTCATATGCAACTCAGACCATTGTGTGCACAACATGAGCTAATGCCCATTTCAAAATTCAATAATAGCAATGCTGTCACCATTTCACATGGAACCAGACTTTGCAGTTTACGATCCTGTCTGATCCAACAGTCAAAATCGTGTGGAAAGAAACAATTAACTCCAATGTACACTGTACCATTAATTTTAATGCCAAGTCTACCATTTAGAATTATAGAACTTGCGTTTTTATTCAATTTTTTTTATGCTTTCATGGTCTATGTATTTAGGGCTGGAGTTTACTGTCAAACCATTATTTCAATTTTAAAATAATTACTAATTCTTTATCCAACTATATTGCTTAACCAACAATTGGTGGTGTAAGATCCTTGTCTACTCATATTACATCGTGAAAAGTGAAGCATCTACCATTTGTTGTGCACTTGTACATCGCACCTCTATGAATGACTGATTTACACACATAGTTTGGACCCAGTGACAGAACAACAGTGTCAGGTACAACATTATAGACTGGTCAAAGAATACAGCCATCAATGGCTGCTTCAGGTAAAAACCACTACTTGACAACACTGCAAAATCTCATGATAAGGAAATGTAGGACAGTGACAAATATTTATATGACAATGATTTTTATTTCCCTACGACCCATCGTGGAGTATGAGAAGAGTTTCTCTCTACAGAACACTAATAAAGTAGAAAATCTTGTTACAATACATGAAAACCATCTAGTTACACTAAACCAACTAGTCACAATGCATACAGTGTCTAGACCTGTACATTACAATATTTATATATAATCAATTTAGTACATGCAAATTAGATAATGTAAAATGAAATAAACCAGGGTAATATTGAACAATTGTACAAAATATTGAAAAATAAGTAATAACATGAACAGCAAAGAAATTGACAAATGTTGGGCAAATTCTGCATAAAAGAAAAAAACTTTTTTATTTGACCTCAAGTACGCCTGCATAAATGTTTTCCCTTTTGTGTTGTCATTATTTAATGTATATACTTCACATACAGACAACACTTATAACTCAAGAAAATTCAGTGCAAGGAACTGGTCACATTAATTTTATTATTCTAGAATTACTATTCATTTTCATAATCTGTGCAAGTCTCTATTTTGTGCATAATGCTGTGTAAGAGATTCTCAAACTAAACAATAATAAGATAACTTCTATTGTGCCTAAATCCTTGGAAACCAAGCTCAGAGGCGCATCAAAACAAAAGGATTGGTCAATCTCAAAATCCATAAACAGTATACCAGTTGTCAACAGATGGGGCAAGGCCAGTGCTGGTATGTAACAAAGTACATTTACTTCGTTACAGTACTTAAGTACATTTTTTTTAATGTACTTGTAACAAAGTAAATTTTTAGAGATTACTTTTTACTTGTTAACGAAGTACATTTATCTGTACTTTTTTACTTTCTACTTCCATATTTTAGTTAAGGTTTATGTTATAACTCCACCGATGAAGCAGCATGACCGAACTTTTGTTTGCATTGGTAATCCTTGACTGACTACACTTTGGAGGAATCATGGCTTCTTTTGTTCTAGCCCTCATGTTTACAAGCAGGTGATATTGGCACAGTATGATTGCTGCCTGTCCAAAGGAATTCAATAGTCCTCTGAAGCTTAGTCCTCAGCCAAAACCCCTTTACACACAAGGCTAATGGGACTTCTCATTCATTCACTGATTAATTGCTGGGGAATGTTTGTCCATCACTTCATCTTATAATACCAACTTTAGTTAGTGGCTACCTGCACACAGCTGATCTTATGACTCTCGGAAGTGTGAAAAACATCCTGATGCATTTGTCTTGAGTCAATCAGAGAGAGTGAGGTGACAGTGGGAAAGTCTTGCTGTTTGTTGAAAACTACTCTGGCTCATTAAAAAATGTACGATATGCCATGAGTATGTTAACGGTTGTAATGCAGTTTAATCAAGTTTGCATTCTTCTCTCCTGTTGTATAAAATTGCATTTATTTTTTGATCTATTGATTATTGTGACTGAATTATGTTTATTATTATTACGTAGTAGTGGTATCAGTATTTTCCTAAAAAACTTTGCTTGGCATATGTCCATTTTGGATAATTTACACATACTGGAATAATCTGAGAGCCGGATATTTTTTTTACTTTTTTACTTAAGTACTTTTTGAAACAAGTACTTTTTTACTTTTACTTAAGTACTTTCTTGGGGGATACTTTTATTTTTACTTAAGTAGTTTTTTGGGAGTTACTTTTATTTAGTTACTTTATTGGAGTACTTGTACCAGCACTGGTCAAGGTGCTAGGGAGCTACGGCAGATAAGCAAGGTTGTAAATATAAGTTTTTAAATGACGACGGAATTTTGTAATAACAACAATAAAAGGTAAGTTCTTATAAAGTGCAGTATCCAATCCGTAGGACTGCTCAAAGCGCTTTACACTTTACTCCCTGGCAGACCTGTTCATACGAAAACAATCCAGACTTATCTGGGAAGCATTCAGCCAGTATTCATACACAAATATCCACCACTGCCTATAGAGAGGTAGTCATTCATACAACTAGGTGAACTGGAGCAATGCAGAGTGAATGAACTTGCCCAAAGGTCGACACAACAGGACACGATTTGAATACGAGCTCTCTTGATTGAGTCCGATGCTCTAGCTACTATGCCACGGCACTCCACTAAACAATACAACGAGAGGGCACAATGCTGCATTACCAGTAGCTGGAATGTAGGTTGGACAACGTTCTTACACAGGACAAAAAATAACTAACACGTTATTTAGTGATAGTTTTTGATAACAGTGAGAAGATCCAAAAATAACAAAATTAAAGATAACTGACAAGGACCTAGGCTATACACAGATAACAGATTGTTAGGCTTCTTTATCCACATGTCACTTGATACTGTATAATAGATACCAACCTTGATATCATTATCACCAGTTACTATTATAATTATACATTTGTAATGTGCATTATATCTGGATGAAAACCTGCTCAGGCATAAACAATATAAAAAACTTACTATTCATTAAAGTTAAATATGTTTTCAATACCATCATGTCCACATTCACATTTAAAGTACTGCTGTGTTTAAACTGTATTATAAATCCCATTTAAACAGTTCCTCCACAGTGTGAACACCATCACAGATAGCATTTCCATCCTGGGCCAATATTGGCAAAGAATGGCAGCCTATAGCTTGGTATGTCAACCTTGGGTCAACGTTGCTTGTAAGTCAGCAACCATTGCTTGGCAATAGTTTGGAATGACAATCATGGGCCAATGTTCATATACTTGTGTTAGGCCAGGTATTGGAACTGAAATTGTTGGACCATTGGCCTAAGAGATATCCCATCTTGGCCCAATGTGGCATGCCAATATTGGTACAATATAGCAACCTACATTGGCCCAATATTAGTTGGAAATACTATGTAGAGTACCTATATTGAACCATTCTCAGCAAATATTGTCCCACAGACGTCACATTTGTACAGTTTTTCACCAGTGTATGAGCACATAACTGTAAAAAAACATTTGTTGAGAACCACACGAATCTCATTTGTTTTTCTTCATTTATTCTTCTTCATTCGTTTTCTTTTTGTTTGTTTATTACGTGTGTGAATACCCATATGTGACTTAAGATGATGAATCCGTGCAAAGCGTGCATCACATGTATCACATTTGTAGGGTTTCTCTCCAGTGTGAATGAGCCTATGCTTCTTTAAACTACTAGTCTGTGAGAAGAATGCACCACAAATGTCACATTTGTAGGGTTTCTCTCCAGTGTGGATGCGCTTGTGTATGCGTAGTTTATTATTCTCAGCAAACCGTGCCTCACACATGTCACACTTGTAGGGTCTTTCACCGGTGTGAGTGCGCATATGTAACTGCAGATGTTCATTCCTTCTGAACTTTGAACCACACGTAACACATTTGAAAGGTTTCTCCCCCGTGTGAATACGCATATGCGTCTTCAAACCACACTGCCAAGTAAATCGATCCCCACACACCTCGCACTTGAAAGGTTTTTCACCTGTGTGTGTGAACATGTGTGACTGGAGATGTTCCTTCCGTCTGAAGAGTACTCCACAGTTGTCACATTTGAAGGGTTTCTCCCCAGTGTGGATACGCATATGAACCTGAAGATTAACTTTCTGATTAAACTGTGCCTCACAGGTGTCACATTTGTAGGGTTTCTCCCCAGTGTGGCAAAGGATGTGTTTCTTTAAAGCATTCCTACCTGCAAACCGTGCCCCACATTCATCACATTTGTAGGGTTTTTCTCCAGTGTGTGTACGTGTGTGTTGTCTCAAAGCACTGCTGTTGTTAAACTGTGACCCACAGGTGTCGCATTTGTAGGGTTTCTCCCCAGTATGAATTCGAACATGTAACTTGAGAGAAGAGCTATGTGCAAACTGTTCTCCACAGATTTCACATTTGTAGGGTTTCTCCCCAGTGTGTATACGCATGTGTGATCGTAAATGACTACTAGTTATGAAACATGCATCACAGTCAGTACATTTGAATGGTTTTTCGCCTGTGTGAATGCGCATATGTAACTGCAAATAACCTTTGCTTGAAAAGCAGGAACCACAACAAACACACTTATACGGTTTCTCTCCAGTGTGACTGCGCATGTGCCTCTTTAAACCACTACTCTGTGAAAAATCTTTTCCACAAGTATAACATTTGAATGGTTTCTCTGTGGTTTCAATGGGCACATCCACATCCATATTTACTGTTGTATATAACCTGTTTCCAGTCTGAGAGATACACAGTGACTTGGCTTGATGTCCTACATTACAATGCTGCACTGTCCGTTGTGTTGTAGACTGTAATGACTGTTCTCTCTGTTATCAGAGTTGTGAAACCAGCTGAACTTGATATTGTGTGTCAATGTTGTTGCAGTTTGCCACTTTTGTAGACACTTATGATGACACAAATGACTATCACAGCCTCACAGGTTACATCACTGTCATCTGAAATAAAATAAACATCAGTAGCAGCAGAAACAAAGTAAGTGACACACAAGTCACAGATGATACAACTGTCATCTGGTATAACTATAACATGAAATTAAAAATCACTAAACTGTGGCTACGTCTGTGAGTTAAGTGACACTGTCTCAAATTATGCCAATGTCCTCTGATGCAAGTAGCAAATCACACAACAAGAAATTTAATGACATTGCCATACAATGTCACCATTTACAATAATGTCATATATATATATATATACAGATCATCTATGGGAAGTGACTTGATTCAAGACTTGTTATACTGGAACGTTACAAAATTTAGGAACAAATCTAATTAATTTAATCATGCTGCATCCCAATGGTGTCATTTGCAACAATATCACCCACTTTGATTCGTAATATGTCTACCTGAGACTTGAGATAAATCATATACAATGTATATATATATATATATGATAAATCATGAATTGTTACGCTCAAGTCTCAGGTAGACACTATAATATATTACGTTCATTTGCATAAGTTTACATAGTCACAATGTAAACATAGATTATCTATGGGACTTGATTCAAGACTTGTTATATTGGAACGTTACAAAATTCAGGAACAAATCTAATTAATTTAATCATGCTGCATCCCCAGTGGTGTCATTTGCAACAATGTCATCCACTTTGATTCGTAATATATTATAGTGTCTACCTGAGACTTGAGTGTAAAAATTCATGATTTATCATATATATATATATATGATTTATCATATATAT
Organism: Paraescarpia echinospica; assembly: GCA_020002185.1. Classification (NCBI taxonomy): domain Eukaryota; kingdom Metazoa; phylum Annelida; class Polychaeta; order Sabellida; family Siboglinidae; genus Paraescarpia; species Paraescarpia echinospica. The sequence goes on from CM034536.1 coordinate 28,831,757, forward strand.
ATATATAAATATATATATGATAAATCATGAATTTTTACACTCAATATGTATATGATTTATCATATATATATAATCATGATTTATCATATATATATATATATGATTGATATATGATAAATACTATATATATATATATAAATCATGAATTGTTACACTCAAGTCTCAGGTAGACACTACGATATATTACGAATCAAAGTGGATGACACTGTTGCAAATGACACCACTGGGGATGCAGCATGATTAAATTAATTAGATTTTTTCCTGAATTATGTAACGTCCCAATATAACAAGTCTAGAATCAAGTCAGTTCCCATAGATGATCTAAGTTTACATTGTGACTATGTGAACGTATGCAAATGAACGTAATTTAACATGAAACCTCGTTGCAGTGGAACATCAGTACAGGTGTATTAAGGTCACCTTTGGGACTGGACAAGTGACCTGAACAGCGAGGTGACCATTTTAGCGGGAATAATATCATATACTTTAATCTGGGACTGTTCTAGTGTGACATTAGTTGTGAGGTGACTATATTACTGAGGTGACCATAAAGCAATGTTCAACTGTACATCCCAAAATATCAGTTTTTGAGAAAATAGGCAAAATGTGACAAATTACCAGCTTCTTGGGCCCTTGGAGGCCCTGCGGGGTCCTTAGAATGATTCAACCAAATACAGATTTCTCGTGCATAGTGGCAGTACCCTAAGATACATCTAGAAAAAAATTAGAAAAAAGTTGCAGAACAGTTTCTGAAATACGGCAGCTAACGGCGGACAGCGGACGCAGAGTGATGGCAATAGCCCCCTGGACCTTCGGCCCAAAGGACTAAAAACCTTGAATTAACTACTTCTTTCTAATACACTGCTAGAGCTACCAAGTCTCACGCATTTGGTGTGAGTCTCATGCATTTAGCGTCCATCTCACGCATGAAGCTGTGTACCTCAAGCATATATACCATTTCAAAAAACAACACAAACTGGCTGATTTTCATGCATATGTTGATATAGTTATTCACATGCACGTGCAGATAACGTAAAGCTTCCATGGAATCTGTCGCAAAGTTATTCTTATCATTGTTAGTGACTTATATGAAATGTAGTTTTTCAGGTTTTTTATAACTCATACTGCTGCCTCCTAGTGTCTTATTGTGAAATACTGGTGCTGCCACCTAATGTCCATTTGTGTAACTGAACCTCACACTTATTTCCCAACTCAACTTGGCAGCTCTGCACTGCCAATTGGTAGATCCGTGGGCAATGGTTGAAGGAAGTGATGGAATATAGAAAGAGATGACTGGATCTCAGTACCTGAATGGAGATACACTTACAACGAACCAAAGTTAGCGAATTCATTATAGATCCCCACTGGTCCACGAGATCGCAATGTGCTCTGTCTCGGCAAGGCCAAGAGTAGGCCTTGTAAGTTGTAGGGGGGTGGGTCCGATTCTGTGTAATTGGACCCACACAATCATTTCACAATTATAAAGTCAAAGACAAAGACTAAGTTTGCAATGACAAAGTCAATTCATTTGAATTTGTTATTTCAATTGTACTTACAGTTACACTTCTAAAAATTAAAATGTATTAAGACTTTAGTTATTACGCTAGCTAACCTACGTCAGGCTACGACTACGTGCATGCATGAATTATTTTGAATAGCCTGAGGCTGAATACGTTGTCGTGCTTACACTGATCCGGGCGTTAAATTTTATCCGGGTGATGTTTATATGCATATGTAAGGCATAATATTTGGCACCAGTAGATCACGTAGTGATACATAATATTCAGTAGTTAAATGTGTTTCGTTTGTTGTCGTAATACGAGCGTTATAGTTAGAGTACATAATTATAATAGATATAATTTTTTTAAGTCTGTGAGAAGCAAACATTTTATAATTTATGTATATATAGACACATATGTAAATATATATATATATACATGTATACATATAAACATGCATAATGCCCGTATAAGTGAAAACGCGACAGTCGTAGCTGGTGCTAAATGCATTCCCCAAGATACGCGCATGCGCAGAAACGTCACCCGGATATTATTTAGCGCCCGGATAAATGTAAGCGCGACAACGTAGGACAACGGTTATCGCCGTCTTGGACTTCGCTGTTGCCTTCTTCACCGACTTCAATCTTCAACTGTCACCGTTTTGACGGGTAATTTGTTACTCGATACACTCTGACTGAGGCCATTGCCGTAGCGTTGACATTCACATTGAGTCCGAGACGAGTCAGAGTCAGACAAATCAATCACTGGAAAAGTCTGAATCAGTACCACCCACTTTATCTGCTAAATAAAGTTCTTTAAGTCTAAGATTTTATGTTAGGTGCTGTGTTAACCGGTGTTGTATTGTTATCTTAGAGGACATATATGATACACTTAAACTAACTTACAATTACTTACACACAAAGCAAAGCAACTAGAATCACCCTTCCGAGCTTCTGATGACGAACTTGAGCAAACATGTCTTCCTCTTTTATGTGCGGCCAACCGTGGCGCCACGTCACGGAGCCTGGTGTAATTGAGGCTAGCTAACTGGCGGCTGTTGGTAACAAACGGTGGCGTCACGTCACGGAGACTGGTTCTTAAATAAACACGCCAAATTTGCATATAATTTCGTGATAATATTTTATTATATTATTTTAAAACAATTGAACATAGTCTGTAATTTTATGGAAGCAATATTGATGAGCGGCATATTTGTGCACACTCCAGGTGTTTAATATTCGGATCATAGTAGAACAGTCACTAGTTTGCAGCTGTACTATTATAGTAATTAAACGTGGAGGCCAACGTCGACTTTGGAAAATCCTGGATTGGAGAGCATCGACAATCCATCCCTCAGGTTCTGGAAGACACCACGCATTCTGTTTCTCTTTACACGGGTGATCAATATCCCGAAGAAAATCATGTATATCATTACTAGTAGTGTAGGCTGGAGGTGCGATAGGACGAACGCATCCCTCATCCTGCTAATGTAAAAGAGTCCCGCTTGAGGTAAAAGAGGTCCGCTTGAAAGTCAAGTTGGAGTTTTCTGGGAGCATTAATTCAAGGGCGTGAAGTTGAAGGTTTGAAATAGTCTGCAGTTGGACGCTTTTTGAGATCTTCAAGGGGAATGCAGTCGGTTTTTTTTGACAGCCTGCAACTGCATATACGGTGCCAATATGTCTCACTGAGCTTTGTTGTCTCGCTACAAAACTTACCTTTCTTGGTCATTTGGCTGTTTTGGTCCGATTCGGAAATCGAATCACGGCAACACATGTTGGGCACAGTCGCGAAGAGTATAGACCTGTGAAGACACTGTGCATTTATTGTTGTGGCTATACGTACTGGTCAATCGGTATGCAACCTTTTCATGAACTGTATTAAAAAAAAAATAATGCAAGGATCGTGATGGTGCAGTCGTAAATTCAACAGTTTGCGCAGCGTGTGCTGCTCCAGCTTTTGAATCGTGATACAAAAACTGTTGTGTTTAGTCGGACAAGTGTCTTACAAAATCAGAAAAACCATGTCAGTGTGTGCAAAAAGCGAGGAAGGAAGAAGCGAAAGTTCTGATCATGGTAACTCAAAGTCCATAATGTTCCTAAGTCCCGGTCTAGAGCTGTACGCTTTGGTAGATAGTCTAGATTATGTTTTTTATGCAAATGTAACATAATAGGAGGCATGTATATATTCGCACACAGTGCCACACACGTATGCCTGCATATATACGCACACACGTATGCACATGTGCATACGCGCACGCATATATGAATGCACGCAAGCACGCCACACGCACGCACGTACGCATGCACACACACACACACACACACACACACACACACACACACACACACACACACACACACACACACACATGTACATGAATGCGCAAATGTGCGTGCATGCGTATTGTGACGTAAAACACACATATGAACGCATATGTACGTGCACACACATCCACACATACACCTACGCACGCACGCACATACACACACGCACACAGATCTAGTCTACGCAAACGTGCACAGACTAACACGTAAATGTGTACGTGCGCACTCACACGCACCAACACAATCACGTTAGGAAGGCACACGCGCATACACGCACACGGGGATTTAATATTGGACACTGGCATCGCAACGTCGTGAATACATGGAAGAGGCCGGCTGACGTTTTCCAATAAAAACTTTGATGAGCACCCTCTCTTGAGGTTCACCAAAAACCACCTTGATTATGTTTGTCCAAAAACTTCAATTTGCACCCTATCCCGAGACTCACCAAAAAGCCACCTTGAATTTCAGCCCTTGAGGCTCATCAAAAATAACTTCAGGATCTAAAAAAACTTCGATTTTGTACCCCCCCCCCCGAGGCTAACCAAAATACCGTACTTTCAGGCTCTCCAAAAACCTCGATTTGTACCCCCTCCCCGAAGCATGCCAAAACCCATTTTCAGGCTCTCAGAAACCTCAATTTGCATCCTGGCCCTTTGAAGCTCACAAAAATATGCACATTCAGGCTCTAAACATTGGGCTGGTTAATCCTGTCACCAGCGCTCCCACCATAAATACAGGGGGCTGAATCCTCAAGCCCACCCCCTCCGGTTCCGACGCAGGCCTACGATTGTTGTATTTTTTGAAAAATAAAAAATATTAATTTTGTGATGAGGTCTCATCAGACCATGGACGGAACAGATGGAATTTCTCTGAGGGGGGCAGACATATGGTTTTGCCCCCCCCCCCCCGATTAAATGTGAGCGTTAATGTTTGTTTTTGTGGCGAGCGTCAATGGCGGGTGGAAAAATGTAAATTTGATGAGACGAGTAATGTGTATTTTTGTTGACTGTGAAAGGGTGTATGCAACTGGAGGGTAGACATATTGTCTTCTGCCCCCACCCCCAATAATAGGCGGCGTGGTGGCGAAATTTTGTTGAAAGTACTGTTCCTCCCCCTGCCCCCCCCCCCCAAGGTGAGGGAAGATGTGAAGATATGCGGAGGCGAAAATTTCTTAGTGGTGCTGAAGCTCCGTTAGCCCCCCTCCCCCCATATGAATTTCGTTCCCGCGACACTGCACGAGACTCTTAAATATTGTGGATAGTAGCTATAGTGATTGCAATCTATTCTGCCTTCGTATCTGTATCTGTATTTTGACTGGCAAAATGTCCTATGGACACATCACGCCAGTACTCTATACTGTCTTTAAATTAGGCTAATGTATTTTTGGGTAAAGCGAAGTAGCGCATTTGTGCTACTAAAACTGACATGCTATAGCAAGACGTAGCGGGAAAGGGCTACCAATGAAATGTATTAGGTATACACGTTTCGGGGCCTTATTCGTTCGGTCATTTCCGTGTATACTCGGCGGTTGCCGCGATAAACAGTAAAAGTGAGTTTCCGGTGAACAAGAGTGAAGAATGGCTCGTAAAAATGCTCGAATTTCAGGTAAGCTTGTTTTAAACGTTTACCACGGACAGTATTATGTCATATGCATATATGCAGATTATTCAAAATTCTTCACATATCTCGTATGTGCTTGTGCTAGCATTACGTTACAACGCCCATCGAAAGTTTAAATTTGGTGAGCGGATGTTGCTCGACCTCGGGGCGGTTACCGGCAGCAGTAGACTGGTACCGACAGGGACGAAAATCGAAACCTAGTAGTTTTGGGTGGCATGTCTTAGGCTAATCGTTATGCCTGTCGTGGATTCCCCATACTTGGCCATACTTTATTTTATGCTTAATCAATTAATTAAAAGTGACTAAACCTTGAAGTAGTTGCGATGTTGTTAGTTGGTACACAACTCAAGTTCGCAACATGAACATGTTGATTGTTGGGATTCGGGACAACGCCTACTCGATCCCTGATCTAGCCACATCGACACCAACTATGCAAAATGCATTTTAAACTTGACTAGGGAACACCCAATTTCATGTATATGTTTCGTAAATCGACTGCCATTGGCACATTGGAATAATAAAGTTGGGTTACATAACCTAGCTAGTTTAATAAGAGTTGCAGTTTGCTGCAGTTAGCCGGTTCTAGAACTTTCCTGAAACCTGTCTCGAGTCTTGAAAATGAAAGTCGCGTAGTCGTTGACGTTGTCGTTGTCTTGATGTATGGATGTTTTTGTTACAAATGACATTTCCTAGACAATATAGCGCAGGAGGTGGCATGCATGAATAGAACACTTAATTTTATTGTTTTAATGTACATGTATAATCATACAATAATTGTTGAACCATTTCGTCCAATGGTTGTGATGTAAGTGATGTGAAATATGAGTGACAAATCGTCTGTTATTTTTCATCCGAAAATTATGCCGTTTTATTTTTTTGTGATTTTGTTAATTAAGTTTTGTTAAATTCTACATCTCTAGATTTCTAAGTGATAGTATACAACCACGATTGATGATACACATATATATATATATACACCATTCTATGTCAGATTCCTGAGTTCTGTTTCTACACATAGGATAGATGGATGACTAATCAGAAGTCATCCATGGTTGTAAACTGTTGGTCATGCACCATTGATTCCTTTCATTACAGGTCCAGTTCAGGTTTCTTGCTTTCTAACTGTCTGTGTCATACATCTAGCTAGACATACTAGTCCAGGCCAAGTTGATACCAAGGTGTCTGTCGGTCACTTCACAAGAAGTCCACAAAGTCTATGGTTCGCTTGGAGCAACATCATGCTGACTTTTCCAAAGTCCTTACTTGTGCACACCATTTACGAAAATAAGGTAGTGACTATAAGAATTGATAACGCAAAGTTAAATCAACTAAATGAAGATTTTTAATAGTCTGCTATTAATGCAAAATCTGAGACGTCATCGACCTATTTTCATCTCTCGGCTTGATACTTTAGCTGGCTGTCCTCAGCACATCAAAAGGATATTTTGGTTTTGGCTGTGCCTGAGGCTTAATTCAAAGGCTGGTATTGCCAGGATCAGGCACATTATACCATGATACATACATGTATATGCATCTGAACATCTACTCCATGTGTATCACGTTATCGTTATAACTGGCGATGACCGATGCTGATGTAAACAACGCTTCAGTGTGCAACAATATGAATGCTGTCCAGAGACCTTGCTTTTGTTCCACCCAAGGCACAGCTGTATTACAAGATCCACTGCTGCAGCCATGCTCCTTAGCAAAGCTGTCAAATGTTTTACAGTATAAAAAATTTCCTTCATGCCTTTCCATGAGAATATTATATGCACTAGCGTTTTATCATGCAAACAATAGTTGAGATTGCCTGCCCCATCCGTAGCCAACATGTAACAAGACTGTTTATTGGGTGAATAATTAATGACCCCCACCATTCGCCTATCAAGCGGGTGGATACAAATGAGTTTGGCAGTTTTTAATGTCAAATAAAAAAGATTAGGCTTTAGGTTTGTCCTATTTTTCTAGATAGGGTTGGGTTACAGGAAACACAATGGTGGTCAATCAGATTGAAACTGGTGGCCCGAACTGGCCTGACAGCCTCAAAAAAGGCGCCGGGCCAGTGTTAATGTTGAGGCCCGTAGTGTACATGACGCATGGTGCCAGCATAACGTTGTCTTTCTGCTTCAATGAGGCATGAGACAAAATATATTACAATAATTATTTTGTTGATTGCCTACAGTAGCAAGTAGGCAGACAACATTGTAGATCTGTCTATATTTATTATGCTGGATTGGATCCTTTGTGTGTTGTGATTATATATTATATACCCAGGATTGACATGTTGGGGGGTTTCCAAACGGGTATTGCCAGTGGCGTGGGAACAAAATTCATATTGGGGGGGCTATTGGAGCTTCAGCACCACTGAAAAATTTTCCCCGCCACTTCGCCGCATATCTTCACATCTTCCTTCACCTTGTGGCTGTCTTGGTTGGCTCGACTGTGACATAGGGGGTGCTGTTGAACATGTTTGACGCTGTAACTTCAGCTTCTCCACTGTCTCAGTTGTGAACTCATGACATCCGAACATGGGGGGGTGGCAGTGCTGTTCAAAACCAAGTTATAAACCTAAGCCTGTTCCTGCGCCTATGGGTATTACCGTCATCCTTCTGTGTACATAATTTTGATCAGACAGCAGTGCGGAAATGTGGAGCAGTTTCCGGCCAACCGAAAATACCCCTGGGTTTGCCCTGCTGTACGTTACCGTATGGATCATACAATAATAAGGAATTTTTTTGGGGTTTCCGGGCAACAAAAAAAAAAACCTATGTACGCCACTGTGTATTGACAACATTGTGTGACAAACTTATTGTAAGTACACGTGTGTACTAGTTAGTATAATAATTTGTATATTGTGTATCCGTGGTGCTTTTGTTCCCACAGTTGAGAAACAATAACTTACCTCCAGCAAATTAGTTGTATAAGTAATACTAGTATGCTCAAGTTTTAGAAAGGCCTTGTATTGCAGATCTGTGTTCCCATATATATTTACATACGTATGTATTTCACATTGAACAGTTGTATATAACACCTGGACCCATCATCCTTATGTAGGTTTTTTAACTTAACTTTGTCAAAAATCTCTTTGTAAGAGATGCAGATTGAGATCTAAGTTAAATAGAGTGCACGTTCCTGCAACCATCAATCGACCTAGGTGACCAACTTGAAATCATTCATGGAAGTCCAGCCATCGAAGTTGCCATGGTACATCTGCTTGATCTCTATCTGTGTGTGGATTGTGGAAAGTATCCATTTCTGGGACAATTCTTTCTCAAGGTCATTAACAATCTTCTACCAGCCAAGACTACATTTCAACTGTCGCCACTCACTTTGCATTGTACATCAGACACTATACACTTAATTCTGATTAATTAGAGAATAAGTGGAAGTCACTGTTTTGAACTAGAATACTCTAGATGCTGAGATTGTAAAGGTCTAGCATTGATTGTTCCATGTCCCCTTATAACATGTACAATGTCATGTATTCATGCCAACAAAGCCTCAGACCAGGTCCAGTTTTAGTCCGTGGCCGAGTCCCTGAGAACGGGCTAGTCCAGATTAAGTTGTGAACTTGTCATTTCAGGTCCATAAGTTTGTACTTTGTGGACAGTTAATGAAAGATAGATATACACAAGCTATTTCTGTTGCGCTATTCTCAGAAGAGGGTGTTTGCCATGCTATCACATGGCCTTACTCGTCAGGATTACTTTGCTTTCAAGATATATTGATCTCGTCTTATTGTCCTGAAGTGAATCGCTGGTTGTCCCAAGGTACAGCTGTTTTAAGTAGCAGTATTTCATTGTTGATCATGGAGAATTAAACAGTTGAAGATGGTTCCAGGTGTGCTATCGTATCGAGGGCTGTTTGATGTATTGTGGCATCCAGTAGCTCTAGATGTGTCATGAGAGTAACCAGTGAGTTTACTATGTCAGTACATGTACACCCTGTACAATATTTCTGCCAATATATGTGTGTCTGAATTATGCATTCATTAGTTGTGATTCCAAGTGTTTGCTGTGTTTAATAATATTTAATGCCATGCCAAATAGTCCAATATTCAGTGTGTTTTTGGTGTGAAGATTCAGCCCATAAACAAATAGTCTGTTTGAGGGTCCAGGTACATGGACTTAGCCAACTGGTGTACAGTTAGGTTTTTAAAAAATACTGATCTCTAAAATAAAAAAAACAAATAAGTTTCTTCAACATTTTGCTGTCTCCATAATAATTAATTGTGTACATGTTTTTAATACAATTTAATTTTAACATCTAATGATTTGCAAATTGAAGTTACATTTGTAAGCAGGGTATCATGTTATTTATAATCCCTTTTGTTGATTACCCATCATGAGTGACATTCATTATTGTTCAGATGTGTAACTTGTGTTTGAATAATTTAATCATTAAACAATATATATATATATATATATAAACACACACGTGATAGTGGACACTAGGCTAAAATGATAACATTCTCAAACTGAGTTTGAAGCGAGACGAATGAGAAACCTAAATAAGGGAAAACCTTAAAAATGGCTTAAGTACCAGTACCGGTAGTCACTTTCTGCTAGTGTGTCACATTTAAATGCCAAAACTATTTGTGTGATTTATGTACAAAGACACCAGTCATGCTAAAACACACACACACACACACGCTAAAACACACACACACACACACCCACACACACACACACACACACACACACACACACACACACACAGCATGACTCTATTGAGTTGATGGTTATTAATATGAAAAATGTAATGAAGAGCAATGCAAAATGGTTCTGATAATGATATATAGTGTTGCTAGGACAACACATGCAGTCAATAAGTTGTACTTATTCACATGGATCAATGTAAGTGTTGACTTGATCTATAGACTAAAAAGTATAGATCATTAATTTTGTGACCACCTTCTAAAAACCATCCTGTATAGAGATAGTTGACTGGGGGTAAATGCATAGTAAGCTGACTGAAACTGAGATGCACTTGTATATGATTGTATTTATAATGGACGTGATAAAGAGTATCTTGGAAACGGGCATTGACACTCTGCACCGACAAACTATTGGTGAGGACTGAGCCAGTCTTACTAGCGATTCACCTGTGGATGTCAGAGCGTACCTGAGAAGCCAAGAAACCAAATGTGCACAGGTCTACATTATGAAACAGCTATGTACAGCAAGCGTTGTCTTTCAAGACAGAAGCTGGCCACTACTAGATTGTTTAAAATGAGATGTTCTTTTATAAAAATTAAATGTTGCTAGTGCACAAATAACTGCCACCTATTTGGAGGCTAGCCTGTGTTGGAATTTGTGCTGGGGAATTAGCGTGTCATCAAACACAAGCATCAGTTAATAAGGATAAGCTCAATCGTCAGTGATTAGAAAGTAGCTTGCAAAGGGAGCAGTAGCAGCTAATGTGTCAAGATCCCGATCTTCCTTAGATAACCTAACCGGTCTGTTTACTCTTACTCGTGCTGGTGCAGTAAATTGAAATTGGTCAGCAAGACTTCATAATTAATGTAAATTCTAGGTGTGAACCGACATGTTGTTGATGCTACCTTGCATGCACAGTCTACAATACGAAGGGAGTTATCAACAAGTGTACAGTGAAACTGTGAAAGTACTGATGTTGTCTGCTCGCAGCAAATTACATCCATTGTTGTTAGGCTGGTGCAGATGTGTTTACATCGGTATTTACTTGAAGGGATCGTTGTCACCATTACTGCTGCAGCACCTCCACATTACTCCTGTTGCTATGGTGATTGCATTGCAAACAGAGCTGTGGAGTGCAATTGTGGCTGGCCAGTTGCATGTGGCAGGTGGTGGCAGATAGCACAGATAGGTGTGGCTGACCATGTGAAATATGTGTACACCAGCAGTGACCAGGGTTCAGCCTCCATACCATATTCTGTGGCATGCATTTCATCTTTGTATCTGCAAGATGGAGATGTAGAGGATCACACAAAACACTCTCCGCAGTGTCCGCACAAGACGTTCTTCATCTGCGAGACATTTATTGATTTGAAGACCACAACGAGGTTGACTTTGAAGAATTATTTGTAGTCTCTATAGTGTATAGATATAATGACTAAATTTCACACCTTGTTTTATCCGTGATCTGCTCCTCGCACATGTGTGGACTTAACATTACTAATTATTCATTAGTGTCCAGAAATAAATAGTCGAGAGGGTTGTGATTCTAACACGGGCCCAAGGGTCATGTTTAATACAAGTCTCCATTCCTTGAATATTGTTTAATAACATAATAGAATAAAAAAAATTCTAAATATCTGACAAATTATACGACTCGATAAACACGTTGGTTTCTTGTCCACATATACATTTTATTATCAGACCTTTGCTTTGACAGCAATTTTGTTAACTCTTGACACTTTGTATTTGTTTGTTAGCTGGAATAATTAAGTAACTTTCTTCGTGTTCGTTTTACTTTGTTTGGAACACTTTTATGTTGTTTAGGCCTAAATATGACTGTAAGCGTGGGAGAGTGGCCCTTTTTATTGTGGACTTTCTGCTTTGAAAGTAACTAACTGTCATGCACACAAGAATGTAGGCCATACTGTCTGACTGGCAGACTTCACAATAGCTAAGTGCAGTCAATGAATCACAGAGCTGTGAGGTAATGTGATAAGCATCTTGTGCTCCAAATATTCAGACAGACGAAATTTCAACAAAGAAACCGAAACGAAGTAAGAGAACGTATGATTCTTCCCAAGGCAATTTGACAAGCTAAGTGCAAGTTCTGTACAAAGATATCAGACGATTAAGTCATTGCCAGAGGCATAAGGATGTGTTCTCGATAATAAACATTGTTTACACGCTGTATTTCAAGCTGCGGTTTTGTGGGTGTTTTTTAGGCCAGGCATTGCACCAATGAATCCATAACTAGGTGATAACGGTTGTCTAATTCTTCAGATTCAGAACAATCAACTCAGATGTGGTCAGTGCCACATTTCTAGTACTGGTTAGTCCATTAATAGCATCGTCATGTTCTTTGCGTTTTTCTAGCAATCGATTCTTTTTACTGACACATACCAGTCGGACCAGTACAACTAGCCGGGCCGGACCAGGCCAGTGCAACCAGCCGGACCGCTGCACTCAACCGTGGAATCTTCATATGTTCCTAATAGCAAAGGTTAACAATATAATTGGCACGTTATGCTACCGTGATCAGATGAAGGCATTTGCATAAGCTGTTGACATTTGACATGATCTGCAGTACACCACAACTATTAAAAGTTAGTTGCACGATCATGGGTTCTATGAGGATCATCATGTTTTCCATGGGGATGCTGGAAATGTGTACAGTAGTTTCATGGTTTGTTTGGTTTCTCTATATAACCAGCTTTATAGTTCATAAGTGTTTGATTCTTTCCTGTGCTGTTCTGTCTGCAGTTTGAATGTGGATTTGGAGATCACTAGACCCTACTTATGAGGTTCTTTGAACTGCTAATCACTTTATTGTACAGACTGGATTTTTTTATACAGGTCTAAAATATTTTTCCTTGTGAAGTCACATTCAGCTGGTTGCCTTGTGATTGGTTTTTGTTTGGTTTCTCTATATAACCAGCTTTGTAGTTCGTAAGTGTTTGAATCTTTCCTGTGCTGTTCTGTCTGCAGTTTGAATGTGGATTTGGAGATCACTAGACCCTACTTATGAGGTTCTTTGAACTGCTAATCACTTTATTGTACAGACTGGATTTTTTTATACAGGTCTAAAATATTTTTCCTTGTGAAGTCACATTCAGCTGGTTGCCTTGTGATTGGGCATCATGTTCTACTTTTTAAGTCTTCAGTACCAGAAAATCATAAAAATTCTACCAAACGTTTAAACCATATTTGGTATGACTCACCATATGTGAGTATACAGACAGAGAATTAATTACATGACTTGTAAATTGTTCCCGTTTTTCTGTGGCTGCCCTGGATGATAATGGGGTGCAAACATAGGCACTACCATGTGGTGGGGTGGGAGGGAGAACATGCAATGCTAGAGACTGGAGCAAGGCTGCCAGTGATTAGTTTACCTGCTTCTGAGACAAGGCCACTGTGTCTGCCTGCAATGGAGTGGCGAGAGGTCTGGGGGGAGGGCAATTTTAGGTCTGGTACGTTGGCCTATAGTGGGCATTGACAGTTGGAGTGTGGTTCAAGAGGTATGCCACAACCGGCTGCCATTCAACACTACCCAGTCACACAGAAGGCAAGGCTTATAAATACAGCACCTCTTTGTGGGCTTGATTATCATAATGCCTCTAAAGTACATGACTTAACTGACAGTTGCCCAGACTGTACATTCTAATTTGGGTTGTGCCGGGTTCAACAATATCGCTTGTTTAAGCAGTGTATACATTGTGTAAATGCATCGTAATACTTATGGTGTGTTGTCCACTGAAGTTGTATACAAAGGTGTATCCTTACAGCATTTGTTTTGGCTGAGGGCTACCTAATATCTGGTTCATTGCCGCCAAACATACATTGTGGGCTTGTTGCATTCATGGGGCCCATACGTACAAACTAAAAGGACGTTTGACCAGAACATAGATTTAGAAAAATAGGAAGATGTTTTATCACACATCTACAACAAAAGCTGCCCCATACATGCAACTGAGCACATGTATGATACAAACTTTCTCAGGGTTGATAAAATATTGCTTTTATATAGGTGTCGTTTAAGAATTGGTCATTTCCCAGATTTCTGGGTCAATACAACCGTATTTACAGAGCGATACAGAAACACTAATTAAAAGTCTTGATCCGTATTGCCCTGCTCAGGGAGCCAATAAGCAGGCTCCCCAACAGTGTCTATGCCAATGTCTACAGGTGTGTATGGTTCTTTACATGTTACTATTTGTTTTTTCAGAATTATTTAACTAGCTTGTAAATCAGTGCAAAGATCATGTTTTGATTCATGAGTGTTTGACAGGAGCGGCCTTGACTGCGTGAGCGCTGGTCGATATTGGCACGGTGCCAACCAGCCTCTGCGTTATTTCTGTTCCACGCTGAAATCATAAATTTTGATAGATTTCATCATCTTTTCTCTGCATAAAGACAAATGTCTCCATTAAATACCTTATTAATTAGTATCCTTGCCTCTTTTAGTCCATGATCCACACTATTTGTGAGATTGTTATCAATGATTTTTTATAAATACATGAATAAGTCATTCTCAACTGCGCAAGCGCCGTCTGATTTTGTTTAAAGCTAAGTGACCTAGAGACAGTGCATTTTGGGAATAGGGGAGATGGCTTAGTCTATGTTTTGTTTTAGTAAAGGGGTGCTTGTTGTTGTTTAGGAAGCTTTTTGTTGTAGATATGTGATAAATAAGTTATTACATGTCTTGTTCTGTTTCACGCCCAGTATCATGCCCTTCGTACCTGTATCAGCCCTCACCCTTCTGACTCGGGCTGATACAGGTACATCGGGGCATGATACAGGGCGTGATACAGAACAAGACATGTAATAATATATACATACCCTACAACATGCCGTGAGTACAAAATCTGCCAGTTCCTTTAAAGAATTGTCTAGCTTATTTAATACAATTTTGTATGATTTAGTCTATTGAGGATAGGAAGAGGAAACAAAGATTTTATTACTTGTACAAATATTGCAAACAGTGGTAGTGAAACTACGAATTATCCGAGTCTGCATATTTCCAATGGCTACGTATGGATGCGAAACCTGGACTCTTAATAAGAACATTACTAAACGTATAAGTGTATTTGAAAACAAGTGTTATAGAAAGATATTACGAGTTTCGTGGACTGAACGTAGAACTAACGAATCCATCGCAGATGAGCTTGGTGTTACACCCGGGACTTTATTGAACTTTGTAAAGAAACAGAAACTAAGTTATTTCGGCCATGTGAAACGGCATCAGTTTCTAGAGAGACTAATAATGGAAGGAAAAGTGGAAGGCAGCAGAAGCAGAGGAAGACCTAGGAGACAATGGGGGAAGGACATAGAGGAATGGATGGGAGCCGACGTCTGGCGAATGGGGAGACTGGCAAACGAAAGAGCTGTCTATAGATAATCCATCAAGGCTGCAACGTCCGGAAATGGATAAGCAAACCCAAGGTTGCAGTGCCTAATCACACCAGCAGTGCATGTCACGTATGCACAGCAGTACATTTAAGGCTTGCAGTTGACAGGTTCATTAGTCTGAGCGCACGTGTTCAGGTCATGCCCGCATGTGCATGCATGATCACACTCAGATAAATATATATCCTAACACAAAGCTCGTAGTCATTAATGTTTCTACCTGTTGTTGCAGTCTTCAACACTGCCGTGTCTGCTTTGATCATACAAAGCTTCCTTTGAGTCGGTGGCACAGTGACTGTAGTTTGCACTTGTAGTGTTTTGTGTCATTTATGGAGCACTTCTTGGAACACAAGGTGTCCCGTACTGTGTGGTTTTAGCAGGCGGCGCCTCTTAACCTAAGTATATGATGTCATTGTGGCGCTTTGTGTCCTTGTTTATTTGTCAAGTGGCATCTGGCCCTACTTTCCCTGCCAGATGACTTAGAACCTTCCGATGAGATGGTCCTTGTGTCGCATACACACAGGACATGTGAAAGGAGTCGTTAATGTCTTCAGAACCAGATTACATTAAGCTGGAATACAAAGGATAAGCTAACAGTAAGAACTTCCCTGGCATTACTATTTATATCGATTATCGTCTGTAGGTGTTTTTGATTAGGTATGGAATTCATTTATTAAAGTTTTCATGGTCGTACCTTAGTTAATGCTTCTATAATTAGATGAGTCCTTGTTCAGCTATGCTTTGTAGTCTTTTGAACTAGTGAGCATTTCGCAGTCGATTGTGAATGTGGTGCAATTGGTGGTGCGAGTGGTGCAGTGAGTGGTGCCCAGTGTTGCTGTGTTTCTGCATAGGCAACCATACTTTTGTTATGCTTACTTCGTACTGAATTACAGCTAGATATGGCAGGTAAGTTGAGGCAAAATTGCGGTGACTATTTGAACAGGGAGAACATTTTAACAAGAAAGTGTGTTCAAAGCAAGGTGATATATAATACGTAGTAAAACCAGTCATGAGGCTTTTTCTTACTGTCATGACATGTACTGTTCTGCATCATAGTGTGAAACCCTAACCTGACCTGGTAATCTTAAACCATACCTGGCTTTACTCACAAAACAGCCACTTGCTTAATGCACTAAAGAGAGGCATTCTTGTCAGACAGTGTAAACTTGTCGGCTGGATGTTTGGAACTTGATGGCTAAGAAGATTTAATATAACATCCAGAGAACTGAATCTCGAAGGCAAGTGGTTTGTGTGTTGGTTATACTGATGTAATCAGTTGTGTGACAGCTATCCTTGACACAAACGACGAGTTGTGACTGGTGACATCCATGTGCTTTTAAAGACAGTTGCCACTGGTGACAGTCATGTCCTTGACAGAGTCACTGGGGCAGCTGTGAGAACTTTGTGACAGCCATATCCTTGATATGTTGTAACTGGTGACTGTTTACTTGGGAAGTGAATTGTTTTATTTTAACAAGAAATTCATGGTGCAAAATTGAAGTTGAAAACCTGTGTCAGTTTGCAGATGAATGAAAATATGCAAAACGTTGTAGTAAATAAACAAACGCATGAAGTTGGTTCAAATCCTTTGCCACTGCAGTAGACACTAAGGCAACATTAATTCAGTCAAATTTTGAAATCCATGTTGTCCCACGGAATGTTGTTTAGCTTGCATACAGGAGCACCAGAAATAGTAATGCAATGGACTGGAGTCCTTGAAGCACAGTACATAGAGAATATATTAATGCTTTATTACTTAATTGATTTATCCATGAATTATTAAAGGTACACGTCATCAGATCATGCACTAGTGGTACTGCTCGTTTTGTTACTGGCAACATACACACTAGTTTTAGCAATAAAATTATACTAATTAAGCAGTATTATCAAGTTAATGCAAAACATCATTATTATAGCACTTGTATTACTGTTGTCACATTTGTGGTGCAATTTAAGCAATATATGTTGTTGGCTAAATAATGAGTCTGATTGCATTATTTTGTGCTTGTAAGGGTCCATTTTGGTTTTTACATGTAAGGTTGTGTGAGAGTTTAGTTGGTTTGTCTGTGTTTTGTCAGCTTTGTTTGTTCAACCTGGTGAAGATCACAGACTCATAGCAGGGGGCTTATCCACTGACAGTGATGCATTAGATTGAATGAAGGCAGGATGGTTTGTTGACTTTAATTATAATTATGGATTCCAGAGATTCTCGGAATTGGTTGATCAGTCAGTTCAACATATACTATCTAGTTGCTTTTTTGCTAGTTTTGTCAAAAATCTGCTTTAATATGTTTGTCATCTATTATGTGTAGCTGAATGGATAGACTTGCATGCAAACACGTAGATGTATGCACACACATGCACACACAGATGCATGCACCCTCCCTCCCTCCCATCACTCTCAGCACAAAAAGAGATCTCCTTTTTGTGTTGACACTTCCAATTATTCTTATGTCTCAGTTACTGAGTAGGCCATCTAGTGTTCATATTTCATAGTTTATGAGGATTACCTACCAGTAGGCTGTCTGGCATCAACAAAAAATTTGATCTTCTCTTCTATTTTAGTCAGCAAGTTGATTTGTGTTTGACGGTTAGCATTGTGTGTTATCATCTGTACTTTCCACTTTCAGTTTTGATAGAAGGTTCATATCCTGATATGACTTCATGTATTATACCACGGGCACAGTACATATATTTCATTTTTGATAGAGTGGTTGTTTCACCGATTCTTTGAAACCACAACACAACTGGTTTGGCCAGGGCAGCAGTACTGTGTACAACTGCATTAAACCAGGGCTGTCTCACTTTGTGCCTAATTTTGTGATATGTTATAGACCTGTACATGCACTGCTGCCTGCCAAATTGTATTGATAAGCACAAAATACCATTCACAATTTAAATGTTACACCTGCAAATTCTTCAAATTCTAAACATAACATTCATCTTGTAAACAACTGTTAAATAAGGTTGATACTATTACACTTCCCAACCTGCATGTACTTTTGAAGTTGGACGGTTCCCACACTCCTGACCGCGCCTTTTCTATGTGACGGAGCACAGCTGATTCAGCAGACTTCCTGCTAATAATTATCAACTCTGGCTGATGCTGAGTAATGGGAGCGACAACCTTGTTATAAGAGGTTGAGGACAGGGAAGACAGGAGAAAGAGGGTTTGCATTGTGTTGTCGACAAGGAGAAGATTGTGGCTCTTGCGGGATCTCAGGACACAT
Organism: Paraescarpia echinospica; assembly: GCA_020002185.1. NCBI lineage: Eukaryota > Metazoa > Annelida > Polychaeta > Sabellida > Siboglinidae > Paraescarpia > Paraescarpia echinospica. The sequence goes on from CM034536.1 coordinate 28,850,497, forward strand.
TGCACATTATGTCTCTTCTGCTTCAAGTGTCACAGCCATATATTGCTCTCCATTATGTTGGCCACAGTTGGCGTTTTATTTGTTTTTCACAATGGGCCACTCTCGCTTTATGCCAAGACTTTGTTGGGTTGTGGGTTGGTTGGATCATTAATGGGATCATTATTCACAGGTGCTGTCACTGTTGAACTCTACCCAGTTAAACTGTGACCTGGGGCAACCATCTGGAGTCTGAATAATCAAGACAGTTGGTCACTAAGTCTGGCTGGTACTTCTCGTGCTCTTTTTTCACCAAACATCCGTTTATTGTGGGTTACTGTTGTCACTAAAATATATTGTTCATTCAGAGGTTTATTGCATCTTCATGAATATTATAATCCTGCAGTGTTGTCTGTGTGGAATGTTCTTGTTGTTCGAATAAATGTCGGATGATCACCAACAATCTGGGGTTGTTTAAATGGCCAGTGCTCTGTTATTTTTTTACTTTGTCCGAGATTTTGGTTTCTGTTTTCAGGTAGTGTAAAATGTTGGTTGTCTGGTCCATTACCTGGAATCAGCAAGGGTAATAATTATCGGTATCAACAGCCAGTTCATTGTAATTGGTGTGTTGAATGTTGGAAAATTGCAATTGTGCTGAAGTTCTGAACATAACAAAGCTTTGCAGTTAATTTGAATGTTTTGTTTACTTTTCACTATCTAAAAATTCAGATTGCAAACAATGTTTTGGGCTCTTTAAATGCAATTTGGCACGCAGTATACCACCAACATATTCATTCCGGACAGCAGACATTCACTGACTGATTTAAGTTGTTATGATAAGTTGTACAACTCCTCCTTTAGATATCGATATTCTAGTGATATTGTGAGATTAAACAACGTTACTTTCTGTAGCTGGATAAAATATCTGTTTGCTATGTATGTTTATTGGTGTAGATTATCTCCGGTGGGTTGCAATCGATACAATTATCCTGAAAACGAACCAAAGCTCCTCAAAACCTCTCTGACTTATAGTAGTTGTAGGCCCATTCGCATTCATTGTTTTGAATAAAATTGGATTCATGTGGAACCGTAAGATAACTGCTTGTTTCTCTACGATGACTAGTGTTTGTATTACATCTGAATGTCGCATAATAACTCATTCTGACGCTTGTTTCAACCCAAAAGCTATCCTTGTAAACATGCTCTGAATGCATGCAAGGGGTCGGCCTGATGCGAGTACATGTCGTCTGTGACGTCACATCTCAGCATACCAAAAAGCGCGCCAAAATTATGGATATTCGAAAAAGTCCGGATGCACAGCATAAAATGTGGAATTTCTAATTCACTGAATTTTTTTGGCTTGGTGGACATGGAAATATATAGCAGGATGTAATATAATATGAATTCAAGCAATAGGTGGTATTAGTCCCTTTAATTAATAAATGTAAGAACTGACAATCTCTCTTTAATGGGTGTCGAGTACACAGTCTCATGGAAGATGTATGTGTTGCTGTGTTTGTGTGTTTGTGGTTGTGTACACTGCACTGTTACGTAGGACAGCAAGTCCAATTCCACAAGACCCCGAGATAAGTATGATAATGCCTACAGCATGTATTTACCCAAACAAGAATAAGTTGGCCTACGATTCACGGTCTTCCTGTGCTGTGTGGTTCCAACAAAGTAAATCACACAGTTGTAAACACGTGTAAAGGGTTACACAACAATAGAAGCTCCACAGCCAAGCTTTGTTCCAACTCCTCGGTTGGCTGTTTCACCAAACATTGATACTATGTGGCGTGGTTTCAATTGAAAAACGTGTTATATTGGCAGTGTTGGTTTCCTTTTGGCTTTTTACTTGATAAGATTGATTTTGTATTTTTCTTTTTTTGATGTCTATTCTTATTGCTTGCTGTTCTCAGATATTTATGTAATTGTTTCCAATTTCTTTACATTAATTAAGGAGTAGCATCCTATGATTTTTCTCCATTCCTTCCACAAATTGTCAGACTTTCTGCAAATACTGTATGCAATAAATAATATTTGTTGTTGAAAATAAAACTATCTTTGGATTCATTATGATACGTTCGTGAGATTTAAGTACAAGCAGTTTTAGTGAAAACGTATCCAAGAAATGTAAAATTAAAATGCAGTCATTAGTGTACATATAAAATTTTATGTTGTACCCGTCATATGTTGTAATTTACTTGCAAGTAGATGGAATGGATCTACAGTGATAACTGGTAGCTGAATTGGAGAGTGCCAGTCCAAGACTGAGAAAACTGTTAATGTACCTACTGGCCAATCAAACTGCGTAGCATTTTTAATTAAATGTAAAAATGTTAGGTTCGCGATGGTACAGATGTGCATCCGTTCAACAAATATTGCACAGTGTATGCAGACTGGTCGATAACTCTGTGATGCTGTGGCAGTCTTTGTATCATGATAAAGAAACTTGTGTGTTTAGTCAGATGAGTGCAGTACTGTTATTACAAAAACAAATACATGGTAGGGTGTGCCTAGTTATAGGTATGTCCAATTGCATTATTGCATAGCAGCATCTGACTCTGTCTGCAGAGAGTAGAGATTGAGGATACGGTAGAGTACAGATGCAGAGTTATGCTTCTACATTAGTCATGCACCGGTGATCCCATTGGGAACCGAGAGTTGTTCAGTTTCCACATGAAGGCATCCTTTCTCTAGTTGGCATGCTCCACTCAGCCATACGATATTCCTCAATAATAATAACTATTGTTTCTGAGGCAGCTATTTATGAGATAAAGCTGACTGTGGTGGGAGCTGATGGACTGTGTCTGTTCTGTCATGCACATCAGTTATGTAACTGATGCCAGTAACAGTTCAAGATCAGTAATTAAGTATAATAAATGCAAGTAACTGTTCATAATGGGTAAATAATAACAATAGCTGATCATAATGGGTAACTAGTTCCAGTAACTGTTCATAATGGGTAAGTAAGGCCAGAAGCTGTTCATAATGGTTAACTAATTAATGTTCACAATGGGTTACTGGTGTAAGTAACCGTTCACAATTGGCTGAATTTTGTATGCCAGCAAATGAGTAAGTTAACCGTTCATAATGGGTAGATAATGCCAGTATGTAACTAATAACCACATTATTTACCCTTCATGAACAGTTAATGACAGTATAGTAACAGTTAATTAAGGGTGTGTCCACCCAGCAGCCATGCTGGGTGGACATTCAGGTTTTAAAGGGCATGAGGACACGTCTGTTGTCTAGGTTTTAAAGGGCATGAGGACACGTCTGTTGTCTAGGTGTGCAAGGTTGTCTGCTGTTGACATTTTCAATTAAATCGTGAATGGGCATTCATGATTTGCTTGCTGTTTACTGCAATGACATTGTAAACAACATAAGTGTTGACAATTGTTTGTACAGGCGGGACCGTTCGTATAGCACATCTTTGAATCTGTCACAACTGCAGAACTTGCGTGTCGTCTGCTTGCTGTGATCTTCAAATACACAACCCAAATCCTAATTTGACTTTCCAAATCTACTAATCAATTATAAAGAATTTCCAGTTTCACATGAGCGGTGTAAAAATGCTTTGATTTAAAAATGGAATAGTATGCTGCCAATGTGGCTCTGGAAATGTTGACCTTTTCCTTCAACTGGCATCGGAGTGCTTTCATTGCTGAGAATCCTGATTTGACTATGTGCTGCAAAAAAAGTAGCAAAAAAGTTTGCTGCCCCAAGCAATGCCAGCCAGAAATCAGTGTTGAAGTTGGTGTGATTTTGTGGCAAAGCAGCTTCATTGACTCCAAATAATTGCAACAACTTCCAACAGATGTCAGGCTGAGCAGGCAATATGGACTTGCAGAGTAGCAGCAAGTGGCAGTGATAGTGGTGAAGTGGCAAGTTGATTGGTGATGGTGGTCTGCAGGCTGTCCAATATACTGACACCCGCGTCATATATATCTGATGCATGTCTTGTTTCACTGCAAATTTCTTTGGTGAACTTGTCCAGTTTTATAATGTCTAATATTAAAAATAACATAAACATAAAGTTAGTCATACGTTTGAAAGTTACCCAATCTAATGATCACTGTCAAATGTGTCGATGATTTAAAGAAAATGCACCCTTTTATTAAACCGACTGCGCATATAAAAAGCTAATCACTTGGTACAAATTTATACATCAGCGAACTGGATTCAAAATGGACTAAATCAGTTGAGAAAATAGAATAAAAAATTTGTTAAAGTTTATTATGGTTTATAACAGCCATGACATTACAGATAACTGTCGCATGGAACCTTTCTTTGTGTCGGTGAGCAAAGTGCTGCATATGCATGTACAAGGGTACAGTGTATCTGGTTTTTTGCTTCGTCATTTTTTAATAATCATTGTTTGTCCTGCCACCTATTCTACAATAAGTTGGATCCATTAAAAAGTTTGTTTCCTGATTTAAAGTATACTTTTTGCATTGCTTTTGAAGGGAACTGAGTCGAAACGAACCACTGCATGTGTGATTGTGTGTGCATATGAAATAGGTAAATTTTATTATTTTTTATTTATTACGATAAAATATTGTCAGTATGTGTGAGTGTGGTTGATCTATTTCTATTGTCACAGCTTTTGCATATTACTCCAGTCTAGCTGCAGGGCTGTTGGTGAAAGCTCAAGCATTATATATTGTGACTATGACTGATACTACAAGTCTACAACATACATATCCACTCTGGTGCTGTTTTGTTTGTTCTTGATATCACTGGTATATCTACAGGTGTACTACAGTATGTTTGATTGTTTATATTGATTTAATTCATTTATTAAGCTGTGTGTACTAATCCGAATGAGCAAAAACTGTCAATAATATTTTGTTCAGTTATAACATATAACATAGGAGTAATACAACTGCCTTGATTTCTACATTAATACTATATAATCATTATTGGCAAATGTCCACAGACAATATGAAGATTGGCCGGTGCCAATATGAAGATTGGCTGGTGGGTGATATTACCTGGTGACTGTAGAGCTGGGAACTTACACTTGTGTTCACCATTAGCACCGTTGAATGGACCCGGTAGTGAATACCTATGAGTAAATAGCCGTCTTTGTGTGCCAACTGAAATGTGCTCCACCTATCATTGTGTCTGTGACATAGATTGAATGACTAGACATTCTTCTTATGTGACCAACCAATGAAGGTTCACTCCTTCAAGAAAGATCTTATCATCCCTGTGACTTTGCAGTTCTATAATAATGGCTTCTATATTTAATTATAATATTAACAGACTGTCTGGTAGAGTGTCAATATCTGTTAACGGCTATAGCTCGGAACGTTGTACATACATTTATTGCAGGTTTTGTAGGCATACAGATCATTAGTTTAGTTCTTTATCTGTTGGCATTTAGTGGCAGCATTCCTGTTATAACATGTGATATTTCCATCAACTGAATTGTTGCAGAGTTGAGGTAGCATTGCATCGGTTGATAGAACTTGAGTTATTACTATCAAGTTTTGTGTCAGGTGAAAGCTTAATGTTGGTTGTAAATCTACACCAATTAGATTTGTAAAGGTCTAAGGTTATTTTCTCACGTCATCGGTTCCTCACGGGGTGGTACACACAAGGGAGGGGCAACATTAGCATGTGTAGATTTCATTGTGGATAGGTTAATTATATGGCTATGTAACTGTGTTCGTCAGTGGTGGCTGTATAAATCAACAATGTACCTCCATGAAAATATTCTATAATTACATGTGTGAACCTTTTCACCTGTCAAGTTGTCAACATTCCACCAACATTCTGCTGTAGTTTGTTGTTCTTGCGACTGTAAGAGTACCACAGAGTTTCATCAACATTAGTATGTTCATCCTGTATCACTTCATCAATGTCCACATGAGATTTTCACCACATTTTCTCTCGAGTGTTGATGTTGATAGAAAAGTATAAGGTCACAATTAGGTACAGTGTTATCCTGTGGTTTGATTGAACCTTATCAGTTGACTTCTTGTGCCAAAGTTTTTCTGTTTATTTACTGGGTGCTCAAAGTTCTGCCACCTCAACCAACCAACTGAAGGGACAAAGTTAGCAGGACACATGATTCATTGTGAATTCATTTTTTGAAAAAGCTTTAATGTGACTCATCCTGACAGTGAACTTGTTGGCCCTAAACCCATGTATTGTCTGTCCGGGTGTTTAAACTTCAGTGTCCTACCTAAAAGTGCTTGTCAGACTTTGAAGGTGGTGCATCCATCATGAAAAAATCAGCTATTTTGTTGTGTACACTGATTAAGTTGTTTGAGTTTAGCGTCGCTGGTGGCCACACCCAGGTATTGTGTGAGTAAGAGGAAGTTAAGATCACCTCGACGCTGGTATTGCGTTGTTGTGCAACAAACACAGCACTTGTTGCCACTCATGCATTGCCCTAGCTATGCTGCCACTGGAAGTAGCAGACATTTCACCACGTTCCAAGGCTAAAGTCAGTCCAGTTTGCAAGAACATTGTGCAAGTTGTGTGGATATTATGTAACGACAACGTGCTTCTTTACTCTGCCGGGTATGGTGGCTTTGTAAGGTGAGTTTTTAGAATGACACCAGGAGGTGAAAGTGTGTATTCATTGACAACGCCCTGTCAGTGACAAGTGTGTACACAGAATACACGGCCACTGCATTGTCTGACAGTAGCAGTCATGTCAACACACCCGACACACATCTAAACAGACAAATTCACCAGTGTCTAATAAATCTGTCTAATGTAACCAGAGACATAAATTTGTTACCAACAGGGATTGTGTATCTACCGGTAATTAAAGACAGTGCTTGCTGTTTGGTCACTGTACTTGTTTTAGTTAATAACCATTATCCAAAGTAGAAAGAAAAGTATGTATATGTTGTGCTATGTTACTCAAACTTGTGGTTCCACTATTCTTTTTAGAACAGCAGATAATTGTTTTGGTAACTCTACCTTGTCAACAAACTCATGTTAATTGTTGTTATCTTAATTTATTGTATTAAACATGTTCAAAAGTTTATGTGATATGTACAGTGGACTCTGAATAAAAGGAATGTCCACTCACAAGGAACAACTTTGAAATTTATGCTTTGCAATGTGTTATTTGGATATATATATATATGGAACAGTTTAACCAAGTCTCAGTGTGTTCTTGATAGCGAAAGTCCACTGTATTGAAAAAAAGTAAATTATGTGGTAGTTATTATATAAACTGTTCAAAGAACATTTTCTGTTTAGGTGCGATAAAGCCAACTTATCAGCCACACTGATAGATGTATTCAGCCTGGTTCACGTTCGCTATGCACTAGTAGGCCCCTATGCAATGCTGTCATTGGTGTGGTCACTGCTGTCTCCTCTCCAGGACAATGTCCACTGAGTTCAATGCATAATATTAACCTGATAAGCCACATAAAATTTATGCTGCACAGTTTTTATCGTTCCCTTTTTAGAATTGACCCTGTACCCTGTGTTGTGTTGCAAGATAAAACACAAGGAGCTAGGTCAAGTAGGTATTGCATGCACCAATAAAAATGGCCATCCTCAGGATGGTGTTACATACACACAGATGTAGAAGACTGTTTCCCAAAGTTTTTCTATTTTGACATTTAACAAACATGACGTAAATTTGAACAGTTTTACGCAGTGCTGCATAAAACATCTCAAACTGCTTGGTGAATGATTTATGTTGCTCGGAACAGTCACAGAACCCACACATAATGATGTGAACAATCAGTTATCGTTCACCTAACAATTGGTATGAACCATAAAATCACTCAGAACCCTTAACCAATGAAGAATTTTAAAAATTGATACATTTCTGCTAAGATGTAAATTAACCTTTTAAAATTTGGCACCCAAAATGCAAAGCGTCTAGGAAGAACACGCGCGTGCATGTGCCCGTGCACACACCCGTACACACTTGCACACAACACAGCTCGATTATGTGTTGCTCCAAGCGTTTCTGAACAATAACCTGAAGACAGGGCTGCACCCGATCGCCCTTAACAGCCATTAATTTTTAATCGCTCAAATGCTTGTGTGCAGTGAGCAGGTTGTATTTTGGGAAGCTGCTCCGGAGAAGTTTCTCAGCAGTTGTCACAACATGCAAAACTCGGAAATATTAATTATGCATTAGGAGGAAATACGATCCTACTGTTTTCTCTATGTTATTTTGTCTGGCATATGTAGAGTGTAGTTTACATTATAGTAGTTCATTATTGATCAAGCGATACCACGAGGCAGCCCTTCCCATCAGGGAACGCCTGTTTTACTGCCAGTGCCATAGCAATGCATCAAAACACCATGATGTATGTTAAAAGGAGCCATATGATATCATGCACCCCCCACCCCCCCTGTAGTCAGCTGTTTACAGATTAATGATAGCTTAAGGTTAGAGTATCATCGTCAATTAATTTAGATCGTCGTTAATCGGGTCTGTTGATGTTCATCTCTATAAAGAATCAGTCACTTAAATCAATTAATGTTTTTTTTCACTGAAGAAAGCATGCTTTTTAAAATTGTGATAAAACGAATTTACTTTACCATAATAGATCAGGTGAATAGCCTTATAAATAGTAAAAGTGAAGTGGAGATACATTTGCCTTTTTTCAGAATAAAAAATAGTTTGATGATTAATTTGTTATCAAATGGGTTGATAACCCAATTGCACAAATGAGCTTGCATGTCATTGTGGATGTTAGCCTTATTAGGTATGTTTGATTTTTCCAAAAATTCTGAGATAAAGTGAGTGAAAAACATCGAGGAAGGAATTTGTAATTTATTGATAAATTTACAGTTTCTTGTGATTAGGATTAGTGTAAGAATTAATTACCATGTAGGACTAAAGAAAAATTAGAATTTAAATTTGGTAAATGTTCCTGACAGTTGTAGTCTATATATATATTCTTTCAAAAAATGTAAAAGTCAGTAAAATGTTCATCCTAATACTAATAGGTAACATTCCAGTGGCTGGCAACACTCATTACGGGGATGACAGTGTGTTTTCCCATGGAAGTGGGTACTTTATTTGTGGCCTCTTAGTAGGGACAATTCAAGTCCTTGAAGAGGGGCACTGCATACCTCCCAGCAGGCACATCCTGGCTGAAACATTAAAGCTGGCCACATATCCTGTCTGACGAAAAATGGAAAATGCCTGTAATTATTTTAAAGAATGCTAAGAATGACAAGTGGTGTATTTTGGACAAATGTCTCCAGTGTTTATGATGTTGGCATCTTAGAAATAGTTTAAAGTAAGTTTACTGCATTAACATAGTTTTATGGCGATCAAAGGTTCCTTGGTTAAATGTATACACAGAATCCCCTTAAATAAGTTTTCTTCCCCAATGGCAACTTGAAACTGGGTCACTTGTGTCCCCCCAACAACACTGTACACTGCACATTTCTTGGAAAGTGCCATTTGAGAGTTTTATTTCTCAGAATACGATGTAACCAACACTTGTAGCAAGAAAGGTCTGAGAGACAGACTTGAAGATGAGCTGCTCTTGAGAGTGGAATTGTTGGAGGGTTGTATGTAACTGGCCACTTGAGCGTGCAGACAGACCAGCCAGAGCTTGAGCTGTAATCTGCTCCCACCAGCTCCAGAGTAACCCTGGGCTCAGGTTTCTGCCACTGTCCCACTGGCCCATGAGATAAGCCCTGGGAAGGAAGGAGGCTTCTGACCTAGATAGAACTAACAGACTGGGTGCAGGGTGCTTGTGTTGTCAAAGCCCCTGTGTTGGATTCACCAGGGAGAACTGTTTTGAAACTTGCATACACCTTACAGTAAGTAGACAGTGTGACAATGGACCGGACCTTCCTAGCGCCCTGTTGGCAGCGTGATTACAGGTAGTGGGTGCTGTTAGAGGTTGGTGTATTAATTGTGCCTGTAATGGGAGAAGGCAAGGGTCAGAGGGTTGCGTATTAGCGGAGAGGTGTAATGGATTAAGACTCTCTCTGGAGCAAGATGGCTGAGTGGTGTTTGTTTTAGATACGGGTAAGTTCAGGAATGTTCAGCACTCATCAGTGACAAATGGGCCAACATGTTTCTGCCTGTAATTGAGGTTGATGTTGATATCGTATGTGAACTTTTGACATCTGTCTGCAAATCCCAAAAGTCATTGGGTTAGCCTACATACTAGGTGTTGTTATAATTGAAATTGATCCTTTGATCTGGGATGTTTTGTGAGAAGTGAGACAACCTGTGTAATTCTGCATGTAATTACTGGGTGGCAGACAATGTGAGTGAGTGTTAAAGGCCATATCCTGGAATAAAATGTGCTCTGTCCCTTAATAACAAATGGTTGATACCCTTTCAAATGATGATATTGTTAAAATGTTTAAATATCGTATATGAGCATACAACATAAAAAGAGCCTTTAAATTTGCCATTTTACGGAAACTCCCGAGCGATGCCGGGTTTGCATTTGTTGCTGAAACGTGACGTCAGTCGTGGTTCCGCCGTCAGTTAGTGCAGCGGCTTCACGCCTGCGGCCCTGCGCAGTCGCGCGGTGTCATGTAAACAACTCAATATAAATGGCGGCTTACTCGAGTAGTTCAGAGAGCGATATCAATTTTGACGCGGATCACAAAACGTTTGATCAAATATATTTCGGTGACAGTGAGGATGACATTGCTGAGATCGACATTGTTGATGTTAGTCAGCACGTTGTGGCACCGTATAGACACGAACCAGTGAAGAAGCTCCGACAACTGACCGGGCCCACTTGCGCAGATTCGCCGGTAACCGAATCGCCTTTGGCTTCGCCTCTGTTGTGTTCTTCGAAGGAACGGCATATTTCTTTACATCTGACTTAGGCCTGAAACCCATCTTCCAGTGTACGAAGCCTTCGAAGTCGTCAGGCGCAACGAAATGCAAACCACAAATAATGCTAGTTGCCATAGCATGGGTCCAGCCGGCCTTGCCGTTTCGAACAAAACGGTCCCATTTCTGCCGAATAACTGGCTCTTTGGGAAATTTGTGCACATAATGGCCAGTCAGATTCAAATTGTTGCAGTTTCCAACAACACATTTGTTCACCATTTCTATATGTGAACGAATGTATACCAGTTCAAACATCCACCAAAGAAATCCAGCCGCCGAGAACGCTTGCCATCCCGGGAATGTTTTCCACAACTGACGTCACGATTCTGCCCCTCGCGGCATTTCCGGAAAACAGACTTTTCTAAGCCTGCACCAAGACAGGTCCTGTTTAATGTCAATTTTAGAAATATTTCAGCAAACGTGTGGTTTCGCGGTTGTCATTATATTGCAGAACACATATGTACATGCATATTTTATACTTATTAGCAATTTTTTTTCTCCCAGGATATGGCCTTTAAACACGGTGGCAGCAAGCATTTGCTATTTTCGTATGGATACATGTGTGCACAAGCTTATGATATGTATATAAGATATTGGATTGGTCTTGTAAATGTTGGTTATACATCACGTGTAAACTGGCCCCGGTGTTCGTATTGCAAGACAGCGCCAGCAAGAACATGTAAGAAAGTTTGTCGACTGTATACAAAATGCTACTCGGCGGTTGTTGATTCATGTGTCAAATACTCGGTGCCTCTTGAGATAGCTTTACATAGGAGAATTATTGAATACATGTGCGCGTTCACTGGCACACATAAAGCCGTCAGTGCTGGGTGATCCAAGTATGAGCTGTGACATTTCAGCTGGTGCATATCAGCTTATGTAGGAACGTCTAAAGTCTGCAGCTTGTCTTTAGATATCGATGGTGACCGATCTGAGCATCAGATGAACCATGTAAAGTCTGTAGTGTGCACCAGATGGTGTCACTGTCACCGCCACCGCGGCGGTGACTCCACGATGTCTTCACCTCTAATGTCGTTGTTTCCGTTGTGCTTACAGATAACTACGAGAGTGGAGTGCTGTTTGACACATGCACGAAGGCAGTGATGGCTCACGTCTCCACAGACGGCATCAAGGAGAAGGTGTGTACATTGTCCCCCCTCCTCCCCCTGTACTGCCTGAACCTTGTTGAGTTGCCATCAATCTGTTATGTCGTGTGCAGAAGCGTTTTGATAACACTGCTCGTTGTGGTTCCGTTTATGCTGGTATTTGTTTAAATCTTTGTTTGTCCTGGTATTTCGGTGGAGTCGATCACAAAATGTTAACGTACACTATCCTACATTCTCTGTGAGTTTAGAAGATAACCTATCATGGACATAACCCTTCTGAATAATGGCTAATAATCTGGTGTAAATCATCTCAGGTGTAAATATTGCAAGACAGCCAGCAACCTGGGCAACAAGTATATATAAGAAAGTTTTTCGATTGTATGCAGGAGTTTACCTGGATATTTGTGTTCAAGGGTCCACAGGACCCCATCCTTCTTTTGAGGGGGTCCCAAGCCTGTAGCGAGGGTCCCACTTATTGCTCTTTTTTAATCATAAGTATTGTTTTCTAAATATCACAAATTATACAACCCATGTAAACCGGGTTATTATTATTTAGTTTGATACTAACAAGAACTTAATAACAAAATAACGTGCTTTGTTACAATGTACTGTTTTATTTGTTAAAGTTTTCCCTTGATAATAATAGTTTTGGAAGGTAGAACACCCTCCCCCACTTATGAGAGGGCGTGCTAGTCTGCTAGATGCCTTGGCTTGTGTGTAAATGTCACATTGGGAGATTTCTTAAGGCTAACTGCCGCTAAGCTAAGGATATCGAATAAGCCACGACTCACTTTGGAAGGCTCCTGAATTTGTTTTGGTGGAGGGAAACCTGACTGGTGATGACCGTAGCATTGGAATAGCCAATAGGCAACAGATGGATCTGCCCATTACTTTGTGGACACTTAATTGTGACATTGTGTAGAATCCGGGCCCACACCGATTTCAGCATTATGACAGTTCTGTCTAAATGTTATACCTCAATGTGTTTATTCCATCATTCCACATCGTTTCAGAATATAGTGTTCCAAATAGATGCAAACCAGAGCGCTATTTGGGCCTCAAAAGTGCCCTCAAATCAACATGTTATAACATTGTACTATATATCTGAAATTTTTGGAATGGTGACATAAACACACTGAGGAGTGAGGTATCAAATCGGTTCGATTGTTGGAAGAGCGACTGGCGCGATCGGCCACGGGAGTCAGGATCGGAGTGCTTGCACTCTCTATTCTTACTGTTGTCGCCGTACAATCCGTCATTTGTTTGGTGATAACAAGCGGTTAGTTATACAAAAGAATGTTCGTAAGTCACTTTGTCTTTTATCGTTATAGCTCTAATAAATTAGGAAGTCTTAAAACACACAGTGACTGTGCTCAAAAGCTGAAGCCTGAATGGGCATGCGCATGGATTGGAATGGTATTCTGGTTTGCAATTCAGTCCCTAGAGGCCCTTCTGCAAAACTATGTGCAAGGCATAGTAATAAACTATCAAGTTAAAGGCATTTATATTCAATATATATATTTCTGTTATATGTCATTGATACGCATGCATCCCATGGGACGCAATGATTTTTGTACACGTCCGGGTACTGTTTCTGTGCATATAGGTCACAGGATCTTGCGTCCAATAAACCCCTGTGTATGTACACAATACTAGACCAATCAAATAGTTTGTTCATAAAGCCCCTCACCCATTTTCAGGTAGAATTTTCATAATTAACTAGATCATAATTAGTTCTCCTGTTTAAGTGCCAATGTGTGTGTGAGACGGAATAATTTTATATAAACAAATTGCAAAAAAAATTATGACCATTGGGTGTATTTTCCATGAGGGGCGATGTCCATAGCCCGTTCTGCCAGCTCAGTCGTTATTAAATATGTTCCATACGACTATACCCTGCACACAAACACATCAGCTGAAATCTTAAGGGGGTTACAATGAACAAACTTTGGTTTTTATTGAACAATGATGCATCATTTTTTTCTTTCCGTAGCACAACACACAACACTGAGATGATTGACTTATCAAACTGAATAGAATTTTCTGTGCCTGTGAAGTACTAGGACGTTCTTGACATGTCAACTTTTTTATTACTAACTTATTTTTAAATTCTAAGACATCTAAGCTGGCGACACCCAGGCTAGGAGCTTAGGGAACTCATGTCTCACCAGGTGGTCTTATATCTGTTGTCATCATCATCTTAGAACTACACAGGTCCAATGATTAAGTTGTAAACTTCATTAACTTTATGTTTGCCACTGTCGTGAGTGCTGCCACCTTGTGGTGACCTTGTGTTGTTCATCTTCAGGTGCAAGCAGTCAGGGAGATCGTTCCTGGACGTAGCAACAATGACATTGTTCTTGTGCTGCAATATTACGACTACAGCGTCGAACAGACCATCCAAGCATTCCTAGAAAGTGTGTATCGTAGAACAGTCGGGCTAATATTTTTCCCCAGAACCAACCAGACATTGCAAAGAAGTATACATCACTGTATACACCATTGAACAGTGTATGTGCAGGGCTTTGGGGCAAAACAAGATCAATCCATTTGTATGTATGTATGACAAACTCCTTTAGAACACTGCTTTGCCCTAAGAGTGTATAAATGACAACTTGTACATGGCATTGTAAAATGTTACACATCCAAAATCTCCAGATTGACATTTATCATGTTTTGCCTAAAAACCCTTAATATTAAACTTTTTAATATTGTACAACATTGTATAATGTATGTTGATCAAAATAATGATGCAAATAGAAAAAACACCAGTACTTTTTTATCGCCACAAAGTGGTCAGATTTATTACCAGTATTAGACTAAATGTACACTGGCTTTTTATGTACTTAAATATATAACATGTACATGTATATACAACTTTCCATTAGATGATATGCATAGATTTGTTTGCGTTGGGATGGGCATGGTTGACATTTGATTAAAGATGACATGATATTTGCCTTCCAGCAGGTGCAAAGGAGGCTTTGGGCGAGTGGCACGTGCCCGGAAATAAGGTGGGTCGATTGTTTTTTGGCTGTAGTCATTTCACAGGCTAAAAATAGAATTCTGAAAACAATTCAGGTATTTCAATACATCACGGCAGCTACTTCTTTGCCACAACTATTGGCACCATTTCATGACAATGGTTTTATGTCCAGTGTTTCTCGGGTAACAAAGTCAGAAACCAGGGTATGGAAGCATCTATATAGCTTACCATTTTGTGTCCTTTTTGGAATAAATAAATATAAAAAATGGTATGTTGTTTGTTCTAAGTAACTAGACTTATGTTCGATAAAGAAACCCAGCAATACATGTCAAAAAATAAAAATATTCAGTCTAAAAAAGAAAACCAGTTGTGCATTTTTAAAATGTAACTTTAAAAGGAAACATGGATGACCCAGTGGGCACAGCGATTTCTATTTCTGGAACAATTCATTTTTTTACAATATGCACCATAAACCAAAGTAAACAATAAACTGTAAAATAAACTAAAAACTTAAAAGACACTAAAACTGACACACACACACACACACACACACACACACACACACACACACACACACACACACACACACACACATTAGTTGACAGATTATCAAGTACAAAATACTATTAAAACTGTGATAAATATTTAGGATTTATCATAGGTAAAGGTAGGATGCAATGAAACATTCAGTCAGTTCCATCTCGCCAATCGGGCGCCCATTGAGATGGTGAATGGGAGGCTGTCCAGTTGATGACCCTGCCATATGGTCTGCAGCTGGCGACAGGCGTTTTGTTCAAAGATCAGAGTCTTGTAGGATGCTTCTATTGATTGTTGAAGTGCCTGTGAACTTTGCTTCAGAATCAGCCGCACTCACACACCTACAACCGAGCACAGACATCTGTTACAGGCTGTGTCTAAGTTCTAGGCACTTATCAACACTCTGCCAGAAGCTCTTGGGAATATTTTTGTTTTGCATTTAAAAAAACTGATCTGCAGATATACGTGGTTAATATAAATCTGTTAATAATATAAATCGGTTACAACATATAAATTTTATTAAAAAGTTATGGTAAAATGTGAGTTAAAAATAGAGCAATTATAAAAATAATAATTAAATATATTATATAAATGGGATATAAAAACATGACATACATACTGAAAGAGCAAACACTGAACTTGCCATGAAATCACTTGGGTTTAGTATTGGCTGTGTAATTAGTAACATTCCTGTATTTAAAAGCATTTTAAAATCATGTTCAAAGGGAATTCAGTCTCACTAATTGTATTTATTCGGTTATTAGACAAAGATATTCTTTCTGTCACAATATAACTGAAGTTGAAATATCCCAAATTGTTATATACTATATAATATATAATATTCCAGTTACAGGACAATTAATTGATGCGACATTAAAAAAAATTATCTTTCGTTTTGCAAAATGACTTCCTGTTCGTGTTATCTTACATACACTGTATATTATAATACATGGTAAATAACTAATGTGTTATTTTTTATTTTAATTAAACATACTTATTTAATATGTACATTTTTCATCTGTAATCCCTCATTCTAATCTGTGCCTTAATTATACGGGTGCTCTCACATTTTGCGATCACATTGCCTCCCAGGCTAACACATACTTCTGTAATTACAATTTTTCATTATTAATTTTTATTGATTTATACTTTTTTTTAATTAATTTGTAATACATTGCATTTATTTATAATGTTAGGTATCAAATGAACAATTCCTGAATTCGATTAATTATTTAACAGTGACACTGTACAGCTCGTGACTTCCTATTATTTTCTTAATCGCACACAAAACAGGATTTTCCTGAACAATGCAATGTCATTATGATGACATTGCATTTCTTGATAATGTTAGGTGTCAAATGAACAATTCCCGAATACTATTAATTATTTAACAGTGACACTTTACAGCTTGTGACTTCCTGTTTAACTTCTTCATCACGCACAAAGCAGGATTTATTCACATCTGGTAATAAATACATTATTTATTAAAAGATCTATAATTGCCTGATTTATTCTTCCTGCAACACAACTGGTCTGTGAAACTTCTGGCAATATTCATATTGACAATAACAACAAAAGAAAGCACTTAATTTGTAGGTCGTTCGGAATAATATTTGTATTTCTGGTTTCCCAACCAACTTTATTAAATTTAGTTGACCCTAGAAATTCTTACGACATGATGAGGAACATACACAATTTATTTGTGATCCTGTGTCATTCTAAGTGCAAGAAAAACAAATCCTTACCTTCCACCTCAATCTCCTGCAGTACAAACACCAGAAATATGTTTTCTCATAAAAAAAATGTCGCGTACATCTCCGCAACCATAAAATTACCAAGAAATATTTAAAAAGTAAAATACTTCCCCCAGGAAATGCACTAACATTTGAGAGTATGTAATTAGAAACACAATTAATAATTATGATTGTTCTGAAAAACCATGTCTGTGAAACTTCATTTGTGACCGACCGACCGACCAACTGGAGAATGAATGTTTTTGTCATCTTGTTACTAAAAAAATTTTCTCGTCCTCACAGCCGAACAACAAGAAGAAGAAGAGCAAGAGCAAACAAGGGTCTTCCTCATCATCTGCCAATGGGGGCCCTGTTAATCAGAACTCGTCTGCAGTTCCACCCGACAGCAAGTCACAGCATGCCGACGCTGTCCCAGCCACGACCATGGTGAAGACAACCGCAACCACGTTGTTAGGCGCGGAATCTTCGAAGCTCAATGTTCCATCCAGCGTAGACGTCACTGCCAACTGTGTTGACATGAATACAAACAGGAACAATCCCCTGGTCAATGGTACGTATCAGTAGTGGTGACAGTCAGTTTGGTTTTTTATAAGCATTCATTGGTGTAGCTAAAACTGACTGATGTTCGGTTGTATAATCGGCCATTCTAAGAAAAGTTTGACCACTAGGTGGCAGCACTAATGTGATCCACTGGTGGCAGTTGACGTAGACACACAACATGTTTGGTGAAAATGGTTGCACCTGTTTGTAATAATCACCACCACAAACTTATTGAACGGCCCCACGATGTTTATGCATTTAATGTGTTGCATCTTCCTGTATTGTGAGGTTTCCGAACACGTTGTAAGTGTAACACTTTGGAATTACGTCACTGGCATGTTTTACATGGAACCGAGTATTCAGAATAATACAATGTATTAGTGCCTATGGACAGATGTTATTTCTGTGTGCACGACACTGCATAAATAAAGGATAGCAATCTTTGTGTTTTCTAAAATATGTCACCAACTGGTAGATGAGAGGACAGTGGTCTAATGAAGTGAATGTACTTAGAAAGAGACGAGTGGACGTGGGAGGAGATGCTGTTACAATGCCTCAACGGTAGTGAATTATTATATCTTGACCCGCGTCTTGTTCCAGACCAGCCCAGTGGGTCTCGGGTGAATTCTGTGTCATCTGCAGCAAACAGTGACATCGCCACGTTTCAAGGGTCATCTTCAATGTCGTCATCCATGTCATCAATTCCTGCCACCACGGGGCACCACAGTAGTGCCGCGTCGACTCAGGGCATGTCGCAAAAACCGACTGCAAAACTGCCAGCAGCGACGGTCACGTCTATGTCAGTGGGGGCGAGTAGTGCGGCACCCACCAGCCAGGGGGCACAACCATCTGCCCCACAACAGCCACCATCACAGCATCAGAAACCAAAGGCAGCCGACACCCATAACAGTAAGTTGGAGAGTAGTTGCTTTGTCTAGTTACCCATCTCTCTTTGGTAATGTCATAGGGGCACAATACAGGGTAAGAATGGCACAGTAGTCTAGCAGTTAGACATCTGGTCTGTCAGTTGAGAGGACCGAGGTTCAAGTCCATCTCCAACCATTTTGAAACTTGAGAAATATCAATCACCTCACTTGGCCTGTGTCATTCGGAAAAGACAACATTTGGTTGCCTTCTATCTGGTGTCAGCACCAGTGGATGTAAAAGACCATGTAGTCTATTAGCTTTATTATTCCATAGTTGTGTGTGCTGTATTCTGCTCAGAGCAGTCCTAAGGGCTAGATAATGCACTATATAAGAACATACCTATGTTTCACGTAATTATGATGGGATGTTTCTAAATTTGTTTGATCATAGTGTGGTTTATTTATTGGCTAGAGAAAGGAAACCTGTTGGGCCCGTGGTTATGTCTGCATTGTGATATCTGACCAGTGTCCATCTGCTGTAGGTGGACGCAGCAGTAGCGGCCGAGACCGAACGATCAGTGAGCGCAGTACTGCATCGAACATCAGTGTCGCGCCATCGACTGCCGCTGGGTTAGAGAAGCCTCGCAGACCTAATGCAGGTAGGGCTTGCACTGTATATATGTTGGAGAACATTCAAAATTATTGATAGTGTTGTATTCTCAAAATGTTGACATCCCACTCTCCGGGTTGTCTATAGTAACGGCTAGGTTAGCCTAGAATACTGCAGAAATTTGGTGTAGTTCTAATTGTTTCCAACACTCAGCAACATTTAGTAACTGACTAGTCTGTATACAATCATTAGAATGTTATAGTAATCAGCCTTTTTCAGAACATTATCGTCAAGCCGACCTGTCTATGCTGGCACTGAGAGTGGTCACTGCCAGGGTGCTCGTCCTTCACATTTATTGTCCCAAATTGAGTTGGGACCAACATTAATGTGGTCGAGTCAGTAAAAAATAAAGTCAGGTGACTGTGTATTAGTAAAGTATTGCAATGTAATCTTCACCGACGCGAAAAAACACTAAATATGTGTGACTCTCAATACTTATGACATTTCCATGGCTGTTTATAAACATTAGGTAGTGTTACGGTTATCTTAGTGAAATGTTCCATTAATGTGAGAAGCCCTTTTGAGATGTTGCATTGATTTGAGACATCATTGTGCCCTGAAGGTCTGGAGAAGTCTCTGAAGGACCTTCAGCGCCAAACGGTCTCACTGCAGCGACTCAGGCACGTCATAGAGACCGAGCTCGAGAAGTCATCGTGCATCATCACAGAGTTCTTTGAACAGATACGACAACGGTAGGTTTTTGTTCACATTTCGATGTTTACAATAATTGCTCAAATCCCCAAATTGCAAGCTGAGATATTTCTGAAGAAGAGCATGACCCGACATAACACTGGACTGGTCATCCTCCTGAAGTTAATACACTTTTATTATTGCTTTGTTAAAACTCATTTGGTTGGTCAAGTACCTTGTACTATAGATATAATTTATACTGTAGAACATGATGTGATAAAGACAAGTGGAAAAACGACAGTATTGTTCTAAAGACAGCTTAAAACAACAGCTAAAGAATTACTGATTAAAGTACCCAGTCAGTGTCTAAAATTAGTTCAAATGATGTGGAAAATCATGGAAAAATGGCATCTCGTCTTGAAAAACTGTGCTGCCAGTGGCAATAGTTAAATTTAGCATTCAATGGCGTACCGGCTTTGCCGTTGAATGCAACCATTCGCGTGGTAAGACAAACTATTGATCTTGAATTATTACCAAAGTTACAAACTATGCAACAGATCATCAGATGTAGTCTTGGAGTATCCACCGATATGAACTGGCGGCATTTGCGAACCGGCGGGGTCGGGCCGATAACTGGGCGTTTTGGTGAATCGAATCAGTGGGACGGTTTTTGATTCAGCAGCCGCCGATTCAAAGGACTTAACTTCAAACGCTGTCAACACCGCATAAGGTGACCCTTTTATTCCCGTTTTGGTCACCGATATCTTGGAGGTTATGTCTGTGATGGTGCTGAACTGTTGACGTTGTAGGGTAAATGAGCGACAACAGACCGTGGTCTCGCAGCTGGCGAACGTCAAGACTGAGGCCTGTAAGTGTGACTGCTTTCATTATCACTAACAAAAACACCCATCCTCCAAATGGTACTACATGCACCAGCGCATTATTTTTGAGGTGAGCGACAGTTCTCGCTCCCTATTGCTCACACTAATCACTCATCTAGGGAGCCATTATCGCTCGCGTCACCAGACCAGCTGCATGTGGTGCCCTCTAGCGGCAACATACACACCTATTTGTTTGAAAGAAAGTGTGTTCTTGTCACATAAATTAGCGTTGACACGCAGTTGCCGACGTTTCCAGAGCCATGACTTGGAGTTTGCTTATTGCTCAATGGGATTCTTATCGGCCGGCCGGCGTTTGACAGACACATCATTAATCAGGGTCATGGGCGTGCGGCGGTAGCCACAGTGCCGACAGCTAGCATCCGTCCCATAAACAAAACAACTTAATCATCAGTATTGTTACACTGCAGTCATTTTCTGTAACATCATCGCTAGTATTCCTGTCTCAAATGTTTTATCAGCATGCAACTTTTTCAATCTGTGCTTGATGTCCCGAATTGACCCGATGAAAGTAATCTTGCATAATGGATACCGCTATGGCATGGGTAGTCTCGACTGGGCAGTGGTGTCACCAGATGGACAAACAGGAATGCCACCTAGCGGATAAAAATAAAACTAATAAATCGCTCTTGCTAAATTATTTGACGTATCGCTCGCCTGGTTTTTTCAAACGTGAAGCACTGATGCACACAGACACGGAATACGTTTTCCTGGACTATTCATAAAAGACGTTTGTTATCATGTAAATTTGACAAAGTTTTTCGTGTTAAGTTACGTGAAATGTCCCCAGCTGATCGATGTTCGACGGAATAGTTGCTGAAAATATGCAGAACATTCTCCCACAAGGATGCAGACAAATCTGATTTTTGTTTGTCTTAGTAGCTGAAGGTGCAAGCAGGCAATTGTGAATATCATCCGAGTCCTCTTGCCAAAACAGTGCATAACAAGTGAACACTTGTGAGCACGCAGCCATCCCCAACAATGGCTCCACTCACATTTCACCACTTTATAGCACTTCCCTGCATGTGGGCGGGTATGTTAGTGTTTTCCTCCTAGACGATTTGCATCTCAGGCACCAAATTTTCAGGGATTAATCTACGAAGCTTCGGAAGATATGGATTTGTCTGCATCCTTCTGGGAAGTGCATTTTCATGTGTGTGCTAGTATCCTATTTGCATGTGGTCCCTGACATGTATGTGTGTCCACAGACAACACACTGGACATGCGACAGCAGCGGGCCATTGAGCTGCGTCAGAGCACTATCCGGGCCCAGACCATGACTGACCAGGAGCTCGCAGAGCTGAGAGCTGACATCAAGGTACAGTTGGGCAGGCAGTACGCAGAGGTTGGGACAGTCATAGGCAACTAGATTATATCAGAATGGCTACAATTTTGATATGGCTGCTAGATAGTTACTTTCCTGGAGTTTGGGGATATCAGATATTTTTAGGAGTGGCAACTTCTTATGATTATGGGGTAACAGCTACAGTTTAGGAGTGCTAGCTAGAATTTATAATCTAGAGGCACCGCCTAGTGTTTAGGAGTTGTAACTAAAATGTTGCGATAACATCCAGAATTTATGAGCTGTAGCTAAAATTTAAGGCAGTAGTACAACTTAGGGCAGTAACTAATTTAGTGGCACTAAGTGGAGTTTATGGAGAGTAGCTAGGAGCATCAGCTAGCGTTTAAAAGTGCAACTAGTATTTAGGAATGCCAGGTAATGTGTAAGTTAGTTAGAGTTGTTTGGAATGTATTTTAGCTGATTGTTGATTATCATGTTTAATATTTTTAGATATTTGTTGGTGATCGTAAGATAGATGAGGAACTTGGCAGCACAACAAGATTTGTGGGAGATATTGACCATATCACAAAGGTATGTGACTTCTGAAACAAAATATCTTTTATGACATTGCATAGAGAAGATAGCAAGAATACATCAGTCAAAATTTCATTACTGTAGCATCATTATTTCTTACAATATGATGTTTCCAAATTGGAAAAACACGGGTTTTGGCAAACGGGTGTAAACGGCTGTGAAAGATTGGGTAATGTGATTTATTGCTTGACAGAAGCACACTTTATCCATGAATATAAGTTGCTTAGATGTATGTAAATGTTATAAAAGTGATCTTTATTAACAGTAAACATAAAATGCTATCAGAATACAGCAGAAACATATTTTGAGTATTATTGTTATAAAGTGTAATTTTAGCGGCAGTGTCTGCCCTAAAAATTTGTAGCAGAGTGTCAGGTCTGAAGTTCCAAGTTGTGTTAGTCAGTGATGCCATCTGAAACATCGCAGAGGTGATGCCATCTGAAACATCGCAGAGGTTGTACAACGTGAAACTTACTGGGCTCAGAATTGTCAGTTACACAGCATAACACAACTTGGTTGCTTCACTTTGAAAAGATAAATTACACCATTTCCGATAAAATATCTACTACCAACCTACCTAAAAGATCAGTTGCAATAGTCCGTAGGTTGAGTATAACTATACTGTTTTATAAAGGATGACTCTGTATACATATTTCTCGACAGGGCCTTTGGTGCATCCATGCATTCTAGCTACTGAGTTTTACTGCAATTACAATGGTCAATTACAATTATGCAGTTTTATATAAACTCAATTATAGTGTTTTAATTGGGTACAACTTTCATGGTCACAACATATGTTGATTACTGCTCTTGATTGGATTATTAATTTGAACCAGTGTTCTGTGGTAATGTAAAACGAACATTTTGGATGTACACAACATTGTTGTCTGCTGTTTTAGTTTGTTGATTTGCACTGTGTTTGTTTATTAAAGTGGATTAGGATGTCACAATAGATCAGTGTTTTACATTGCGGTATGCAGTGCAGGCTGATTGAAACAGATGGTGTTTTCCTTTTTAGGAAATACTGAACTTTGGAACAGGTGAGTTAACTGTTTGATTGTACTTTTTCATCACCGTAAATATAATAATGTTATCCACAATTTTGTCGCTGGATGCAAGAACACTATATCTCAATAGGATAGTCCAATCGGCTCATATTGATTGGCAGTCGCATGATCCAGAAAAAAATGGCGCCATCTACGTAAATGCGTGCTAGCAACACTGTTCAGCTGGTTTTGACAGCTTGATCAGCATTGGCCTGCATCTCTTGTTTTACTCAGTTTGCATATAATAGTGGTCTGTCTAGATTAATGCACATTGAAAACATTCTTCAAGTGGAATTTTTCGCAAGTGGTATTCTCGAAACAGTTACGATACAAATATTTGCAAAATGTGGCGTATATTTCACCGTAAAGCTGCGCCAATGCAAGAGGTCACGTAACTTGTGGTAGTGCATTCGGCTGGAGATGTCTCTGTTATTTGGTGTTAACATCGTCGCCAAAATGTATTTGTAAATTGTGTGTGATTCAGTGACACTGGTGTGTGTTTGTCAGTTGTATTGACCACAGTAATTGCCTAAATACCGTCTTTGAAAGCAGCCCCCACCCCTACGCACTAGCCAATGATAACAATGTCAACAAGCGGGCCCAGCCAATAAAAGGGACCGATTAGTAATACTATATTTAAGGCACTCTCCTATTAAATATAGAATTCTTGATTTTACTGCGTGCGACATAATTATGATTTATGTATATTTCTGGCTATGTTTTGTCGACAGTTGTTCCTGCAAAGATTTCCTACAACCAGCGGCGACCGTCCCCTCCCGTGGACAGTGTGCCTAGTGTCCCCTCTGTCCAGAGACCCAGTGTGCCTCTCTCCCAGTCCCGCTCCCAGCCCTCCGTCTCCACGGAACGCACAGCAATGCACAACACAACCACAGCGCAACCAAGCTCAAGTAAGTGAATCTGTTAACCCGTTCACACAGACGCTTCATTTCATTAACCCTTTAGGCCCCAGTACCTTTTAATGAAATGCAATGTGATTCTTCATAGCACCTGCACACATTCACCGAGATGTATTCAAGCATTAAATCATAAACATCCAGTATAAAGTTATACAACAATTTACCCCTAGTGTATAGCAAATAAATTAAGCATCAAAATGATATATACAGTAAATAACTTAGGTGCAGTTGAAGTCAGTTGTGGAAGGTCAGGGTTTAACCCATTAGACCTCAAGTCGGCCAAACCCGCCCGAGTTCCGACTCCTCAAGTCGGCCAAACCCGCCCGAAAAGATTAGCTTCATAGTTTCATCTATTCCAGAGGCGTACTCTGGAGGATACTTTTGAAACACATTCAAAATGTTTCATTAAGATATTGACAATGAATTGTGGGTATTTCTGGTGTATGTTGCTATTCGACTTATCGAAGTTTCATGCGTTTTTCCAAACTGCTCCAGTTTTTGAGAGAACAAAAGGCGTCTGTTGGTCCTAGTCGTTTGTCTGCAGAAGTCGTGTGTCTGTGATGACAGTGATATCGAAGAAAGTGATTCAGACATCGATGTTCATGTAATTATATGCGACTTTGTTTGATACTTCGGCTGGACGATCGTTGTTGTTGTCAGGGAAGCTGGTCGTTCACGCCCATTTTGTAAACACGCTACGAGACCATTCCCGCATTCTGTATTCCTTATTTTTGCACAAAGTCAATACGCTATTTATATTTCGATTAGGACATTGTATGATGATGTTGTAGTTGTATTATTTCGTGATTGGTAAGTGTTGTAACTTGCGAGACTGTCCTGTTGTTCACTTGTTTTTTCGACCGAGGCTGCCTGGGGTGGTAGTGCTGACATTTGACAGCTACATGTGCCTGTGACCAGACACTCCCATTCCACAGTAATGAAGTATATATCATTCTAGCCATCATAATTTAATAATGCAGGTATCATTGTGTAGGCATTTATCTGCTCTTTATAATAAAATAAAGTTGTAGCAGTACAATATTGATCATAAAAAAGTTACACAGCAGTCAATCATTATGTTCGGTGTAGAAATTATTGTCCGACAGGGTTTTGTTTTACCACATATTGTTTGGGCAAAATACTTACGATACAATAACATATGTTGTACCAAAATATTGTTTTAATTACATTTTAGTATCATATAAATTACAGCACTGCAACATATGCAACATGGTGTGCATTTAAGGTAGACTCCATACAGTGATGTACCCATATTTAATTTCAGCTTTGCCAATTTGTCAGGTATGCTTCCAATGTATTCCCGTATGTGCAACGTATATTTTAGATATAATAACAATTTTTATACCAAAATGTAAGTAATTAAATTATCTTTCAAATAAACACAACTTGTAGCAGTAAGAAATGAAGCATACAAAAGTTATGACTCATAATATGACATGTTGTAGTGAAATACCTAAATACTGGCACGCCTACCGAGATGTGGACAACTATTGTTATTCATACAAAAGCATATTTACACCCAATGTGAAGAGCATTCTAAGTCCTTTAAAATAGTTACAACTTGCAATAATGAAAATTCAATAATAAAAGAGCTATGCCAAAAAAACGGACACTGCCAAAAATTTTCAGAATGTGACCTAATTCTCTGAGGAACCAGGGGCTTTACACCGAAACACTCCGAGGTCTAAAGGGTTAAAGAGATAAAGTTGTCAAATCGATTTTTAGTCCTTTGGCCGAAGGTCCAAGGGACTATTGCCATCACTCTGCGTCTGCCGTTAGCTGCCGTATCTCAGAAACTTTTTCTCTAATTTTTCATAGACATCTTGGGGCACTGCCACTATGCACGAGAAATCTGTATTTGATTGAATCATTTTAACGGCTCCCTAGGGCCTCCAAGGACCCCAAAACTGGTAAAAATTTAACATTTGGCCTATTTTTCAAAAACTGTTCAGCAACTTTTTTTGTCATTTTGCGTAGATGTATCTTAGGGTGCTGCCACTATATACAAGAAATCTGTAAGGGCACCTAAGGGGCCCCCAAAGTGCAAAAGGTTTACATTATCTAGTGATGTGGTTTTGAGAAGGGCCCTTGAGACCACCCCCAACAGTAGATGTTGTGTAATGTGCCACAAAGTCAAAAGCTGTGACTAATCTCTACAGCCTAGGCCATTGAGACCTTGACTAATCTTTAATTGGTCACAGCACCCAGGCAGAGTAGACACACTTGACCCCTGTTAGACTGCCTAACACTTTTAAACTGTATCTTCAAAACTATTGATTTTCTATAATTGCAAGTTGTGTTTATTTTGATGTTCATTTCATTATTATAAAATGGTGTGACTGTGGTGTCTATTGGTTAAAGATGTATTGTCTGTAGAAACCTGTAGGTGACAAACATAGAAAATTTATATTCTGTCACCTGTAGGTGACAAACATAGAAAATTTATATTCTGGACAACTATAGAGTGAAATATCCTACACTTTATTTAAATCAAATGCATTCTACTGTTCTGTTTACGCTTGCCATGCCTTGTGTAGACATGGTACTGTGTAAATCAATTGTATCAGTATATATCTAATAATTACAGATTCACAATGTAGTTGACACCTGAAACAACCAAATGTCAACCATTAGAAGAGTTGACATAGTTCCGCTATACACTATATATGTAAATTTAACCAGCTGCCATGTCAAGTCCGTTATAATTGTGACTAACAGTGTTCAAAATTATTCAGGTAAATAGCAAATAACAAAGGACACAAGTTTTCTCCTTGCCATACCTCTACACATGAGAAGAAGGCTGACACAGCCTGACCCTCATTTATACATGGTTTAGCATTTTTGTACATGTTGTATACAACTTTCAACACAACACCATTAATACCGCATGACATTATCTTAGACCACAGGGAGGACCGGTCTACTAAATCAAATGCTTTCTTATAATCGATGAAGACACAATAAAGCCTTTTGAGTCGAGACAAATACAATTCAACCAATACCCCTATCTGAACACTGCCTGTTCTTCACCTATTACATTCGCTTTGTTTAGGTATGTGGTCAGTCTGGTGTTCTGAACAATCACTAAGGATTAATGAACACTTGTGCAGAATGTCACCCACTTGGCAGGTTTAATTGATCTATTCAGCAATGAGGACACTGCTTAGGCCTCACTCTGGACACTGTCTCACAGTGTTGTGTATTGTCTTAGTTGGTGCATTGAGCTAATCTACTTGACCATGAATCAGTGGTGGCTCTGGTTGTGTGTTACACCCAGCTGTGGAGCTAAGATTCTCTGCCTGCTATTGTTTGATGGAAACTGTGACTAATCTGTAATTGGTCACTGGCAGTAGCTTGTGTCAACAGACAGCATTAAGCCACTAGACCCCTGTTAAACTGGACAGTTGCCTGTAGGTTTTAAACTGTGTCAAACAGTGAGTCTACCTTTTGCTCTCAAATAATCTGTCCTCTTAGTTTTACACATGAAGACATAATCTGGCATAACTTGATAAGTCTTTGTAGCAGCACATTTGTACTTCCAGTGTATCATTGCAACATAACATACATATTACATACTGTGTGCCACATTTAAATGTTGTGCATGTAATATTTCCATGCAATCCATTTGCATATATAATGTAAAACTTCAACAGCCGTTTTCTTCATTTTCACTTTTTGATCCCTACCATGTTCAATGCTCCATAACTTTGCCAATTTTTGTAGCAGTCATATTTTTTGAAACTGTGTAAAGCACCCTACCAAACCTTTACAAGGATGTAAGAAAACAATGTTACAATTTTTCCGACTTATCTCTCATTTGGTCAGCCGGGGTCACATATAGACGTATTAGTCCAAAGGACTTCAGGGCCACTTGGCCCATTTTTCACTAATCTCGTTTCAAACTAATTTTGCGAAAGTTCAAAACATTTTAATATCAACTGCAACATCTAGGCTCATTTGTGCCAATTATTTTGTTTAGAACTTACCTGATTTAACAATCAAAGTAAATTATTTCGTTGATTTTAGCAATGAACATCAATGAACCTAATTCACAGTGGAGTAAATGTACTTAGATGGCAGCTTTAATACATCATTTTCAAACACTATATGCTTACTCTTGCGATTGATGTTTTGTCTTCCATCGTGCATGCTTGATATGGTGGATTTGTAGAGCCTTATGCTAGAGATCCTTGTCCAGGTAGATAGTGGTTTGAGGTAGGATCATACAATGTCAACTAAATTAAATGTGAATTGTAATAAAACTTCAGAACAGTTGCAGAAGTAAGATAGGCAATGTGAGTTGCCAACGTGCATGTGTGCGTTCTGTCCTTTCAGACCAAACTCATCCACTGGCCGGTAAGGTGATCAGCCAGTCGGAATCTGTCACAAAGTATGAGATCACCGAGCTGCAGAACCAGCCCAATAGTAACACTGCTCACGTAAGTTTTGATTGTATGCCATTTTACATTAACCCTACAGGTGGCCAACAGTAAACTTCCACAATGTACACAACTTGGACCTATTTGTCGGGGTGCTTTTAAAAATCACAACTTCGCTAATACTTATCGCAGAAATATTATCGAGCTATCATTTTGTTGGCAAAAAGACCCTTTATTATTATGCAGTGATGATCTTTGCAAAACATCAAATAATCATGACGATATAACTGTTTACATTTTTTATACAAAATAAATGCAAAAACTATTTTTTTCACCCTACTACTAACTAATTATTGAGTGGTTGTATATGTTAATGTCCAATTAGAGAAATGTAGCCATATATATATATATAAGCTAATGAGTACTTAAAAAATTAATCAAATATACTCAGATTTTTATGAATTTTTTAGGTAGACGCTGTAAAATTTAGACTATTCTTCAGTACGTCAGTACGAGGGTGAAGTAGAAATCCAAGTTCGCCCAGTGACAAAATAATTATTGAGCGGTTGTATGTTCATGCATGCAGTTGACAAATGTAGCTATACATTTCAGCTGCCTGATAATGAAAACTAGACTCAAATATATTCAGAACATTTCATTTTATTGTATTTTTTGTAGAACGTTCAAATACAACCGATACGGCGATAGGCCTATGGTCTAGTACTGTTGTGCACTGTGGCGCACTTGTCCGATAACATGACATATCCATTATAAATTTTCTTACATATCAATGAAATAAGTAATACCTACAGTTCCTAATTACACATATATATGTCATCAGGACATGTTGTGTTTGAACTCTGAATGCATCGTATCCTTCGCTGGTGGACCAAGTAGGCCCGGCCAAATCGGCCCGGGTCCGGGTGCGAGACGGCGATGTTACTCACCAGCAGCTTGCATAATATCAATTTCAAAACAGCCCCAAAGTCTGTGTAACTGTCTGAACTAATATAATAACTTTATCCACAAATTTCTTCACACAGTCCTTTAGACTCAGTATTTCAGATGTTATTTGTTACTTGAAGTATTTCAGAAGTTAATGATGAAATATTTCAGAACTTACAAAATATTCTAAAAGTACTGATGAAATATTTAAGATATTATGGATAAAGTATTGTAAAAGTTACGATGAAGTATTCTAGTGATAAAATATTTCAGAAGTGGTGATGAAATATTTCAGAAGTTACTGATGAAATACTTCAGAAGCTATTGATGAAGTACTTAAGAAGTTACTGATGAAGTATTCCAGAAGTTTTTGATGAAATACTCCAGAAATTACTGATGAAGTGTACTCAAACAATTACTGCTGAAGTATTTGAGAAGTTACTGATGAAGTACTTCAGCAGTTAGTACTTTACTCACTTGGTGCATGTGTGCGTGTGTGTATCACTAAAAGATGGCTGGTGTGTGTTGCAGGACTCACAGTACCGGCGCCGCATGAGACCAGGCCCTTACCTTGGTGGCCGCGGCGGGGGTTACACACAAGGCAGCTGGCGGGGCGGACGTCGTGGGGGGAGTGGGCGGGGTGGTGACCGCTACAGCCCCCCAGAGGTGATGGAGCCCCTCAGAAGTGCGATGGAGGGTGAGGGGGAGCGGAACCAGAGCAAGAAGTCAAGGCGCCGACAGAAGAAGCGGGAGGGAGATCGGGATCAGCGGGATCACCGGGATCAACGGGAACAGCGACGGCAGCAGCAGGGGAAACCATCCGAGGAACACCGCGGCAGTGCCGGGGGACAGTGGAACGACACCCGGCCGAGGCAACAGCCACCAGCGACGTCAAATCACGTCACGAAGATGAACGGCGGTCTGATGCCACAACACCATGAGAGCAACGGCGGTGACGGCATCGACCGGAGGCAGAGTCACCAAGGGCAGGAACATGGAGGCTCTAAGCCCACGGTCAACGGCAGCCATTATCACGCCCCAGTGCCGCGTCGCGAGGCAGACACGTTGCCGTCAGAGAAGCCATCTCAACCGGCATTGGAGACACCCATGGGATGTACCGAGTCGCGACGACCCAATGCTCAGTCGCTAGGGAGCGGCGACAACGGTATCATTCCATTGGCTGTGCGCGATGTTGAGAACAGTAACAAATACAGTGTCGGGGGCCCCACAAGAGCCACCGTCTCCGTGCAGGGTGGGAAGGTCGTTCATGATTCCGTTTACAACCACCAGGAGGGGCTGCCGCAGCGGGAGTCTCGAAAGCGAAGCCGCATAGTAAAAAACCCGGAGGACATTCCTGTTGTCAATGGCGAAATGAAAATGAACGGTGTCGATTAACGTTGTGACCTGATTGGCCAATGTGGGACGTGGCAGTTCAGCCATTTTTGTTGTTGTTGTTATTTTGTTGCTGTTGCCACAAACTGCAATGTTGCCACAGTATCGTTTGCCTATGGCAGTTTGTTTAGCCTAGTGCACTTTGTTATCGACTTTGTCACTGATATGCATTTGGGACCTGACACGGTGGGGAGGGGGTTGTGGGGGGGGGGGGGCAGCAGGGAATTTGATATTAAATTTATGGAAAACTTTCTTGTTGGTCTGTTGACATCCATTAGTCAACATGGATTATTATTATATATGGATGGATGGGTAAAATACTTAATTTAGTATACTGTTGTCAGGCTTCTTACAAAATAAGTCATAATACTATTATTACAGGTGTCGACTGAAAATACCTGATTAGAGTAGCGCAAGATTGAAGTCGAAGTGGTTGTCTGTTCATAGGGAGGTTTTGAACTGGTGCCCTGGTGCAATACATAAACACAATATACATGGGTCGTGATCGGGGGTTGTGGTGGCGGTGATGCAAACTATGCAGTTAAAATCCTGTGTAACAGCAACAAGATTCCTGTTACTGCTAGACATTTGTGTCATAATTGGAACGTTTGGAGTGCCTGCAATATCATATACAGTGTACTTAGCATTTGATGCTCCCTGGTTGTTTTGGCAGATGTTGTCGACAATGGTTTTAGCAAGTTGAACCAGTATCACATCGTTGACTTAAACACAGTTGTGACATTTTTTCCTGCTGACTGAGTAACACTTCTCAGTACAACATTTGAATTGTATGTAATGAAACACCGAATGTGCAAGAAGAAGAATTCATAATTTAGGTATTTGTGTTTGTACGACTGGGTTTTATGGTGGTTGTTAACGATGTGTCTTTGTTAAAAGTTCTATGCAGTTTGTGAATGGGCGTGTTGATGTGGACACGTATGCAAGGAATGGTTGCAATAGTTCATTCTCGTTCTGCACCCAGTGTTTGACAGCACCTTCATGTACACAAGTATTACCTCACTGCCACTGTGAATTGAATTGCAATTTCACTATCTACTAACTAGATATGTTTTGCTGTGACTGAGGTCGTCTTCACGTAACATCAGAATGGCTTTCAGTTTCATTACACCGTTTCTGTTTGTGTTGTTAATCTTGATTTCTCTCATTATAGACACAAATAAAGTATGCAAACTGAATTAATAATTTTCACTGTTGGTGTGAATTGTACCACTTTGTACCAACATAAAATGCAACATCTACTGCCAACTGCTGTTTCCTCTGTCAGAGAAACTGATACTTGTCAACACTGCGTTAGACTTGACTGAAGCGTTACGTCTTTGGCAGATGTCGATTGTGATAAATGTACACAGGATCGCAGCCAATGCATGAATATATACGTGTATAAAATGTCATATAATGCTTGTAGAGAACTCCTATTGGTCATAAGGACATTCAGTTTGATATTTAAAAGATCTGTGTTCGCATTGGCGAGGAAGCTATGCTGTATGCGCTGTTAGACAACAAACAACTGTCTGACAGTCTTCAGTTTACGTCTGATGTGAAACCTCGACCAGTGTTTATTACAGCACAGATGATGTCCGGACACCGCACCTCGGCACTTATCCTCTTGCAGAGTTCAAGTACCCTTGACCTTGCACCTTTCCACCAAAACCTTGCGACACGGTGGTAGCTAACACTTACGAGTCCGTTCTTTGACGACAGGTCGTCTTTACTGTTGCGAGACCCATTTCAACATTGCCTCGTCTAGACGAAGTGCTCCGGTTGCAAGAGTCTGCGTCAGTGGTTTTATTTATATATATATATATATAAACTATCTTGAAAATCATTTGTACTATATGTTAATACGTGCATGTATGTGTGAATGTGAACTCTATTCTTCGTATATTTACTACTGTGATTTTGCATGCGCGAGGCATGCGTGGGGGTGCACGTATAAACTACCGTTATTACTATGTTGAGTAGTTTTGACGCGACCGGAACTGTGTTAGTGCAGGTGGTGACGGTGACTCGTCTGTGACGTCGCGCATGACGAAGGGCCACACTTCCGTGCTGGTCGATAGTATTGATGTAGACTGTGTTTGCAATTTGCCGCATGGGTCAACGACGACGCAAATGTCGACATGATGCGCAGAGGTTGCCTACAATCGTTCTCACGTTGTGATCTCCCAAACTATTTTTTGCATATATTATATATATTTGCACAAGGTCACCTGGCGCGCGAATTAACTCGCTACGTGCGTCGCAAGGCTAACGTCAAGCGGGCGTTTTGTTAACAGTGGAAGTCGCGTATTGAAAGGAAAAACAAAAAATATGCAGTTGTATGTTATAAAGTGTTGTTCACACTGTTTACAGTTATCCATTTTATCACAGTTGTGTGCATTGGAAATCGGTTGATAGATATATGGTATATGTAATGTGTATAGCATGTCTGGTTCCACTTTTATCATGCCTTGTTTAGTCTGTGATTGTAGATCAGTTTCTTCTCAGGATATTCACCTCTTCCTGCGTGTGTTGGCCGTTGCGTGGGCGGATGTAGATATGGCAGTCCTTCAAAGGGTGTCGTATACCCGGCAGGGTTCACCCCGCACAACACACGAAATAAGAATTTCCCATACATTAAATTGCTACCATATCATGATATTGTGTGTCTGTCGTTGTTCATGTGAACCGACGGAGTTGACTGTGGATTGACAGTCCTGATAATAAATGTCCTCATAACAGTATCGTTGTTGTTGTTGTTGTTGTTGCGATGTCAGTGTTTGTCTCCAGTCTTCAGAACCTTAGTAAACACCAGTGCAGGCCCGTAGCGTGGTTGATTTTGAGTGGTCTGTCTGGTCAAGCGGAACTATTCTACCTCAGCGGGGGTCGGGGGTAAATACTATGTAAGACCAAAACTGGAACTGTGGACTTGTTCGAGTTTTGTTGGCACTCTCTTCTTCATGGACACCAGGCCCAATTCCTCTGTTGCTGCGTTCTACTGTGGAACGCGCTTACGCGTACACGCGCGCACGCACGCACAAACACAATTGGTTGTGACTTGATGAACGCGCCAAGTGCATGGCTCATGGGAGGCTTCAGGAACGACTCTGCTGCTCCTGTTTTAACGTCATGAATGGGGTCAATACAGAGTTGGTTTTCTCATAGGCGACCATGTTGACGTTTTGTCTGACATGCTGATAGATTTTTTTAATGCATGCTTCTAGCTCTCTTAAAATGTCTGTATGTGTGACACCCGTCAATATTTACAAATGCCGGCAAGCATTACTCCGCAAACAGGTCACCCAGGCAAATTGCTGCCAAATATCCTTCCGCTTATTCAAATCATCTAGAAATCCACCATTTTACAGTCAACACCTACAATCACACATGAAATTCTGCATACTCAAATGCACTTATATCACAGCATGTGAATTTTGAAGAAAAAAACATTTCTCAAAAATACATTAAAATTTTTTCGTAACCACATGAATGCTGTTGTCCACCATAGGTCAACTAGGTCAAACCCAGCGGTCAGCCCTTCCGGCTGACCGGCATCACACCCGTGATCAAAAACGCTGACGGGGTCAGGACACTGTTAGACTTCCTTCTTGGTTACGAAAAAAAGTGCAATTTTTTTAGAAATGATTTTTTTACCAAATTCACCTGCTCTGACATAAGTGCATTTGAGTAGTCAGATTTCCTGGTTTGATTGTAGAAGCTATTAACAATAAAATGGTGCATTGGTAACTGATTTTACTAAGCGGAAGGGTATTTGGCAGCAATTTGGCTAGTTGACCCTTTAGCCGGATTACTGCCTGCATCCATTCGTAAATATTGACGGGTGTCTTTGAAGGGAATCTCGTTTAGCTGTGGGGTATGCAGTAGCGCCACGAGGTGGGCTCTGCGGCGGGAATTACGGAAGTGACGTAAAGTTTTGTCTCATAGCTCAAGTACCTCCCATGTCTGTAGTGCAAACAAAATCTTTCCGGATTAACCCAGAGTACGACCACACGGCGCGCCGGGCAGCAAAGGAAAACATTCAAGACACTTGGAACGACATATGCTACTATTGACGTTGTAAGTATTTAAAGACTCATTATATTACGGGTTACGCGTGCGTATGCTACTTACCATAGAAAGTTTCGATAGACCAAATTATATAGCAAATACAACTTTAACCACTTAACCGAATATGATTTGCCTGAAAAAGTTTTTTATACAGGGTGTTTTCCGGGCCTGTTGTAAGAAGTCGCGCAATATGGCCCTTAAGGATATATTTTTAATATTAAGACCAAACGAAGGTACGGCGCACAATGAGATTTGCTAGATGTTGCTGGCCAACGTGTTGGATTTGTTCGCTGCGTTGAACTATATTATATACTTAGGGCCACAGAAGATAACACTCAGCTCTTTGAACGTCATTATAATGTCAAACTTACTGTCCAGTTCTCGAATCTATTTTTGGATGGCCTTTCGGTTTTGTCTTTTTTGACGGTCTGGCGCCAATAATTATTCATTCTATGTGATCCTCTCCTTCTCTGACCAGCAGGTGTCCACCACAGTGCTTGTTGGGCAGGTTTAGTATGTGGAAGATTCGTAAAATGACCGAATCAGCTCATACATATCTTGCAAATACTCGAGGATGCTAGAAGTTGTTCTGATCGCATCCTCGTTACATGATCGCTCCAACGAATGCCCAATATCTTGCGCAAACATTTCAAAGTAGCGTCAAATGCATTTTGTTTTATTGGCTTGTTTTTAGTTGTCACGATTCGCATCCTTAATTGAAGTAGGGTTTGTAGAACGTTTAGATTATAGAAGCGTAGTCCCACCTCGGCTTCAGGCCAAGAAGCGCCTTTACCCCGCTGATCTGATGATAGTCACAATGACGTTGCGCACGTGTCCTGGATTCATTATACAATGTACACAACTCTACACAGTGGCATGCGGCATTTATTTTGAGTAGGATTGAAACCCACTTTCGCCGGATCAGACATCGGAAGTAGGCACCGGGTATTTCGGGAACCGTGGGCGGCGCCACTAATGTTAAAGACCATTCTTTGTGCGCAGTGTTTAATAAAAGATTGCGTATCGTCGAAAGACATTACAATTGTCGTTACATCTGGTAGCTTCTAAAAGCCAATTGCGCGGTCGACATTTAGCATCCAACCCATTGCAACTTGGCGATCACGTGACTTCAGCCTCTCGCCAACTCGATCACAAGTGATAACGAGATTGCGCAAAGATTGCATCAGCAGCAAATCCGAGAATTCTTTAAATCACTTGTACATGCAATACCAAATAAGTTATAGTTTCCTGATAGTTTGTATGACGAGTTCATAAACACTACCCAAAAAGTTGCGCAAACGTTCTAACGTATCATAATGGATACTCTGTTCGCTATAGTGTTCGCAAGATTAATTTTAAGCACGATAAACAAACAAAAGATCGAGCTAAGGAAGCACCTTTAACACATGTAGCTAAATCCACTAATTTATGTTGCATACATTGTCCCTCCACGGGTGGATCCAGAGACCCGTTGTCACGTTATTGGAACGGGTTTTTTATTTTTAAATCGCAACGGGTTTTTCGTTTTCAAATAACGGGTCTTTTCACTCTTTTGGTCTTTGTATTTTTTCAGATAACGTGATCTTGTGTATGACCATAACATGGTTTAATTTTCCCAATAACAAGGTAAAAATTTTTTTTTTTTTTCATAAAACATGTGTGCAAGCAAGTGCAGGAGTGTCATTTTGCGAGGCTCCGTGGGGGTGCAGCTGGAGGTTTTCGGAGAGCCTCGGTCTCCTGAATATTCATCACGTCCCGACGCCAATGACCAATGCATGTGTAACTTGGTTTTTCATAAGCAAACGTAAGCGTAAATAAAATTACAGTGGTTCTGTCCGATTACTCCTTTCACATTCATGCTCCACGTTTTCCTCCTGGTATATAATGCGCCCTCATAACTGGCCACCCTTCTTATAAGGCCACTGTAACTTTATCGAAGGGCTTACCCTATGAAAAGGTACTTTGCTCTACTCTGAAAACATGCGACATTTGTCTGATTTTGACCGATCTGTGTCAAGTGAGACCGACAGCGCGTCACCCAAGCCAGATGCAGATCAAGACTTATTCCATTTCTTAGAATTTAAATTACTACATAAACAAGATTGCGTTTTAACTTTAAATGTGATAATATAAAATTGCTATTTTATTAATTTACGCCTGGGCCAAGCCAATTCTGCTAGAGGCTATAGTATATACCTAACCTAGGCTAGGTCTAGGAAGGGCTAGGCTACCGAGTAGTCAGACATACTACATAGTCACAGGGCTTGATACTGCTTGTTACTGCTTACCCTTGGGCTTGGGTTGACTTACTTAGGTCAGGTTAGGTTTACTGTTTAGACTTAGAGTTACTCAGACTAGAAATAATATAAGTTTTATTATGCAATTATTTTAATATGCATTTAATTTTGAAAAGACTGATATTTATTTATATATAACATCTCTAAGTCTGAGTTGCTAACACTCAATTAATAGTTATTATCATTAAATCAACAAATGCTATAAAAATTGTTTTGGGGTAAATACTTAAATTATTGGACTAATTTCACTATAAAAATGCTTCATGAGAAACAGTCACTGCATGCTATTGCTAAAGCATGTTATAATGTAAACCATATGCCTTCACCAGTCGATGTATCATTGTGTGATAACAGGCAATATATTAAGTGTATGAACACCACAGTTATGTCATTCAAGTATCACATTTATTATGAATTATGTGTGACATAATACATCTCATTTCACCCTACTATCTTGAGTAACGGAGGCAGAGATATGAAATGAAAAGTATTTCACAAGATGTGCACGTGGAATCAAAACAGTTATTATACGATATATGGTGGCCTTTTTATTTCACATATTGTTAACAATGCCCGAACAACTTGAATTCGTCGTACAAACCTGTGTCCGATAGTGAACTGTGGAAGTATTGACTCTACAATGTCACGTGACCATGGCACATGTCACATGCCTGCATACTTCGTCTGGCCGAATATGACAGTGAGCATGTCTACACTTAACAAGTTAACATACAGTGTCCTGTGAACATGACATGTACATTACATGTAGACATCATGTTGAAGAATACAACGTTATTTTACGACACACTGACATATGAACATTGCTGCATAGATCTTGCAGCGTGCTGGCGTTGGTTTATAAGATAATCGATTTATGAAACAATCAACTGGGAATATTGCAAGAAAGACTGTGTTGTGAGCAGGTTTCTTCATCATGCACTTCACTTGGCCCCATGGTGAGTAACGCCGAAAGCAGTCTTGTATTTGGCACAAAAGATGTCGGACCCAGCGTCGGAATACTGTGAATTATAAACATTTCTTCATCAAGTTCGCGTTGAAATGCAGAACATTAGATTATGAAGCAGTGACATTTGATTCCTGAACTTTACTGAGGCATTACTCAGTATTCCAATCTGTCAAGATGCACTATCACGCAGTGAACTATGAGCATGACTATTGTATTGCATTGACACGTGTTCGTCAGTTGAGTTTGTGCTTTATTTAGCAAATATTGATGTATTAATTGAGTTTTTAATGTTTAATAACTGGGTATTAAATATATATATATTTTTGGTGTGGATGTACGTTCTGTACAATATATATATATACATATATATATATATACATATATATATATATACATATATATATATATATATATGAATATCATCATCACTACGGAAGTTATGGCCTTTTATAAAAATATATCAGTCTATTTTTTTGCTAATTAGCCAACAGTGACTTACTAATTAAGTTATTTTTAATGTTAAATGACTGGTTAATGAATATATATATATATATATTACCCTAATTGATGTGGTTGTACACCTTGCATAAATGATAATTTTATATATTCATAATTATGGACATTATGGGTTTTTTGTATGTCGAGTTTGCATACTTGAACCAATATTGACTTATTAATAAAGTTGTTGTTATTTTTAAATGACTGGTTAATGTATAGTTATTACATTATATTTAATGTGGTTGTACACTTTGCTTGAATTATATAAATTTCTTCATAACCATGGTCATTCTGGCCTTTTATTTAGATGTGTCGGTAGGTCGACTTTCGCGTGCTAATTAGCTAATACTGATTTATTTATTAAGTTATTCATAATGTCAACTGACTGGTTAATGCATTTTTATTAACATAATTAATTTGGTTATTCACCTTGTTTAAGTTACATCAAATATATTCATAATCATGGTCTTTTATTGAAATGTGTCAGTCTTTTGAGTTTGCATGCTACATAACTCAAATTAACTAATTAATTTGGTTATAATTAGTACTAAAATATTAAGTATTGTAAATTTATTACTCTGGTCAATGTGCTTGAAGACCCTGAAAACAATATTTAAATATATATATATATATATAAATATTATGACATTTTAAAGCAAATATTTATGCACAGAAAAAAAAGTCAATTTTGCCATTGTAAGAGATACACAAAAATTACGCTGTTTTTATGTCTTAAAATTGCGATATCTTTTGATATCTGTTGAAGTACCTAATATGTGTAATTTATAAATTGTTACCCCTAGAATCCCCATCCCCGACGAATTAAAAAATCTAAATATACGAACTTCCTCCAATGGGCCCGCTAGATTACATACACAATTTCAGCTTAATACATGCCAAACCGACGAAGATATTTGTCATTTAAAAAGCGGAGATTTGTGTTTACGACGACACCAGCTGTGCGTATAAACATCGCTGAAAACTGCGGCTCTGTGTGATGAAGCCGCAAGATACACAACGCTCTGAGACAATGACATCAAAATAAAACACAACTTTTTTTACAAATAATTACAAGTTATGCTAATTATGAGGTTTTGTGATGTATATTAACAATTATAAAAGTAAACGTGTCATTAACGTAAACTATAATATAAATGGGTCACGCATTGTTTCGGCAGACACCGTGTTTAAGCTGGCCAAAAGTAGGCGCTAACCTGTGGCATGTACACATGTATACGTAATACGCAAAACGGAACCGGAACTTACGTCCAGACCGGTACAGCTGCGGGCCGAAAGTAGGCGCTAACCTTAGACATGTACAAGCGCATGCGCAATAAGCAAACCGGTACCGGAACTTAGTCTCAAACCGGAACTTACTTTCAGACCGGTACACCGGATGACTGCACAACGTTGGTGTATCTGCACTCACAATCAATCAGCTAAACTCATTTAGACATGTGTATATACTGGTAACTTAAGATTTAATAATACGTAAGATCGGGGAGACTGCCATTTAGACACATATAAGCATAATGTTGCAAGCATGGGATCC
This sequence comes from Paraescarpia echinospica, assembly GCA_020002185.1. Classification (NCBI taxonomy): domain Eukaryota; kingdom Metazoa; phylum Annelida; class Polychaeta; order Sabellida; family Siboglinidae; genus Paraescarpia; species Paraescarpia echinospica. Next base: position 28,891,232 of record CM034536.1, read on the forward strand.
ACCACATGTCTGGTGACTGAGACTTTTAAATACACAACAATTGTCAGACATGGAGTCTCTGAAAGCTTCGTTTATGTCGTCTACGCAGGTTATTTCCTCGATATCCATGTCACCACAGCGAACGCCACCGTTCCAATTATGAACGCAGCCCCAGGTATAGGCACGTAAATGTACATTGAACAGACGTAAATGGACGTATCGAGCGCATGCGCAATCGACAACTTCGCGCTTCCGGTCTTGCGGTATGTGGGACACAGGTGCCACATGAGCATGGCTAGGTGTCCGATGTGACGGAGGGCGAACGCCGAGAGCCCATGAACCTTAGGAACAAGAGATCTCCGTACAAAATAGACGTTCTTGTGTTAACAAAAACACATAGAAGAATGTTGTTTAAATAACCCGAAATTAAGAAGAGATCAGATAATTGTTTTTAATGTTATGAAAATCTTGATATAAATCATCTTCTCATCTACCGACTGACTGTTCCGATTAATCAAAGTATAATATATAGCCCATTGGCGTTTTCCATCGTGCACTTATTATTGTGTAGCCTGCACAATTTCTGTGACATGGTGCCCCAGGAGGCTGAGAACGAGCTGACACCATGTGAGGCTAGAGAGACAGCGACTGACTGGCGTCGACTATTGTGACACTAAGATGTACCCTACACCGTTCTGTCGCTCGAATAGTTCATGCATTGGTCAATTACATAATATAGTCATATAAATTGCACATAAGTGACCACGTCACCTAGAGCATATTTATGACGTAAGATTATACATATGATAGAATATTCATTCTCACAGGGTGTTACACGTCAATGACATATATATATATATTCTTATGAACGTATATATATATATATATGTATGTGTGTGTGTGTGTGTGTATATATATATATATATATATATATATATATATGTATATATATATATATATATATATACGTTCATAAGACGCCGAGGAACCTTATTGCCCTAACGGTAGTTGGGTAAGTTGTGATAGACTGTAGACTTTGATAGGCCAACAATTTTCCGACTCACCATCACGTCGAGTGTATGTCGGTCGACTAAGAGGCGATATGTTTTCTCCATCGGGCTCTGCTTTACACGTGAACATCCGTTGTTTGGTATCCTCGGTTGCAGCAACCAGGACACGTGTGACCAGACCTCGAAGACAATCAGCAGTCGTAGGATCTCGAAAAGTGCTCGTTGCACTATAACAGCAGCCATATTTGGCAGCCTATGTAGTATGTTCGGCGAAGTAGCGGATAACACATATCGGTCATTTGATACACGACGGGTCCAAACTATTGTGTCTACTACGCGGAGCAGTTGGCATGTGGTCACTTAGATGTATCTAGAGAGTTGTTATTCAAAAATCTACAGACATAACTTAATATCCTCAGTGACTATTAACAGTAGGTGTAGACCCGTGAGAAGATGTTTCCACAGGTGTCAGGATTACCGCTTTTGGAAGGTAAATATGCGAACCTTTTTCCATTGATCAGCTTTTTTAATTTTCAAAAACAAATAATATTCACAGACAAACCGATTTAATTGCTGGATGTGAGGCCATTTTTGCATACCGTATTTCTGTGTCATTAGGCCCAAGTTGAAAAACAACAATAAAACGGCCCAGACTACGCCAACGGTTGAATGGGAGAGATTGCTGACGCTTTTCGTGTTTTATGAGCATCTCTCATTGTTTTCCGTGAGCAGATGTTAACATCCATGCGTTTCAAACAACCATACAATCTACGTGTGTACAAGAGGTCATCTATACAGTATGTCAAGCTTGGAGGAGGGGGTCTCCCGACCTAATTAAAAACGAAAACGCGTTAGCTCGTTTAGCTATCAAAAGCAGACTGATAACAATAATTGTTGTCAATTACAATCAGAAATATGTGTCATTTAGTGTTTCGAGTGTATCAATACAAAAATAATTCCCAGTGGCTTTAGTATAAATATTATAATAGTTACGACGTGCTGTTTTATACTTCTATAGTACTGCCTAGGGTTTTACATTAGTTAATGAAACGGATTTTCTATTTACCCGTATACATTTTGACTTCCCGCTTTAGAAAGAAAGCTAGTTGTAGAGTCTCTTCCGAAAGAAACAGGTAATGTAGGGTGAACGAGATCGCCCAAATTTCAAAACCGCAGTTAGCCTATGTGGACTCGAACCCCAGTCGACAGCTCGGCGCGACTACCCGCCTCTTCCCGTCAATCACTACACCTATTAAAAGTATTAAAAAAAACCGTGGATAGTTGATGTTATTGTTTACTGTTAGTTATACATACCGGTACCTGCGAATTGCGAATCGATACAGATGTGCAACGAATGTCAAAATCATATGTGCATAATGGATTCCGGGGACATTCTCAAAACGAACGTGGTGATGGTGGTGGTGTGCATGCATGCGTGCGTGCGTGCGCTTGATGTGTGAGTTAACTGTTTCTATAAAAGCTCTCTTAATACATACATAAGGGAAATATATTTGTCAGCTAAGGCTCAGTATGCCTGCATGTGTTATGACTTTAGGCGCCAAACTCATACTGATTCCCTTCTAAAACATCGCGTGGATCGGGAACACAAGCAGATTTGTGTCGACTAGTTTGAAGTTTTATTTTAGGCTTTATCCAACTGCTTCTAATATATTACAACAATTTTAGGAAGCTTGCATTATGTCAACATTAAAAAACATGCTTACTAGGCGTAGAAAAGTCTCCAGATTACAACGATGTTGTAATTTAGAATGCCATCTACGCATTGGCAATGTGTTCGCATTGAAGACTTTTCCCATGAAAAACCCGCAAATCTTGGTGACGTTGTTCATAACTCACATGCACACATAATCTCTCTTTATCTCCTTCCCTCCCTCCCTCCCTCCCTCCCTCCCTCCATCCCGCTCTCTCTCTCCCTCCCACCCTCCCTCCCTCCCTCTCTCTCTCTCTCTCTCTCTCTCTCACTCCCCTCCGCCCGTCCGTCCGTGCGTCCGTCTCTCTCTCTTTTTTTCCTCTCCTCCCCTCCTCCTCCTCCTCTCCTCCTCCTCCCTCCCTCCCTCCCTCCCTCCCTCCTCCTCCTCCCTCCCTTCCTCCCTCCCCCTCCCTCCTCCTCCTCCCTCCCTCCCTCCCTTCCCCTCGCCTCGCCTCCCCTCCCTCCTCCCTCCTCTCATTCCCTCTCCTGTCTGTATCTCCTCTCTCTCTCTCTGTATGTCTCTCTCTCTCTCTCTCTCTCTCTCTCTCTCTCTCTCTCTCTCTCTCTCTCTCTCTCTCTCTCTCTCTCTGTGTGTGTGAGTGAGTGCGTGCTTGCATGTGTGCGTGCGTGCGTATGTGTAAAATAGAACATTTCCAAAAATGAACCGAATCCCTCTTAGCTAAACCTGGTACGGGATAAGGATGAAAACGGTTTTATAGGCTCACGTGACATTTGCAGCGTTTACAGGAACGCCGACAGAATGCAGCGTAATCTCACGTGCTTGGACGTGATATGGACCAAGTGACGTATTCTGCGGGCAATGGCTGTCTAAAGTCTAGACAATATACCAGGGTAGTGGTGGAACCTTACCGCAGACGGCAGTTACTTACTTATTACTGCAGTAAAAGGTGCAGTTAAAACTGAATGAAGCCTGTAGAGTGACGTGATTACAAAACCCACCAATAGACCTACTATTTCCTCACAAATACAGTTCTCAAACCCAACATGTATTTTCGACTCGTTTAGGACATGTCAAACGTGAAGATCGAATGGTTTCTGGATTGCAGCTTGATGTAAACATACTTGTTCCAATTAGGCTTATCACGAGTACATCATCGGATAAACACAGGCCTTCTCAGAATTGCGTATACAATTTATTCGCAGTAACTGTGAAACATTTGTGCAATAGGGGCACTGCTTGTTCAATAAACACACCTAATTGTTTGTATTTTATTCCTTGCAACACAATTAATTATTAGCATAAAGGTTACACAGAAATGGCGCACTTAAATCCATGTCTGCCATACAATACATATGGCATACTGTTTGAAACAAAAATTGGTTGATTAGTGATTAGTCAGATGTTAATTAACGAATAATAAAAAATTCCAATTGTCATTACAAGTGTCGTCAGTAAACCAGAAGGCAGTTGTGAAGATTGTACATGTTTTCTCGGCATCCTAGTTTAGTAGTGTGTACATTTAATCCACCGTTTGGTATTTGCAATAATATTTGTTATCAATACTAACAGAAAGCCCATCCTCCGTTGGCGCCGCGCACACACAGGCGCATAAGACGGTTCCTTGAGGTATTTGTAACAGACGTTACGTAAAACGAGTATAATTCATCGTCGGATCCTTTATTTGGCTCGGAACAGTCGCAGAGACCACGTGTAACGTTACGAATTATCTATTTACGTTCGTCTAACGTCTGATACGAACCCTAAAACCGATGTAGAAACCCTCAGCCAACGGTAAGTTTCGAGACAAAATAAAGGTATTAATTACCTTCTTTCGAAGGGTCGTAGATCTATTAATCCAGGAAAATTTGGCACCCGAGGTTTTCGATACTTATTATTGTTATTATACATAATATAATAATTTCGGTTCCACTTTCGCCGGTCTTTTTGTGGGGCTGATTTAGATTAGCTTACCATTTATCTTGTTTTGTGTAAAGAATGCATTTTTTATTTATGATATGTACATCATTTATGCTTACCTTTTTATAACAATATGGCTGCCCGGGGATAGACGTGTATTCTGGTGTCCCGAGCTTTGATAATTTTTGTGGTGGGGAGGCGTTGGAGTGTGGAGGTTTTCAAGGTGGGTGACTGACCGAAGGAGATAGAGCACGCTGAACTATTCGGACTTTGTGAAAGTGCTAGATGGAGGTTGCTTAGTTGCTATTAGTTCCATAACTTAAGCCTGAAATCGACGCACATTACGCCTCAGTGTCGGTGTGTGCCTGTGTAGCAGGGTGCATTATGTAACAAAGTCTGGCACTGGCAAACAACGCAGGACAGTTATGGTCCAAAAAGAAACACTTATCGAAAGAAGCCATTAGAAAAATTAAGTATAAACAAAGGATGTGGAAGTCGTATAGATGTACTGGAAATGATGAAGACTACACCAGTTATAAAGAAGCACTTAACCAAGCTACAGCTTAAATTATAAATTCAAAGTGAAGCTATGAACAACAATTAGCTAGTAATGTAAAACATGACAGCAAGAGTTTGTATGCGTATGTTCGAAGCAAACAGAAAGTTCAAGATAAGGTCGGTCCTCTAGAAGATAGTGCTGGAAATATAATATCAGAGGGATTCTTAATGGCAGAAGACCTGAATGAGTACTTTAGTTCAGTGTTTACCAGAGAAGATTTTAGTTCACTGCCAGTACCAGAGGCTAGTTCAAGGGGGCAGATTCAGACTATTTAGGACAATTAATTGTAACCCCGGAAATGGTAGCTAAGAAAATGGGGGCTATGAAAGATAATAAATCATCTGGAGTGGATGGGATTCCGCCCAAACTACTATTGGAAATTGTAGAACAAATTAGCGTACCGCTTGCAACAGTTTTCAATTTGTCATTAGAAGAGGGAGTGGTTCCTTTAGAATGGAAAGAGGCAAACATTATACCGTTATTTAAAATTGGTTCGAGAAACAAGTCAGAGAACTATAGACCAGTGAGTTTAACATCAGTGATTTGCAAATTATTAGAAATACTAATTAAAGATCACATGGTGGATTTTCTTGTTAAACAAAATGTCGTGTTTTCGTTTCTGTTGCGTAATTTCTTGCGGACATCCTGTCGTGAGACACTACAGCGAGAGTCAGGACGACGTGGGTGTAATTCAGTGATGTATTGTAATTTGTCAGTAATAAAGAACGAATTAGATGACAAAATGGTGTCAGAGTGGGATATCGTGACGCAGTGGCCTTCGCACTGCTAACTATCGCCCACGTAAACTCGTTGACATCGCAAAGAACGGTAACGAGTGCATGTTAGCATTGTTGACATTCGCCTTCGCCTTCGGCACGTTCAGCGGCAAACGGTGACAGCTGTCAAAATGGCAATATCATTGAGTCCTGATGATCTACGAAACTTACTAGCTGCTGCCATGCAACAGGCCATGTTTTCAGCTCCGTCCACTACCACAAACGCACAAACAGTCTCTACGAGCAGTGTGCCATCGTTCCAAAGCTATGAACTCGGTCGTGAGAAATGGGAGACCTACATGCAGAGGCTTACGCAGCATATGATCGCGCATGCTGTTGTTGACCCAGACAAGAAAAAGGCATATTTTCTGTCCTGGATAGGGGCAAACACGTACCAACTTGTCAACAAACTCTTTAGCACATCTGAATTAGCTGCTGCCACGTTTGACCAGGTAGTCAAGAGGCTCGATGAACATTATAAAGAGTCATTGCACGAGCTGGCTGCCTCATACCAGTTTTATCAATGCAAAATGAAACCTGGTCAGTCGTATTCAGATTGGGTGGCAGATCTGCGCAGCATTGGGCGTGACTGCGATTTCGGCACAGCACTTGACCGGCTCATTCGCGACATGATTGTGTTGAACACTCCGCACGACGAGGTCCGCCGGGCTTGTCTCAGGGAGTCGTCGCCAACTCTTGAGAGTGTGCTAAAGACAGCAAATTCATACGTGGCATTATCTGCTAGTGATGCCATCGTGAAGGGGCCTGCACATGGGCCTACACCAGGGCATGCACAGGAAGTCCTGGCTGTGGAGAAAGTGCGTCCTCCGCGACGAGCCAAGATGGGCACCCACAAGTACGAGAAATTTCATGCGCCCGATTCTCGACAAGATCGGCGACATATACAACGATGCATTGGGTGTGGCTCCACAACACATCTGAGAGCTGCATGTCCTTTCAAGAAAGCCGAGTGCCACAAGTGTGGAAAAGTAGGCCACATAAAATCAGTCTGCCGCTCCGAACGCTCGAGCAAGACAAGCAACGCCATTGATTGCAACACTGCTTCAATGACTATCATGACCTTGTTCGCACATGACCTTGTCAATAAGCCGCGTCTGGCGCTGCTAATTAATGGTCATAAAGCCGAGTTTGAGGTCGATACGGGGGCTCCAATCGCGCTCGTTGGAGAAGAATTCTGGAAGAAAATCGGTTCCCCCCGACTCTGCAGATCAAGAGTCAGACTCTGCGCCTACGGCCAACGTCAGATCAGCGTGAGAGGTGAATGTACTGTTGACGTTCAGTACGGGTCGACAGTCCTGCAACTACCGCTAATCATCGTCGACAGCGGTGTCTCGTTGTTTGGGCTGAATTGGATACAGGCATTCCAAGTCGACGTCAACTCGCTGCTCTACCCGACAGTGAGCACTACGACACTATCAACAACTGACGTGCACGCTGTAGAAGCAGACGACCTTGAAGTCAAGAAAGTCATTGCTGATCACCCGGACATCTTCAGTCCTGGCTTGGGTCGGTGCAACAAAACAAAAGGGCATCTGCAACTGAGAGAAGGCGTGCAGCCGAGGTTCTTGAAAGTCAGACCCGTTCCTTTCGCGCGCCTCGACGCAGTTGAGAAAGAACTGAAACGTCTGCAAGAACTAAACATCATCACAAAGGTTGATTACTCGGACTGGGCTACCCCCATCGTTGTAGTACAAAAACCAAATGGCCACGTGAGAATTTGCGGAGACTACAGAGCAACAGTCAATCCGTGTCTACATGTACAGCAACACCCAATTCCCAGAATTGAGGAACTGTTCGCAAAGTTACAAGGGGGTACTCACTTCAGCAAGCTGGATATGCGAGATGCATATTTACAGGTCGAGCTGGATGACGAGTCAAAGAAATTGCTCGTCATCAACACACACAAGGGATTGTACCAGTACAACCGACTCTGCTTCGGTCCTTCTCCTGCGCCAGCCATTTTTCAAAAATTGGTTGACAATGTGGTTGCAGGTATCCCAGGAGTCGCTGCATACTTGGACGACATCATCGTCACAGGACGGACGACCGAAGAACATCTGTCAAACTTGAGACGTGTCCTCTGCACTGGATGACTACGGACTCAAGTTGCAACTCAGCAAGTGTGCGTTCTTCAAAAAAGAGGTATCCTACCTGGGCCACATCATCTCAAAAGATGGCTTGCGAGCATCTGATGACAGAGTTGAGGCGATCGTCCAGTATCCACCTCCAGAAGACGTCAAACAACTTGAGAGTTTCATTGGAAAAATGAACTACTATGGCAAGTTCATTCCAGCGTTTGCGTCTGTCTGCTCTCCACTAAACAAGCTGCGGTGCAAGGACACTCCTTGGCACTGGTCGGCTGAGTGCGCTACCGCGTTCGAGCAGCTGAAACAAATGCTCGCAGAGAAGACACGGCTCGTGCATTTCGATCCAGTCAAACCGATCGTACTAGCCACTGATGCGTCACCGTACGGCATCGGAGCCGTAATCTCGCACACACTGCCTGATGGTAGTGAAGAGCCTATCGCGTTCGCCTCCAAGACGCTCAGAAAGGCAGAGAGAGGCTACGCGCAAGTGGAAAAAGAAGCGTTGTCGATTATATACGGCGTCCGAAAATTCTACCAGTATCTCAGTGGTCGTCACTTCACCATTCTAACCGACCACAAGCCACTGCTGACGATCTTTGGACCAGATAAGTCGCTTCCAGTGATGTCGCTACAGCGCCTGCAGCGCTGGGCATTGCTGTTGATGGGTCATGACTATGACATTCGCTATCGCTCTTCCGCAAAGCACTGCAATGCTGATGCTCTTTCTCGACTCCCTGTCGGTCCAGATCTCGCATTTGACCACGATGAGGCCGTCAGCCAAATCACCACGGAAGTAGATGAGATTATGCTACAGGCTGTAGAAGATTTCCCGATCTCGCCCAGAATCGTTGCTGACTACACAAAGAAAGACACTGTCTTGTCTGAGGTGCTAAGTTGCGTACGCGATGGCTGGGTTACATCTTCAAGACGAGGACAGTCGGACAATTTGCAACCATTCATAAATGCGCAAGCAGAGATCTGCGAGGTACAAGGCGTACTATTACGAGACTGCCGCGTTGTTGTACCGCAGAAACTGCAAGCGAAAGTGATCGACTTGCTACACAAATCACACCGTGGCATGATTAGAATGAAAGCAATGGCCAGACTCTACGTCTGGTGGCCGAGAATAGAGAGGGCCATCGAAGAATGCTGCAAATCGTGCAACACTTGCGCCGTCACTGCACCGGCGCCACCAGCAAATCTCTCGCCCTGGCCTATACCCGACAACCCTTGGGATAGAGTGCATATCGATTTCGCAGGGCCATTTTTGGGAAGCATGTGGCTGCTGGCAATGGACGCATATTCCAAGTGGCCCAGCGTTATTCGACTTGCGAATTACCCAACGACCGAGACAACCATCACGGCTCTTGATGCGCTGTTCACCAGCTGGGGCCTACCAAAGACCCTCGTATCGGACAACGGTCCTCAGTTTGCGTCAAAAGAATTCGCAGACTGGTGCCGATCGAATGGCATCCTACACATGACCTCCGCGCCATTCCATCCGCCTTCAAATGGAGAGGCGGAGCGCCTTGTTGGCGTGTTTAAGAGAGCGATGCAGCGTTCTGTGGGGGAGGAAGGTCTGGGAAAAGACCAAGCCGCTAGAGACTTTCTGAGAGAGTATCGCAGCACTCCTCACTGCACTACCGGAAGAACTCCTGCGGAGTTGATGCTGGGTCGCCAGTTTCGAACGCCGCTATCTCTGCTCCAGCCGTCTTTACCTCACGCCGAGAAGAAGCAGCCGGTGAAACCACTACACTCGACCACGTTCGCGATCGGAGACCACATCTTCATTCGCAACTACAGCGTGAATTGCAAGATCAAGTGGATTCCCGGTCGAATAACGTCTTCTCTGGGCACTCGCATGTTCACCGTCCAGTGTGCTGACGGGGTTCATCGTCGTCACGTCGACCAGATGCGTCACAGGGTTAAAGTCTTGCCCACGCGGGCGCAACCACCAGTCGACCAGATCCGTTTTCCACTAACTACGCGAGCTGCAACTCCACCACGGTTACCGAGACGCGAGACGCCGAAAAGAGAAGTCCGACTCGAACAGTCGTCGACAGCCGAAGACGGTCGTCATCTCGCTTCTCCACTGAAACTCGGTTCTCCGCCGCGACTTGCTGCTCCCGATGTCGCGTCGCCAGTGCTTCGTCGTAGCACACGTGATCGCCATCCGCCGAGCACGTACACCCCCTAACTCGAAACTGTGGGGAAGGATTGTCGTGTTTTCGTTTCTGTTGCGTAATTTCTTGCGGACATCCTGTCGTGGGACACTACAGCGAGAGTCAGGACGACGTGGGTGTAATTCAGTGATGTATTGTAATTTGTCAGTAATAAAGAACGAATTAGATGACAAACAAAACTTGATAAACCCATCTCAACATGGTTTTTTTTAAAGCGAGGTCATGCTTAACAAATATGTTATGTTTTTTGGAAGACATCACTAAGTGGGTAGATGAGGGATCACCGGTAGATATCGTCTTAGATTTTCAAAAAGCTTTCGACAAAGTACCACATCAAAGATTACTGCTGAAACTAAAGGCCCATGGCATAGGAAATGGTATAATAAACTGGATAGAACAATGGCTGATTGACAGAAGACAACGTGTAGTAGTTGATGGGGAGGCTTCAAACTGGAAATCGGTATTGACTGGGGTACCACAGGGATCAGTATTAGGACCTATATTATTCTTAATATATATCAACGATTTGGATGATGAAATAACAAGCAAGGTGTCGAAATTTGCGGATGATACAAAAGTGTTTAGAAGGATTAAAAGTGATGGAGATAGACAGCATTTACAAGATGATCTTGACAGGTTGATCAAATGGTCTGAAAAGTGGCAAATGCTGTTCAATTTTGGGAAATGTAAATGCCTCCACACAGGACATGGGAACGAAGAGGTAGAATATACAATGGGGGTACTGTACTAAGTACTACTGTAAAAGAAAAGGACTTAGGGTTAACCATTAGTGCGGATATGAAGGTTTCAGAGCAGTGCGGAATTGCAGCTTCAAAGGGAAATCAAATCCTTGGATTAATTAGGCGAAACATAACGTATAAGGAAAAAGAGCTAATAATACCGCTGTACAAAACAATAGTCAGGCCTCATTTAGAATATTGTATTCAAGCGTGGAGGCCATATCGCAGGAAGGACATAGATATGCTAGAAAGAGTGCAGAGGAGAGCAACTAAAATGATACCAAAACTGAGGGATCTTAGTTACAAAATACGCCTAATAAAATGCGGTTTAACAATACTAGAAACCAGGAAATTGAGAGGAGATCAGATAGAAGTGTTTAAAATCATGAATGGTTATGAAAATATTGATAGAAATATTTTTTTCAGTTAAGAAAGATAGAAGGACTAGAGGACATGAAGTTACATTAGCAAAGGAGCAGAGTAGATTAGATATAAGAAAGTTTTAATTTTCACAAAGGACTGTAAATGAATGGAACAGATTATCTGCTGATTGTGTGGGTGCTAGTAGCGTGAATATGTTTAAAAATAAAATCGACACATACCTCAGACGGGCGGGATACACATAGATAAAAGGGTCGGACTCTCGATACGCCAAAGGGCTTCCTTGTCCACCTGCCACCTAGAGTGAATTCTCTGGGTGGCAATCTTGTTAAATCTTGTTATTGTGTTGCGCATGACTGCGTTTGCAAGTTGGCTTACAATATGCCGAAGTCGCGTAGATCAAGCAATGTCGATGACAGCCAAGAAGATCAGTTAGTTCTAAGACTAATTGTAGCCCTCAACGATTCAGCGGTGCTGAACAAAATGAAACAGGTTCTCTTTCCGGATGAACTCGCCAAAGAGATTCGTGAATTGAGACAAACGTTCAAAAACTTTCAACAGCAACTGGATGAAAAAAACAATAAAATTGCACTGCTTGAAGATAAGGTTACTCATCTCCAGAACCAAATTGATGACAATGAACAATATGGCAGTAGGGCAAACCTACGTTTCAGTGGCATTGAGGAGACAGGTCATGGGGAGTACCTTGATTCAAAGCTCATCAAAATTTGTAACGAGCACATGAAAATCAGTCCTGCTGTATTGCCCAGCGACTTTGAACACAGAATTGGTCGCAAAACGGACACCTCCACCAGGCCGCGACCCGTAATCGTCCGCTTCAAATCGGAGAAGACACGCGACAGAGTGTTTCAATCAAGAGCTTCACTTAACAAAAGAACGAACGAGTAGCCGAGCGAAGTTTAAAGATCTTCATAAATGAAGATTTGACAACAATGCGCTCAAAGTTGGCTTACGCAACAAGAGTGTTGAAAAAGGCAAACAAAATCAGAGACTGCTGGACGTACAATGGGAACATTGTAATCAAGGATGTCAACAACGTGATTCACAGGATATACACCTCGAATGAGCTGGACAAGTACCAATGACATGCAAGGCATAGGACCAAATGTCGGTGATAATGATGTGAACAATTAGTTGTTGCTCACGTGACATTTCTGACTGACACGAAATCTGTATGTAAATAAGTTGGTTAAAAGGTACCTGCTTTTTTTCTTTTCTATTTTCTTTTTTTCCGTCAATATCTTGTTTTGCTATTTGCATTGTTCCCTATATCAATTTTTTTTAAATATATCTTAGTGCAGTTTGCTACTCACTTGTGTCGTGACATGCGATATGTTTTCTGTTTAATGCTTCTTTATTTTCCACACGACTTTTTACTTATTATAATATAATAACCTATGCATTTATATATATTGGAAATGTGTTGGTTAAAATGAATTAGATTGCATTAGCTTTTGTAATGTCTGCTATAGGAACTATATGTATGTAAAAAAAAGTTGGTTAAAGGGTACCTGCTTTTGTATTAACGTACGTTTACTTTCAATATCTTGTTTTGCTATTCTTTTAAATCTCTCATATCATTTTTCTAAATCTCTTAGTGCAATTCGTCACTCACTTGTGTCGTGACTTGTGATTCGTTTTCTGTTTAATGTTTAGTTATTTTCCACACATTACTTTTTATTTGTTATAATATAATAACATTTTTGCATTTTTTGTATTTATATTTGTTGGAAATGTGTTGGTTAGAATGCATTACAATGCATTAGCTCCTACCACTAGAAATAGTTTTATTCTTAAGTTTTTTTTCTCGGGCCATCTTGTCAAATGGTCCTGACTTTTTTCTATTACATCGCTTTTTTTTCTTGTATTTTTTTCTAAACATAATCTGTTTTTTTTCTATCTCTGACACTTTAAGTAGCTACTTATCATGCACCGCTTTAGTTTTACATGAACAAAATACCAATATTATTAAACAAAATCTAATAACTCAATCACTAAAGGCACACACTCTTACTCAAACATTAGTGCACATTGAAAATATGCTGATCTCATTAAAATTTAAAATACACTGAAATGATAACTGACGAAACTTTTCTCCAATTTACAGGTGGTATTACAAATAATTGTCTAAATAATATTCTAAACATCAGTAATACTGTTGATGAAAATAATGAATTGCCAACAATACGCCGTATTATGATTTTGAAAAAATTAATTTGTTAGTTCAAAACAAAAATAAACATTTCAGTATCCTAAGCTCAAATATACAGTCCATTAATGCAAAGTTTAGTGAGCTCGAGGCATTTGTAATTGACTTGTCTTGCTTAAATTTTAAATTTAGCATAATATGTCTCCAAGAGAGCTGGTTATCTGATAATGATGACTTATCACTAATTCAATTAAATAGATATGACTGTATATCCCAAGGAAAAAGTTGCAGCACCAAAGGGGGATTATTAATATATATATATATATATAGATAAAAACTTTGATTATGAAGTAAAGATGAAATTAAATATGTATGAACAATGGGAGGGACAAATAATACAAGTAAATGGAGGAGGCTTATTGCAAACAGTCACTATAGGAAATATATACCGACCTCCAAGGCCTTTAACTGAAAATTATAACGAATTTATAAATGAATTTACAATGGTCATATCATCTATGAATCATCTTCAAAACAACAACCTTATTCTTGCAGGGGACTACAATATAAATATGCTAAAAATAAACGAGCAACAACATTGTAACACTTTCTTTGACATGTTAACTTCATTTAATCTCTTCCCCCAAATTACTCTTCCTACAAGGTTCACAACATGTACAGGTACACTTATTGATAATTTTTTGTAATTTAACAAAGCATATTTTGCAAAGCACAGCAGGAATATTACTTTTAAAAAATTCTGATCATCAACCATATTTTATGCTTATGAACACTGCTCTAAAAGAGGAACATACTACACAATTTATACGAGTTAATGTACAAAATAAAGAGGCTATGTTAAAAGTCAGAAATGATATAATCTCTTCTGAAATACATAACAAATTAGATACAAGTTCAAATGCTAATCCAAACCATAATTATAACATTATCATAAATGAAATAAATCAAGCTAAAAATAAATATATGACTAGCAAATTAGTGAAATTTAATCAATATAAACATAAACAATCTACATGGATAACCCAAGGCTTGCTAACCTCAATACGATACAGAGACAAACTTTACAAACAATTAAAAATCACAAACCCTGAATCTTCTGAATATGGCGTATTATTGATTAATCTAAAAACATACAATAGTATTTTTAAAAGAAGTTTTCTCAAAGCAAAGCAATCATATTTTGACAAACGTTTTAATCAATTTAAATTTGATATAAGAACACTTGGAAAACTATAAATGAAATTCTGTCTAAACATAAAATTAATAAATCATTTCCAAAATATTTTAAAGAATCCGATTCTATTGTGGCAGACAAATTAGAAATTGCAAATAAATTCAATACATTATTTACCAATACAGGTAGTAATCTGGCTAATGATATTAAATACGAAGGCATTCATGATCATTCATATTATCTAAATAAAATAGTAAACTGTAATTTTACATTTAAATATGTTGAAGAAGATATCATAAAGAGAACAATAATTAATCTACCCAACAAAAGTAGCTGTGGATGTGATGGTCTCTCTACCAAACTGCTAAAAATGCTTGAACCTGCATTAACCAAATCTTTAACTTTATTAACAAATCAAGTATTAACCACAGGAATATTCCCTGATAAACTAAAAATTGCTAAGGTAATTCCCATTTATAAAAAAGGTGAGCCAGCAGTATTAAATAATTATAGACCCATATCTCTTCTACCAGCTATTTCAAAAGTACTTAAAAAATAATTTTTGACCAATTACCATCTTATTTAAAAGACTCTAAGCTTTTTTTTTACCATCAGTATGGATTCCGACTTAAACATTCAACTGAATACGCAGCACTAGAATTAATAGATAGAATAATAACCAAACTGGATAAGGATGAAATACCCATTAATATTTACCTAGATCTTTCCAAAGCCTTTGATACCATTGACCATTTAATTTTAATTGACAAATTGAAATATTATGGTATACATGGAACAAATCTGAATTTATTCAGCAGTTACCTAACAAATCGTAAACAATATACGGAAATTGACAATATAAAATCAAATATGTTATCAATAACAACAGGTGTACCACAATGTTCAATCTTAGGACCCCTGTTATTCATCACATATATATCAATGATTTTGTACAAGCCAGTAAAATGTTTAATTTCATAATTTATGCTGATGATACAATTCTATCAAATACACTAAACACTTTCAGCGATAACAACATGACGAAAATTTAGAATCTTTAATAAATGAAGAACTTTTAAAAATAAATGAATGGCTCAAAATAAATAAATTATCGCTAAACGTAGCAAAATCGAAATACATGACATTTCAAAAAAATTGGCATTTTAAATAAATTGAAACATTTGTTACCTCTTCATATTAAAATAATATTATAACATTCTTTAATAGTGCCACACATTAATTATTGCATCATGGTGTGGGGCTTTCAATCAAATAGAATAATAAAACTTCAAAAAAAAGCCCTGAGAATTATTACCTTAAAGGGAATAAAAACATATATTGCTCGAATTCATGTTATATTACATCCTGCTATCTATTTCCACGTCCACCAAGCCAACAAAAATCAAAAAAATTCTATGAATTAGAAATTCCACATTTTATGGTGTGCATCCGGACATTTTCGAATATGCATATTTTTGGTGCGCTTTTCGGGATGCCGAGATGTGACGTCACTTATGACTCAAACTCGCATCAGGCCGACCCTTTCCATGCTTTCAGAGCATGTTTACAAGTATAGCTTTTGGGTCGAAACGAGCGTCAGAACGAGTTATTGTGCAATATTCCGACGTAATACAAACACTAGTCATCATAGAGGAACAAGCAGTTACCTTACGGTTCCACATGAATCGAATTTTATTCAAAACAACGAATGCGAATGGGCCTACAAGTCGACTAGGTTTCGCCGAGCTTGGGCTCGTTTTCAGAATAATTATATCGAATGCAATCAACGGGAGATAATCTACACCAATAAACATACATAGCAAACATATATTGTATCCAGCTACATAAAGTAACGTGTATAATCTCATAATATCATTAGAATATCGATATATGACGGAGTTGTACAATTTATCATAACAACTTAAATCAGTCAGAGAGTTTTCGTTGGTCCCGCTATCTCAGTGAGCAGGCGCGTTGGTTACTTGTCATTTATTTTACAATCGGGCGACGCCGGTTCAATCCTGACAGCATGCAAACCTTTGATTTTTTATACACTTTTTTTGTTTATGTTTTCACGAAGTAATATAAACAAAATCATTTTATACTATAATGCACTGTTTGTAAATAATGTTTATTTTTGTAGTAACTATTTATTCGCCACAAAAATGAAAATATGGGAATTATATAACGATGTTTCTAAATTTTATTTATCCAAACAAATATAATGTAAAGGATACATAACTTATTAATTGTAAATATATTGTACGGTAATATATTGTAATTATGTTTGCTATGTATGTTTATTGGTGTAGATTATCTCCCGTTGGTTGCATTCGATATAATTATTCGGAAAACGAGCCCAAGCTCGGCGAAACCTAGTGGACTTGTAAGCCCATTCGCATTCGTTGTTTTGAATAAAATTCGATTAATGTGGAACCGTAAGATAAATGTTTGTTCCTCTATGATGACTAGTGTTTGTATTACGTCGGAATATTGCACAATAACTCGTTCTGACGCTCGTTTCGACCCAAAAGCTATCCTTGTAAACATGCTCTGAATGCATGGAAAGGGTCGGCCTGACGCGAATGTGTGTCATAAGTGACGTCACGATACCACGTGATCGCCTAGCTTATTAAAATTTCATTTTCCGCGGGAATCGCTTCACAGACGGGCTTAAGATCGAATTTATGCTACAAATGTATTTTTCTGTATTTGTTTAATGTTGTCAAATGTTACATACAATGTTAAACTTTGTGTACACATGGAAAAAAGATTTTAGCTAATGCCTTTAAGTAATTATACTTCCCACACAGAACCACTTCACACAAAAACTCAACTTGTTAAAAGTAGATGACATTCTTAAATTACAACAATTAAAATTTTACTATAAATATTTACATAATGACTTGCTAGTTTATTTACAAAACTGGAGGATAATGTTTAATTATGAGGTACATAATCATGATACAAGAGTCAGGAATAAAATATACACTTATAAAATTAAACATGAATTTGTTAAGAAATGTCTTAAGCATAATTTGCCATTTTTACTAAATATCATTCCTGATATTGTCAAAGAAAAGCTTAGTACACACAGTTCACAAGGATTTGCCAAGTATGTTAAACTTTATTTTATACAAAACTATCAAGTAACATGCACCAGGCAAAATTGCTATATATGTATGCAAAATTAAGAACCGATAACCACCTGTCAACTTGTCAACAAAACAGTGCCTAAACGACAAACTCAATAATCATGTAAGCTTGCTCACACTACACACATGCTCACACTACACACATATTATGTTTTTTCTTCTTCTTTTTATTCTGGAATAATTTGATTAGGTGATGTATTGATTCAGTTAAAGTTTTATTACAAAAGGTGGCTCATCGATAGCGACTACCATAGTCTTAGGAGTCTCCTGACCCTACTTTTCGTTATTTATCATACATTATACCATGTTTACCATAAGGTTATATATTTGTATTATTTAATTTTTTTACATGGATGTATTGTATGTATTATTTGAAATGTCTGGGTCAAATAAAACAAATTCTTCTTCTTCTTCTTCTTACCATATATAAAATCTCCCCTTTTCAGTAAGGATATGAAATGTCCTTGTAAATCAGAATTAAATGTTCATTTCACATTTGTAAGAGTTTATGCGCAACTTAACATTCTTCTATATACTCTTGTCGGTTTCCTGGTTGCTCCGCCAGACTTCCTGCCAGTATTTCACAATGGGTCCTTGCATTTTTCGCTTGTCTTCTGGCCATCCATTTCGGACATAATAGTGGACAGGTTTTAACACGTCGTCTTTGTTTGAGTTCTCGTCTGATGTCTTCGTCTTTGGTCAGATGCATGTAGATGCAGCATAACCGCATTGACGTAGTTGTCCACCTCCTGACGGAACTCCTCTGTGTGTTGGTCGCCAGTGTGTTTCATGGAAGCACATAACAGTACATCAGCAGTGTATAGGTGCTTTCCTGGAACATGGTCGATACTGAACTTATACCTCATCAGGCGCATCCTGAAACGTTGAATACGTACAGGAAGTTCATGCAGAAGCTTCGTGGAGAGTAGAGGAACGAGCGGTTTATGGCCCGTCTCCACCTTGAATTCCATGCCGATGAGAAGGTCAGACCAATGTTCGAGTGCCCATGTGGTTGCCAACGCCCCTTTTTCGATCTGGGCGTAACGACATTCAGTCTCGGTCATTGACCTGCTTGCAAATGCAACGGGTCGCATCTCCCCTGAAGACTGTCGTTGTAGTAACACAGCTCCAAGACCGAAGCTGCTGGCGTCCGCCGAGACAACTGTTTCTTTTTCGGTGTCATATAGGGCAAGTACTCTTTCAGATGCCAGTTCCGAGTTCAGGTCATTGAAGCCTTGCTGCTGTGTCTGGCCCCATAGCCATGCATTCTTCTTCTTAGGCAGCTCTCTTAGCGGATGTGTCATTTCTGCTAAGCTCGGACAGAATTTCATGAGCTGATTTATCATTCCCAGAAATCGTTGGAGCTCCACAATGTCTGTTGGTTCAGCCATCCTCAACGATTGCTTTCATTTTAGCTGGATCTTTGTGGATTCCGTTATTGTTTATGATCTGTCCCATATACGATAAGATGGTCTGTGAGAAGACGCATTGCTGCCACGTGTTATTTCAACTTTCGGAATGACGTAGTGTTCTCGACGCACATTTTCGTTCAGTTTCATCAAGTCTACACATAGTCTGACAGCACCTGAACGTTTTGGAACTGCAAAGATTGGAGCACACCAGTTGGTGGCGTCATTCACTGATTCGATCACTCCGCAATATACCGTTCGGTCGATCTCATCTTTGACCTTTTTCATCAGCGGGAAAGGTATTCTCATTGGTGTGGCAAAACAGGATTGTGTCGCATTCTCTTTCAGGTGAATTGTGTGTTCCCCTTGTAGTTTCCACAAACCGGAAAACAACTTCGTGTATTCGTTTACGACACTTTGCTTACTCACAGGTGGTGATAGATCAACTGCGTTGACAGCTTTGATACTGTCTGTACCTGGAAGATCATGCATGTTTGCGTATCCCTGGTACTCCCAGTAGTAATTTTGACGCACCCTTGACACTTGCTCTGTACTTTGTGTTGTTTCATGAACAAGTAACATATTGACAAATCCCGCAGTGTCGAGTTGAGTCTCCAGCGCCGATGAGAACTCTGTCAGTCTCTAACAGTTCACCGAAGGACGGTTGATAAACTTGTATTGGCATGATCGATACCTGGGCGCCAGTATAAATACACCATTGAAGTTTCTCCTCTCCTGCGCACAGCAGTATATGCCACCTTGGATCAGGATGTGCATCGACACTAATCTCATCAATTTCTCCAACGAACGTTGGTGCAGTTGTCAGTGTTATGTCATCATGACCTGCGACTTCGTTGACGCGTCGCGCACTCCGACAAACGACTTGAAAATAAATTTCCGGTTTTCTGGCATAACCGGCATTTATTTTTGGCAGCTGGGCAGTTCTTTTTCCCACAAACGTGATGCGTATTGCAGTAAACACATTTCTTGTTTGCTTTAGGAGTGTGTTTATCTCGCTGGTCGACAAACTGCGTTGTGACTTGTGTGTTTTGACACGTATCCTTGTTTATGCTTGTCGTAATCGATTCTTGCGGTTTTTTACTCTCACAGCTCGCGGTATGTAGCGTCCTTCAACGAGAGTATTTGGACGGCTTTGTCCAACGATAAGTCTGTGCCTGCATCATACAGTTTGAATTTGACGCTGTCTTCAGGGTACGCAAATTTTATTTTATCTCTCACTGCCTGCTCGTGAAGTTCAGGCCGAAACTGGCCTTCATCTGCTCTCTCGAGCACTGTTTACCCACGAATCAATTGTCTGTCCTGGTTAACGTTTCAAGTGATACCAGTACTGTTATCGCAACATTAACTGCGGGTCACGTTTCGTGAAATGTTGGTCATATTTCGCAACAACAGTGTCATAATTGTTTTTGTCCTCTTCCAGCAAAAACGTGAAATTTGTGAACATTTCGATTCCACTTTCACCAATATGATGAAGTAGTATAGCCTTACTTTTTCGGTTGACCCTGTGGCTTGAAGGTAGACCTGGAATCTCCTCTTCCATTTTTCCCACGAGTGTGCTGAGTTGCCAGTCGTCGTCACTTCTAAGACTAAAGTCTGGTGGCTTGACGAATGCTCCCGCCATCTTGTCTTGTTGTCGAGTCGGCTGGCTGATGTTGTACTATTACGCAGGCTCTGCTTGTACCGGCTTTACAGCGTTCTCACATTTCTTTCATACAACATACTAATAGACAGACATTGTCTGCAGTTTTCGGTGTACATCCCAATTATGTCACCATATTCTATGTCTGCAGATGACGTTTTTAGACAAGCAAGTAACACGTTAAGTATATATATATATATTTAATCGGCCCACCACACAAGCGCCCCCTTTCGCATCATTCGAACAACTCCCAAAACACCAGGGTACAGATCACATTTATATTAACTACGTCATACAACAATTACAAAAAACATGTTTCTGTTGTAAAAAATGTTTGTTTCACAGACTGCTTTACATAAAATAATGCTAAACTTGGCATCAGCTATTTCCGCCTTGGTGACAAAACAAAACAAAAGACCCGAAATAGGCGACGAATAGTGCGTTGGTGTTTTATATAGCGGACCTTGTAACCGACGCTGCACTTACGTTGATAAGAACGGATGTAAACAACGCAGTCCGAAATTACATGGCCACTGCACTCGAGCCGCACAAAATAGCGGTTTATAACGAAGAAAAGTTCCCCGCAGTTGTCTGTTGTTATACTCGTTAAGTTCGACTCCCGTGCGCTACGATCCAAACATGGCTGCGTCAAATATATGTCTAGTTCTGCTGTTTTCCTTCGTACAACTCGCTCAGGTAGGTCGACCAAACTAATCATTACGATCATTGTCATTATCGTCTTCGTTTTCTGCATCATCATGGGTAGAATTATTCATGTTTGAGCTTTTTGTCGTCTTCTTCGTCGTCGTCTCCTCCCTTGGTTCTTGCATGGTGGGGACACATCCCTTCTATTTCACCCTATCTGTGAGTCGTCTCCACCTATCATGATCCTCAGCTACACCTTCCGACTCTCAGCTGTTGCCAATTCTCTTACCACCATCTCTCCCAAACGGACAACTTAATCATCATCGTCGTCATTGTCTTCATTAACAAATTATTAATGTTGCGTCTTTCTATATGAAAAAACATGCACTTTGTAATAACCAAAACAAGATCATTATTATCAATTTGTCAGTCTAGATCACTGTAGCTACCTCTGTTGCACGTGCGTGTGTATGTGTGTGTGTGTGCGCGCGTGCGCGCGTGTGTGTGTGTGTGTGTGGGCGTGTGTGTGTGTTTTATGTGTGTGTGTGCATGCGTGCGTGCGTGCGTGTATGCTCTACGTCAAAATAATAATAATTTGCCAGACAAATCAGTACATGTGCTGCTATTATGTGCGTTAACTGCAACAGAATCAACATAACCTAAACAACTACCGTTTACATATGCAGAGCACAAGAAGAGACGCCATAGCGACGGAGGCGGAGAAACATCTCGGAAGTATTCAGTGGTCCTATTTCTCCCTCCGTAAGACAGGTCGCCCGGGCAGAAAATGCAACATTTTCGTCGCCGAGATGATTCAAGATGCTGGTGCTGTCGTCCCCCTTCACAGGTATTATAGTACTGGCCACCCCGCGTAGTGTACTATTTAATAGAATTATGCAGTTTATATAAATATCAAAAGAAAAGTTTGCACTAGAGATCCATATTAGATGTACACTTACTTCGTTCAATTTAAGCAAAGAAATTGTTTTAGAATGTATTTTGGTTTTAGTGAAAAAAATTCAAATCTCGGCGTGAAAGTACAGTTCACGCAGACACTTGTGTGATGCGTATAGTACCCGCGATTATCAACCAATGAACGACAGTTATTGACTATGTATGATCTTCACCTAGGAATCAAGGCCATTCTCGCGCTTCATGAACGTTGCTTGACGTTGAAATCTCGCATGATCTTGCAACTCTTCTTCTTCTTCTCCTCCCGGTAATCCACTACCGTCATTATTGACGATTTCATGGATGGTGTGGTGTTTGTTGCGTGCGCCATGTGTGCAGGTGTGCAGTGTTGGTTGTGAATGTTTATAAAATCATATGCAAGTGCAAGTTAAAAAAAACAGGGGTGACTCTTAGTTAGACTTTGTTTGCGGCAGTGTCGGCAAGGCACTGCTTGAACGCATCTAGAGAGGGAGATTGAATTATAATAATAATAATGGTTTATTACAGAAATTATGATACATTCCAGTTAATTTCATACATAGATTGCCGTGGTTTCTGTAATGAGGGTATAAAGCCACGAGTGGCTGATTAGCCCTCACAATACATGTGATACATGTATACATTTCATGGTGCAAGATAACAGCAACATGAATCACAGCAGTGCTATTTTCATGAATACTTCTTTTAAAATTGCAATAAAGAATGCCATTTACATAAGTCATTCATATTATTTACTAGCAAACATGTCTTGAGTTGACGTTTAAACGTTGCTAATATATAATTACAATTACAATCCACTGTTGTCGCTGTATAGTTCCATAATTTAACACCTCCATATCTAATGGTTTTATATAATACATTACTTTTTGAAATCGGCACGTGTAGTAATTCTGCGTTACGTGTCATATGTTCGTGTAGTTCGTTATTTCTAATGAACATTGTCATAACCGACGGAAACATACTCTTAACGATTTTGTACATAAACAGCACAACCGTGTATTCGTAGATTTTTCTTATTGGTAAAATGGACAGCTTCTTGAAGAGTTGGTCTGTGTGCACTCTGTATGGAGCTGACATAATTAACCGAATTGCATACTTTTGCAATTTTAATAGAGAACTAAGGTGTGCCCCTCCCCACACTTCGATACAATACGTTAGCTATGGATATACAAATGTATAGTATAATTTTACAAGGGTTTTTCTAGCTTTACTAATAATTCAAACAGCTTTGGCTATTTTAGATTTTATATACTGTATATGAAAAGACCAGAACAAATTAGCATCGATTAAAATTCCTAAGAATTTTGTGTTTTCTACTTGAGTAATTTGTAGTCCATCAATAAAGATGGCAGTTGGATTGGATACCTTTTTATTTACTGACTTGAAGGCAATAAAATGTGTTTTACTGATATTTAAAACTAGTTTATTACTCTTTAACCAAATAACTATTTTTGTGCAGTTCTTGATTCATGACAGTTTCTAGCTCGCTAAAACTGTTACCATTGACAACAACATTTGTATCATCAGCAAATATAATAGGAAATAGGATATCTGATACGTTAACAATATCGTTAATATAGACTAAGAATAACAGTGGACCTTTCTTTGATCCCTGTGGGACACCACAGCATATAGACTGAATGTTCGATTTTATTCCATCAAATAAAATATATTGCGTTGTATTAGACAAATAACTTTCCAGCCAGGCAAGTGCTTTTCCTCTAATAACATATTGTTCTAGTTTATTAAGTAATATTTTATGGTCGACTGTATCGAAAGCTTTACTGAAGTCAAGAGAAACTCCTAGTACATAGTCACCATTATTTATAGCTGAGGAAATTTTGTCTACAAGTTGCACAAGAGCCATGTTTGCAGAATGCTTCTTCCTAAATCCAAACTGGTATTCATATAAGATGTCATGTTTGTTTATGAAAGATGTTAATCTGTTGTACATTATTTTTTCTAGAACCTTAGAGAAAACTGGCAAAATCGATATTGGACAGTAATTGTTTACGAGTGTCTTGTCACCGCCTTTGTATATCGGGATCATTTTTGCTCTTTTCATGTCGTCTGGAAAATACGTTTAGTTAACGACAAGTTAATAACATGTATTAAAGGAAGTAGGAAAGTATGATATGTTAATTTAATAATATGTGGAGTTATTAAGTCCTACCAGGACTTGATATTTTTAGATCTTTGATTATAGTTTCTACTTCATTCAGTTCAACTGGGGAAATAAATATTGTATGGAAGTTTCGATGCTTAATATATATTGACGGGTTAATAGCATTTTTGGTAATCTTTTCAGCCAACGGTGGTCCAACCTTAACATAATAGTTATTGAAGTAAGCGGCAATTACTTTTTATCGGTTATTAACTAATTATTAATAGTTATATTCGGAGATTGGGAAAGTTTTTTTATTTTTATTGATTATTTGCTTAATAAGTTGCCATGATTTGAGAAGATTTGATTGATATGTATACCCTATATATCTACAACGACACGACGGAGTACAAAAGTAGACGACACCACTAACATTTCGTAAGGAGAAATAAATACCGAGGCTGGTGCAGCAACACGTCACAGTGTCATGGCTGGCGATGGATAACCTAAACTTACAAAATCCTCGCCCAATAAGTTCCATGTGATTACCAAACTCTTCCCTTTGCGCACGCCTGCCACAAACTCATTTGTAGGCAATCGCGTGTTTCTAAATGTCGCCGTCTTATCTTTCAGTGCGACCAACAACCGATTAGATTCACGTGACACGGACACGGTGTGTCACTGTTTGTATATGTGTTGTGTTAACTGAGAGGTTCCCCGAACACGTGGTCAACATCTGCATACTGTTCTCGGTTAAGCTGCCCTGTCAATGGTTATTTTGGTGCTTCGTGGTATGTCTCTATCGTGGATGTTTATAACCGCGAGTGTTGTTTCCCGTTCTTCACTGTGACTACGGCGAAACCGGTCTTCGTGAACTCACAGGGTTGTCTTACCATTAGTCAGATTTCTATTCTCATTTTCCTGTGTTTATACCAGACACAGTTAGTAGTGATGCAAGTCGCATAATTTTGTCACACCTAAAAGGTTCATATTTGCAATAACGGTGATGACGGTGATGACGGTGATGACGTTACAAAGTATGTGATGATTTGTGATTAACCACAGTATAAGATTTGTTTCAAATGCTACGGCATACCATCGCAATATCAGAGCGACCCGTATCGACCCGACTTCTCCACTAAGCTGCCAACTGGCGTCAAAGTGCCAAATGCTCTTCATTCATCTCATTGTCCAGACAATTCTAAGGGCAAAATTGCGTATGGTTTCTTATTGGAGCAGTTATCCTAAATCGGTGCGATAACGCAGTGTTTAACAAGATTTAACAAGATTGCCACCCAGAGAATTAACTCTAGGTGGCAGGTGGACAAGGAAGCCCTTTGGCTTATCGAGAGTCCGACCCTTTTATCTATGTGTATCCCGCCCGTCTGAGGTATGTGTCGATTTTATTTTTAAACATATTCACGCTACTAGCACCCACACAATCAGCAGGTAATCTGTTCCATTCATTTACAGTCCTTTGTGAAAATGAAAACTTTCTTATATCCAATCTACTCTGCTCCTTTGCCAATGTAAGTTCATGTCCTCTAGTCCTTCTATCTTTCTTAACTGAGAAAAACATATTTCTATCAATATTTTTATAACCCTTCAATATTTTAAACACTTCTATCTGATCTCCTCTCAATCTTCTGGTCTCTAGTGTTGTTAAACCGCATTTTTTAGGCGTATTTCGTAACTAAGATCCCTCAGTTTTGGTATCATTTTAGTTGCTCTCCTCTGCACTCTTTCTAGCATATCTATGTCCTTCCTGCGATGTGGCCTCCACGCTTGAATACAATATTCTAAATGAGGCCTAACTATTGTTTTGTACAGCGGTATTATTAGCTCTTTTTCCTTATACGTTATGTTTCGCCTAATTAATCCAAGGATTTGATTTCCCTTTGAAGCTGCAATTCCGCACTGCTCTGAAACCTTCATATCAGCACTAATGGTTAACCCTAAGTCCTTTTCTTTTACAGTAGTACTTAGTACAGTACCCCCCATTGTATATTCTACTTCTTCGTTCCCATGTCCTGTGTGGAGGCATTTACATTTCCCAAAATTGAACAGCATTTGCCACTTTTCAGACCATTTGATCAACCTGTCAAGATCATCTTGTAAATGCTGTCTATCTCCATCACTTTTAATCCTTCTAAACACTTTTGTATCATCCGCAAATTTCAACACCTTGCTTGTTATTTCATCATCCAAATCGTTGATATATATTAAGAATAATATAGGACCTAATACTGATCCCTGTGGTACCCCACTCAATACTGATTTCCAGTTTGAAGCCTCCCCATCAACTACTACACGTTGTCTTCTGTCAATCAACCATTGTTCTATCCAGTTTATTATACCATTTCCTATGCCATGGGCCTTTAGTTTAAGCAGTAATCTTTGATGTGGTACTTTGTCGAAAGCTTTTTGAAAATCTAAGTAGACGATATCTACTGGTGATCCTCATCTACCCACTTAGTGATGTCTTCCAAAAAACATAACATATTTGTTAAGCATGACCTCGCTTTAAAAAACCATGTTGAGATGGGTTTATCAAGTTTTGTTTAACAAGAAAATCCACCATGTGATCTTTAATTAGTCTTTCTAATAATTTACAAATCACTGATGTTAAACTCACTGGTCTATAGTTCTCTGACTTGTTTCTCGAACCTTTTTTGAATAACGGTATAATGTTTGCTTCTTTCCATTCTAAAGGAACCACTCCCTCTTCTAATGACAAATTGAAAACTGTTGCAAGCGGTATGCTAATTTGTTCTACAATTTCCAATAGTAGTTTGGGTGGAATACCATCCACTCCAGGTGATTTATTATCCTTCATAGCCCTTATTTTCTTACCTACCATTTCCGGGGTTACAATTAATTGTCCTAAATAGTCTGAATCTGCCCCCTTGAACTTAGCCTCTGGTACTGGCAGTGAATTAATATCTTCCCTGGTAAACACTGAACTAAAGTACTCATTCAGGTCTTCTGCCATTAAGAATCCCTCTGATATTATATTTCCAGCACTATCATCTAGAGGACCGACTTTATCTTGAACTTTCTGTTTGCTTCGAACATACGCATAAAAACTCTTGCTGTCATGTTTTATATTACTAGCTAATTGTTGTTCATAGCTTCTCTTTGAATTTCTAATTTCAGCTGTAGCTTGGTTAAGTGCTTCTTTATAACTGTTGTAGTCTTCATCATTTCCAGTACATCTATATGACTTCCACATCATTTGTTTGTACTTAATTTTTCTAATGGCTTCTTTCGATAAGTGTTTCTTTTTGGACCGTTTTCCTTGTTTTTTGAAGGGTACAAATTTATCGACTATGCACTTAATTTCACTCTTTAATACATTCCAGCATTCTGTTGCCGTCTTATTTTTCAGTGTGTTATTCCAGTCTATCTTTGCTAAATATTTCCTCATGTCCTTATACCTTCCTTTGTGGAAATTTCTCCTATACTGCTTTTTACTATTCCTTTCTGATTTTACTTTGATGATAAAATGTATCTGGTTGTGATCGCTACTCCCCAGTGGCTCACATATCTTGACATTGTCAACTAATTCATTCTGTGAGGACAAAACTATGTCTAACACATTCTCACCCCTGGTTGGTTCTAGCACATGTTGAGAAAGGAATGTATCTTGAACTAAAACTAAAAACTTGTGGTCCTCACTCCCCATACTCTGTAGAGATTTCCATTGTATATGCCCGTGGTTAAAATCCCCCATAATAATACAGTCCCGTTTGCTTACTTCCCTTATAGCGTTTTGTATTTTTTCATTCTCTTCTATGCTTATGTTTGGACTTCGATAAACTAACCCAACTGTTAACGTTGAGTTTCCTGTAACTATGTTACACCAAACAGCTTCTTCGCAATCTGCTTCTCTTTCTAATTTTATTTCATAAGCCTGAATAGATTCTTTAATATATAAAATAACTCCACCTCCCTTTCTTCCTATTCTATCTTTTCTAAACATTACATATCCTGTCAGTCCCAATTCAGCATCTGATATATCGGTGGTGGTCCAGGATTCGGTTATACCTATTATATGAGGGTCAATATCTTCTACCATAATGTTTAGTTCATTTCTTTTGTTTACTATACTCCTTGCATTTAAACAAACACATTTATATCCAGCTTCAGAAGAGTTTTCCACACTGTTATTTGCTGATTTATTTGTGCTGTCTTTATCTATGCCTCCATTTTCAGGCTTTTCTGTGAGTCCCCCCTGCGAATCTAGTTTAAATAGATACAACCTGTCCCACTGTCAACAGATCGCAGCAGGTTCTCTGAGAAAACTGCTGCCCCCTTTCCACTAAGATGGAGGCCATCTCTCATGTACATATCTTCCCTCCCAACAAAGTATCCCCATAAATCTGTGAATCCCACCCCCTCTTCGTCACACATCTGCTCAACTAGTACGTTGATCGCCATCCTCTTACAGTTTCTATACGTTGCCCCCCTTCCTCCCATTACTGGCAAAATTCCTGACAGAATAACCTGTTCAACTCTCGTCTTCTGTAGCTTCCTCACTAACTGTCTATACTTCTGTACTATCGCAGTTGTTCCCTCCCTGTCTGCATTATTTGTTCCTACATGTACCAGTATAGACCCCCCCTTGCCATGTCCAAATACCTTCTCTACCCTGTCAGTTACATGTTCAATCCTAGCCCCCGGTAAACAAACAACGATGTCCTTCCCCTCGCTCAGTGCCTTGTCCGTCTTTCTCATAATGGAGTCGCCCATAAACACCCTCTGTTTCCTCATTGCCCCCTCTATCACTGGTGTTGATCCAGTCGAGTCTTCAGGATTGTTGGTTCTTGACATGTTGCACTGGCATTCAGACGGCACGTAGGGAATAGTATATTTACACGCCCAGCACACTCGGACAACTTAAATACATGTTGCAAGCGACAAATTATACAAAGAAGACGGGAAAGGGGTGCTGTTGAATATTTTTCGCTGCGACGTTATCAGTTCATGAAGGCTCTCCAAAAACCTCGATTTGCACCCCTAGCCCCGATGATCGCCTAAATGACGACCCTGAGGCTCTCCAAAAACCTTGATTTGCACTCCCCTTGAGACTCGCCAAAACACCACGTTGAGGCTATCCAAAAACCTCAATTTGCATCCCTCTTGAGGCTCGTCAAAATACCACCATTTAAATCTATACACTTACAGATCAGAAACGTGGAGCCCAATCTGCGCCGCTGAATGGTCGAATCCGAATTCCGACTCTTTGCTGGAGAGTGGCTGCTGGAAGCACGTGACGTCACCGAGACGTGGTGACTTAGCAGGCTTCAGGAGTCACGTGGGCATAGTGACGGATTCGCAATCGACAATCGGCGCCAGCTCCGTCATCGGCGACGCTGTCGTCATCAGCGACTGGGGGTTTCGACCCGGACACCACCCAGCCTTCTGGCGTTACACGGGCCCATGGAACCAAACGACAACCCCCGACACTTCGAACTGACTTCGAGCAGTCACTCGGCGTTGATGACGCAACTGGGTATGTTTCTAAGCAGCTAGCGTTGTTGATGAAACGAACATTATATGACGTCATACACCAAAGGGAGTGTTCATTAATTAATAATGCGCTGTCATATCGAACATTCTTCGAAACAAAACGAGTCATCAGTTGGTTTGACTTTTCCATCCATGCTAGGAATGAGTGTACAAGAATATTGGTTAATGGCCATTTGGTAATGTTTATTGATGTCATTTTGACATTAGGCTAGTAAAGTAATACGAAAATGTTTATTCCCAATTGCAGAAGAAAACAACATCGAAATAAATAAGCGCGTATATTTCCCGATGATGTGCCTGCCATGAGCGGTCTAATAGGACTAACTACGAAACGGGCGTACATCGTTGCATGACCCATAATTAGTACTAAACAGCGATAGCTGCAATATTAGTTAATGTTTCTTTTTACACACACAAGTCATGGATTGCTACAGAAATGCTGTATGAAAGTGATATTTGTTGTACCATAAAAACGATAGGCTCATCCTTTAAGTGCTTACTTGCACGTATAATGACCCATTGTTTCTATATAATTAATTAATTATTATTCAGATATGAATCTACGGTGTCTTTCTGAGATTGGACATGCTGGAATGACTTTTGTACTAGTATCATAAGAATAAAGGATATTTACACGAACATCCTGCTGCTTGTACGGCGAAACTTAGGACGAACTTGACTTACGTCAAGATTCGTGGTTTAGAATTCAATATTCTTGTTCCAGTTTGAATCGTGACCAATTTCGTTATACCACCCGACACCATACCACACCATAGCACAGCACACCACTGCATACCACAGCACACCATAGCACACCACAGCACACCACATTACAACACAACACACCATTCCACACCACACCATACCATAACACACCATTCCATACCACATCATACCACAATACACCATTCCACACCACACCACACAACAACACACCATTCCACACGACATCATGCCATACCACAACACACCATTCCACACCATACGACACCATACCATACCACAACACACCATTCTATACCACACAACACGACACCATACCACAACACACCACACGACACCACTCCACACCACACCATACCACAACACACCATTCCACACCACTTACACAAAGCATTATAATGTAAAAACGCGAAAGTAAATATATCTATATAACAATCGTTGCCTTTTTCTGAAAAAAACATCGCCAATTTGTATATTAGATGCTGATGATCCATGGATGCGAATGGACATCGGCGCCTCGGAGGAGTGGCATTTAAATGCTTCAAGCTTCACGTAGGCCCATTGATATAACTTTTATGGGTAGATTCATACAAGGATTAGCATGTGTAGGACTATCGATAAGCTTGAGACGTTGTGAGAAAATACCTTATTTGTTAACAAATGATCCACGAAAACTTGGCTATTGTTGTAGAAGGCGTATATGCGGGAACGTTCTTTGCATCGAAGGCGACTACGGCTCTTTGGCTGTCCCAACAAGTATAGCTGTCCCAACAAGTATATCTGTCCCAACCAGTATATCTGTCCCAACAAGTATAGCTGTCCCAACAAGTATAGCTGTCCCAACAAGTAAAGCTGCTGCAATGAGTGCATTTTGCAGTCGGGTCGCTATGATTGGAGAATTGCCATCGACGTGTTTATATCGGTGTTATTCTAGGTAGAGTATGTTTATTCCTGCCGGCGTGAGTCCGGTATTACTGGCGCCGGATGCGAGAGGCCCGGTTTTGTTGTATAATGCTCACTGTTGTTACGTCGCCCTGCAGGTCTACTCTACACAAATTGCTGTTCAGACACAGCCAGGTAAGTTCAATTCACAGATTCCTACATGACTCAGTACAGCCAATTACAATCGTAGCCGAATTAATGCTACCTGCTAGAGAGGCAACCTTTCTCCCTGTCTCCCGTCTCTCTCCCTATAAACGTCTCACAGTCCTGTATCGTCTCCTCCTCATATATAATATTTCTTATTTTTTCTCCCCCCATCACCTCATACCCCATACCAATTTTAAAGTCCCCCTGTCCATACATATTTGAAAAAGCAGTACTGTCTGAGGACAGCACGTTCAGACAGCATTTCTAATGTGTTTTCACAATCATCCGCAAGAGAGCACCACCACATTATACGGCATTACTGCCATTTACTGGGCTGCTTTTGACCGACTTGAGTCTTCAGTGTGTGTCCGGGTTTGACCGACTTGAGCTCTACATGGCAGGGGCGGATCTAGGATCTGATCAATGGGGCGAGGCCACCCATCACCCCCTTGACGCTCACCAAAAATCTCTAGTCGTACCCCTCAATGAGGCTCACAGAAAACGTTCAACTGCACCCCCCATAAGGCTAACAAATCATTTATCTGCACCCACTTGATGCCAAAACAGGGAGGTGTGCGCCCCACACAAACCTCTGTATCCGCAAAATACATCCAATTACACCCCCATTAACGCTGGCTTGGACTTACAAATCATTGACCCGAGACTTGACTTGGACTTTTAAAAAGATTTAACAAGATTGCCATCCAGAAAATTACTCTGGATGGCAGGTGGACAAGGAAGCCTTTTGGCTTATCGAGAGTCCAATAGTTTTTATCTACATGTATCCCGCCCTTTTAAGGTGTGTGTCGATTTTATTTTAAAACATATTCACGTTACTAGCACCAACACAATCGGGAGATAATCTGTTCCATTCATTTACAGTCCTTTGTGAGAATGAGAACTTTCTTATATCTAATCTACACTGCTCCTTTACTAATGTAGCTTCATGTCCTCTGGTCCTTCTATCTTTCTTAACTGAGAAAAAAATGTTTCTATCAATATTTTCATAACCATTCAATATTTTAAACACTTCTATGTGATCTCCTCTCAATCTCCTGGTCTCTATGTTGTTAAACCACATTCTTTTAGGCGTATTTCGTAACTAAGATCCCTCAGATTTGGTATCATTTTAGTCGCTCTCCTCTGTACTCTTTCTAGCATATCTATGTCCTTCTTGCGATATGGCCTCCATGCTTGTATACAATATTCTAAATGAGGCCTCACTATTGTTTTGTACAGCGGTACTATTAATTCTTTTTTCTTATACGCTATATTTCGCCTAATTAATCCAAGGATTTGATTTCCCTTTGACGCTGCAATTCCGCACTGCTCTGAAACCTTCATATCAGCACTAATGGTTAACCCTAAGTCCTTTTCTTTTACAGTAGTACTTAGAACAGTACCCCCCATTTTATATTTTACCTCTTCATTCCCATGACCTGTGTGGAGGCATTTACATTTCTCAAAATTGAACAGCATTTGCCACTTTTCAGACCATTTGATCAACCTGTCAAGATCATCTTGTAAATGCTGTCTGTCTCCATCACTTTTAATCCTTCTAAACACTTTTGTATCATCCGCAAATTTTAACACCTTGCTTGTTATATCATCGTCCAAATCGTTGATATATATTAAGAATAATATAGGTCCTAGTACTGATCCCTGTGGTACCCCACTCAATACCGATTTCCAGTTTGAAGCCTCCCCATCAACTACTACACGTTGTCTTCTGTCATTCAGCCATTTTTCTATCCAGTTTATTATACCATTTCCTATGCCATGGGCCTTTAGCTTAAGGAGTAATCTTTGATGTGGTACTTTTTTGATGATATAACAAGCAAGGTGTTAAAATTTGCGGATGATACAAAAGTGTTTAGAAGGATTAAAAGTGATGGAGACAGACAGCATTTACAAGATGATCTTGATAGGTTGATCAAATGGTCTGAAAAGTGGCAAATGCTGTTCAATTTTGGGAAATGTAAATGCCTCCACACAGGTCATGGGAATGAAGAGGTAAAATATAAAATGGGGGGTACTGTTCTAAGTACTACTGTAAAAGAAAAGGACTTGGGGTTAACCATTAGTGCTGATATGAAGGTTTCAGAGCAGTGCGGAATTGCAGCGTCAAAGGGAAATCAAATCCTTGGATTAATTAGGCGAAATATAGCGTATAAGAAAACAGAATTAATAGTACCGCTGTACAAAACAATAGTGAGGCCTCATTTAGAATATTGTATACAAGCATGGAGGCCATATCGCAAGAAGGACATAGATATGCTAGAAAGAGTACAGAGGAGAGCGACTAAAATGATACCAAA
>CM034536.1:28926508-29081389 GCA_020002185.1 Paraescarpia echinospica
TGTCCTAAATAGTCTGATTCTGCCCCCTTGAACTTAGCCTCTGGTACTGGCAGTGAACTAATATCTTCCCTGGTAAACACTGAACTAAAATACTCATTCAAGTCTTCTGCCATTAAGAATCCCTCTGATATTATATTTCCAGCACTATCTTCTAGAGGACCGACCTTATCTTGAACTTTCTGTTTGCTTCGAACATACGCATAAAAACTCTTGCTGTCATGTTTTATATTACTAGCTAATTGTTGTTCATAGCTTCTCTTTGGATTTCTAATTTCAGCTGTAGCTTGGTTAAGTGCTTCTTTATAACTGTTGTAGTCTTCATCATTTCCAGTACATCTATATGACTTCCACATCATTTGTTTATACTTAATTTTTCTAATGGCTTCTTTCGATAAGTGTTTCTTTTTGGACCGTTTCCCTTGTTTTTGAAGGGTACAAATTTATCGACTATGCACTTAATTTCACTCTTTAATATATTCCAGCATTCTGTTGCTGTCTTATTTTTCAGTGTGTTATTCCAGTCTGTCTTTGCTAAATATTTCCTCATGTCCTTATACCTTCCTTTGTGGAAATTTCTCCTATACTGCTTTTACTATTCCTTTCTGATTTTACTTTGATGGTAAAATGTATCTGGTTGTGATCACTACTCCCCAGTGGCTCACATATCTTGACATTGTCAACTAATTCTTTCTGTGAGGACAAAACTAAGTCTAACACATTCTCTCCCCTGGTTGGTTCTAGCACTTGTTGAGAAAGGAAACTATCTTGTACTAAAACTAAAAACTTGTGGTCCTCACTCCCCACACTCTGTAGAGATTTCCATTGTATATGCCCATGGTTAAAGTCCCCCTTAATAATACAGTTCCGTTTGCTTACTTCCCTTATAGCGTTTTGTATTTTTTCATTCTCTTCTATGCTTATGTTTGGACTTCGATAAACTAACCCAACTGTTAACGTTGAGTTTCCTGTAACTATGTTACACCAAACAGCTTCTTCGCAATCTTCTTCTCTTTCTAATTTTATTTCATAAGCCTGGATAGATTCTTTAATATATAAAATAACTCCACCTCCCTTTCTTCCTATTCTATCTTTCCTAAACATTACATATCCTGTTAGTCCCAATTCGGCATCTGATATATCAGTGGTGGCCCACGATTCGGTTATACCTATTATGTGAGGGTCAATATCTTCTACCATAATGTTTAGTTCACTTCTTTTGTTTACTATACTCCTTGCATTTAAACAAATGCATTTATATCCTGATTCAGAACAGTTTTCCAGGCTGTTCTTTGCCGATTTATTTCTGCTGTCTTTATCTATGCCTCCAGTTTCAGGCTTCTCTGTGAATCCCCCCTGCGAATCTAGTTTAAATACATGCAGCCTGTCCCACTGTCAACAGATTGCAGCAAGTTCTCTGAGAAAACTGCTGCCCCCTTTCCACTTAGATGTAGGCCATCTCTCATGTACATATCTTCCCTCCCAACAAAGTATCCCCATAAATCTACGAATCCCACCCCCGCTTCTTTACACATCTGCTCAACTAGTGCGTTGATCGCCATCCTCTTGCAGTTTCTATATGTCGGCCCCCTTCCTCCCAAAATTCCTGAGAGGATAATCTGTTCTACTCTTGTCTTCTTTAACTTCTTCACTAACTGTCTGTACTTCTGAACTATCCCAGTTGTTCCCTTCCTCTCTGCGTTATTTGTCCCTACATGTACTAGTATAGACCCTCCCTTGCCATGCCCCAGTACCTTCTCTACCCTTTCAGTTACATGTTCTATCCTAGCCCCCGGTAGACAAACAACGACGTCCTCCCCCTCGCTTAGAGTCTTATCTGTCTTTCTCATAATCGAATCGTCCATAAACACCCTCTCTTTCCTCATTGCCCCCTCAGTCACTGCCTCAGTGTAGCTCTTTCTACGGTTTGCATCTGTCTGGTTGTAATCTTGTTCCCCTGTCTTCTGCTCTCCCGTCACAATCTCGTCCGTTCCATTCTTTCCTGACGCTGTTTCTCTTGTCACCTTTCTTCCTGTCATCGTCCCTGTCACATTTCCTGCCGTCGATCCTCCACTTTCTTCCCCTCCGATCACCTTCCCTCCTCTCAGTCTCCTTTCCTCGGTCTTGTTGCCACTACTCTGCTCCTTCAGTCTCACAGTATTCCCAACTTTATCCCTGTCGTCTCTCTCCATTCCATCTGTCTCCTTGCTGATTCTCATCTCCATCCCCTTCACAATATCTACCAACCTAGCTACCTCTTTCTCCAGACATTTCACCTTCCAACACCCCACGCACTGAAAGGTGAATCCCTCTTCCTTGGTTTCTGTCCATGACTTCGTACAGCCGGATAAGGCAAAATCTACCCAACTGTGGCAGTCGTCGCACACCAAGTGTCTCTTTGCCTTGACTTGCCGCTTGCAAGGCGCCATATCAGAATTTATTTAATAATAATAATCTAATTAGCTATTTAAAATAGTTTTGTCAACTGTGTTTACACTATTCACTGTCTATGTAGTCTTTAAGAAGACTGTTTTCTGTGCACAAATGTTACACTTTACGTAAGATTGCGTACGCTAGACTGCCTTATTTATTTAGGTTATACAGCGCCCTAGCGAATAAGAGAGACACTAGCTACATAAACTTAGTTCGCCCGATTATCGCAAATGCTTAATTTTAACAACAAAGTTACCTTATCAAAATGTCTAGCAGGTACTGACTTACACATATATTATCTTATGTAGGTAGTTTATGGTTGTTACTTTATCACCTATATATTCTACCACATAACGAGGTTTGTTAAATCTTGTTTACAAACTTATCGTAGCCGTAGGCTAACGTACCCTATTATCACTCACTAGACTAAAGTGTCCTAAAATACTTTATCTAACTAACTTTAAGCACAACTGCTACTCAATATATGTTTACTGCTACTTTATGAATGATATTAAGGCAAGAATAATACTTATCAATCAGTAATTCCACTTGTTTATGAACTTTGATACACCACCAATTTCAACGATCTACCTCCGCCAAATATAGCCTAGTATCTCTTGCAGGTCATTGATTCGATACTTGACTTGAACTTGCAGGTCATTGACTTGAGACTTGACTTGGACTTGCAGGTCATTGATTTGATACTTGACTTGGACTTGCAAGTCATTGACTCAAGACTTGACTTGGACTTGCAGGTCATTGACTCGAGACTTAACAGTTGACTTGGCTATCACTGAGTTTGATTCGAGTCCTGTCCGCTCCTTTCGTTGGTGTAGTCAGAAATTATTCTCGTCAGCTGTGTGACAGTGATTACACAGCTTGTCAACCAAGTCATTATATGTAGCAATATATTTTCCACGTGATAAATGATGACGACTCAATCCAACAAACGTAATGATTGACGTATTTGGGGACTTTGTGAACGCAACCACCCCTAAGCTAAGCTGACGGAACCAAATCCCTGTCTTTTGCGACCATTGCCTCACAAATACGATGTTACATTCAACATCACTTGTGCAAGAGGATTCGGACCCGGAATCTTTCGAGGGAGAGTGCGACGTTCTAAATACTACACCACTGCGCACCAACCCACAGTTATTAGTTAATGTGCGGTGAAAGTGGAAAGCAAATTGTAAGTAATTGTTTCTAGTTATCCAAAGGAATCAAACAATGTCCACCAGTGAACAGCATGGTCTCACAAACTTTGCTGATTCTGTGCGCTGGGGTCAAGCCCCATTGGCACAAACTGAACTTAATGCGATCTCTGCCGCGATGGACGCACAGGTGCCCGGGGCCGCGGAGGTGAAGCTCGGGTACCCCGCCCGGGGCTTGTGCTTGTGGACCCAGGGCAGGTCTTAGACGTGTTCGCACCGACTCCCAGTAGAAAAACAAATACAACTAACAATAACAGGCAAATAAATTCTTAACGTGTTACTCAACATCATAATCAATGATATAGGTTTTATTATGCCAAAATTCGAACGTTGGTTGACACAAATAATCAAAGATCTAATCAAAGCCAGAACGTAGTGTTTACGTATTCGAGGCAGATAACGTTAGACACAAATTGTCCTTATATATATGTCAATATGACATGTGTAGGTACTTTATGTTGTTACGCTTCTAATACTGCCAATATATATATATATGCAAACCTTTTTTTAAGTATGTTGTGTTTGAGAAATCGAGTTGCACCTAGCGTGCCTACTCGGAATACTGGTGCAACGTTGCTTCTTTGATTTATGTGTTTCTGCAGCTGGTTTCCATACCATCATGGAGCGACTGGGAAGCGTTTAGATCAATCAAGGGCGATGAAATCGAACGATACTTCATGTAACAGGGACGCGATCCTCACTAGATGGTGACGATGTTGAACGTTTGCCCCAAAACGAACTTAAACGGTTTACATGTGGCGATGTATCGCACAAGCCTATATTTCCAGTTCCATTTATCCATCCCTAGTTATATATAAATTATGTTCATGTACTTGCACAGCACTGTACCTGTTAATTTAATTAATTTCTTGGAAGACTGACAATGTGTTTGACCCGTTTAGCTTAAAGGGAAACAAAAGCCAACCTGTTGGTGATATGCACCTAAAAGAGTTAATAAACACTAACTATTTGCAACTATAATTACATTATTCACACCAGTGATTTACTGATAATGTGTTCACAAAGTGGAAAACTCCAATAAAATGTCCAAAATCATGTAGGCTGACATCTTGCTCATGACGCGGAGAGTTGACCAATAATGCTGTGTTCCAGTCAACTTGTGTTTACTGTGGACACGACTTAGTGAACTCGAAAGTACAGAAGCAGTCCGACTTCACCACTGGCAAAGTTATGCAACTGGGTCAAGTAGGCGTCACGAAGTCGTATTCACGATAGAAGCGAGCCCAATGGGACGCAGCATAAACGCCCACCTGTGATGTCGGTTTGGCGCGTCAGATTCCTCGTTTTGCTCTATTTGTGTACGATTACGCCGGCTCATTTGTTAGTTTCTCGCATTCCTTAGATTCAGAAGCTGAATTACACTTTTAAAAGCATGAACAATTATTATAAAACCAAGTAGGCCTACCATGCGGACGTAATATTTTTCTAGAACTTTGCAGCGATAAAAGCAAAATAACTAACATGTATATATTCAAAAATGTGTGTTTACTGTGTTATAATAATTAAGGCCTATTGAGTATGCAAAAAGCAGTAAATCGACCACCGGCAGCCATGGTTGGTGTTGGGGAAAATAAGCCAGAACATGTTTTGGTTGTTTCACTTGTTGTGGAAACGTTTCGTAACTTTGACCCAGAGACACATTTACTGACAGGTCTGAGAGGATACATCGCTACAGAACGTGTAACGGTGTATCCCCGCATTTGGCGGTGTTTTCGTGTTCGCCATTAGAATTGTATAGACCCCACACCTTAGTCTACGGATAGCCGAATGTTTGGATAATAAAGCGGCTTAAATTTCGGTTAAATTATGAGAGCGTAATTATTTACTTTGCATTATAAACCAACGATATTTGCTTTTAATAGCGCATTGAAGTAGGCCCTATAAACCGTGGAAAACTCATTTTTAATTGCGCAATGTGAAAATATACGTTTAGTTACACGTTGGTTACGTTTAGTTACGTCATTAGCCTGACAGTCATGTTGGTAAAAACTGTATTTGCGAAGGGAGCTGGCAACTTTGATCTGTGATAATATTCACCATGTTCCTTTCTGGTGACAGGATTGATCTTATCAAAAATGTCTTCTGTTTGCTTGTCATTGCTACCTCTGATTGTGGTATATAGCGGTTCTCCCCCTTCCAAGAACATGATGATTTGTTCTCTTTATTCGAACACACGAAAAATTCGGCCATCCTTAGACTAAAGGCAACGACTAAATGCCCGGAGGTGTAGGGTCTATACAACTCTAATGGCGAACATGGAATGCTTTCTCCGTGATAATCAGCGATCCTCTGTATACAAGAGAAGACCACTGATATCGAATCTAACATCTTCACATACACTGGCAATTCTGGGGTTCGTGGCCCTCCATGGCAAACAGTTTAGAGAACAAAGACTACTTTTGACCACTCGTCTTTCAGGTATGAACAAATGTGCACACTAGACAACATATGTATGTTGATACAGTCAACTGAAACGCGAAACATCGAAAGTTTGCTAACACTTCAGCAACTAAAAAGGCCTGATCCAAAAGTGACCTCGCGCGTTTTAGATATTCTGTTTTCACGGTTGTGTCCTAAAGTGACATCTGGTTCATCTCTCTCCCTTCTTCCTTGCCAAGAGCTTCAATGCTTCAAATAGACGTGGCTTGGCGAGATCCTCTCCGATTGTAAGGGTCGTCTTACTTTCAGTAGGAAACATTCTTAGCTTCTGGTACGTCTTTCCACAGCATGTGTCTTCAATGTAGTGTGCTACAAGAGTGTAGTCGTGATGAATTAATTACTGAAAAATCCATGCTTTAAAAAGCTTGTATTACCCCCGAAAATGGCCGAATTACCCCCAAGGGGGTAATTATTTCCAGGTACACAATACTTATAACATTATCACAGTAGTAGAATCACTCAGATGCAGTTTTCTTTAGCATAATACAGTTTCAATATTTTAACAATTAAAATTACGTCATTGTCTTAGAGGTGCAGATTTTGTGCAACCTGCACAGCAAACGCAAACAAACAAATTCAACATATAGCCAGAGCCGCTACTTCGCACAAAACGTAATCCACCATTATTTTGTTACCGTCACATATATTTATACAGTATAAGGTATTCCTATATATTATGTTACGAAATAATTTCGCATGGGAAATTCGCACGTCTTTCTGAGAGCCCGATGAACATGTGCAGTGTGTTCGTGCTGGCGGGTATCATGAACAAGTGCACTATGTTCGTGCTGGTGGCTATATCACGAACACTGCCGGGATGACGAGGTGGTTTATTTTGCGGCACTCGCTATTTTTGCCTCGCCCGGCGGTGGCGGTGGCGGTGGCGGTGGCGGATGCGGCCGACTGACAGGCTGCAGGCCCCGGCATCTGACGCCTCTCCACGTAGGGCCGGGGAGTAGGTACGCGGCCGCGTAGAAACCAGCCGACCGACGATAGTTTGATTGCAGTCCCATCCGTCCATCCATCCATCCGCCAGCCACTCTTCTTCTTTTGGATCTGATCTCTTTCCCGGCTTTGTTCTTGCTGACGTGGCTGGCTGGTCAGCGTGGGGTCTCCCCGGTCAACGACATCGACACAACATTGACGCACGATAGGCGCCACCCCAGCCGGCCCGTCACCTACGCTCTTTCCCCACAGCACGTGTTTACCAGTGGGGCCGCGCGGTGCCTCCCCGGTCCTACGCCATCCAGAATAAGGCTCACACAGACGGAGATACACGGCCGTGTTGACAAGGCGAATATAGGCAGTATCTCGCACCACCGTGAGCGCCTCGCTACGGCTGAGTTGGTCGTCGTCACGGATACACGATTCGGCCGCTACCTGCGCCGTGTTATCCTCGGACATGAGTGCACCGAAGAAAGGTAAGTTAGCGCTTTTCCATGCGACCAACGAAAACTGCACTAACACATTATAGGAATGTGGATTAGCGACAGTCGGACGCAAAACAGACCTCGAGTAGCTGTTTATAACCTCGCTGTGTTTATGTAGGCTTCATCATTTCCATAGCGCAATGGCTTGACATAATTGTGCATGTACAGTAGGCCTATAATACGACAGTTATGCTATCTCTAGTCTGACCACGCAAACGATACCCCAGTACAAGAATTATGATCATTATAGAACACCGAGCTGCTGGGTATGCGATGTTGATACTTCGCAGATGCCAACGGCGTTCGTGCATGCTTATCGCTAGCTTCTGTAACACGGCGCTTCGCTTCAATATCATACGAACCAGACATGCCACTCTCGTCGCCTTTGAAATACTACCGACGGGATCTTTTTGCGGATTATTGCCCGTTTTTATATACGCCTCTATCGTGCTCTATTTCTCTTTCACTCACTCACTCACTCACTCACTCACTCACTCACTCACTCACTCACTCTGTAACTCACTCATTCATTCACTCGCTCGCTCGCTCACTCTCTCTCTCTCTCTCTCTCTCTCTCTCTCTCTCTCTCTCTCTCTCTCTCTCTCTCTCTCTCTCTCTCTCTCTCTCTCTCTCTCTCTCTCTCTCTCTCTCTCTCTCTCTCTCTCTCTCTCTCTCTCTCTCTCTCTCTCTCTGCCTGTCTCTCTCACACACGCAAGCACGCACGC
Source organism: Paraescarpia echinospica (assembly GCA_020002185.1). NCBI lineage: Eukaryota > Metazoa > Annelida > Polychaeta > Sabellida > Siboglinidae > Paraescarpia > Paraescarpia echinospica. Next base: position 28,934,768 of record CM034536.1, read on the forward strand.
AAGCAAGGGCGCGCGCGCGCGCGCACACACACACACACAAACAAACACACACGCCATACATCAGCCGTTTTTTTAAAGTCTCTCTTTCCATCATACATATTTGACAAAAAAACAGGAATATCTGCGGTCGATACGTTCAGGGAGCGTATCCAATATGTTTCCACAGCCATCTGCAAGAGAACACCACAACATGTTACGGCGTTACTGGGCTGCTTTGGATCGACAATGGATCGACAATGGAAATAATAGTTTATATTTTTCATCTGCAATAATTGCTGTAATGAGCTAGTAATCGATGTTTCTGTTTTAAATAAATCCTCCTTTGATAGGTCATGCCTAACTATTCGTGGAATGATAGACGAGTGCGCGAATTTCTCAGCAACCAACTACTACATTGCTATGTTGAAACCCTTCGCGACATATAGTTGCAATGTAAGTGACTACCGCACAGTGCATGTGCGTAGTGGATTAAACTCGGGAGTGTTCATTGTTTAAATACGTATTCATATTAAGTTTGCTGACATAGTCAACATTAGTCGATCGGTAATCAGAGTGTGACACCATAACCCCATCGTAATTCTGAGCTACTGATGGTTTCTCGCAAAGCCACGAAAACTAGATATACGTTAAGCTATTTCACTTAACATTCGATTATCAAACCTATGACGTGTCCACACAAAAAACGTTTAGCCACGGCAGAGATTACGTAACGTGTGACATCGTGGTAGGTTTATCGTCACACTGAGTGATTATTTCTGATCTCCAAAGTGTGACGTCAGATCTTTGCTAACACGCCAATGTTACAAGCCAAAATCACTGATCAGCACGATCGACTTTATAATTGTAATTAGTCTACTTAGGTCTTAGGCCATTTATGGTATTTAGTTATGAGATAACCACGGAAATACTAAGCCATTATAATAGTGGTCGTATACATAGTTTATACCAACATATTTGTATTAGGAAAGCATTATAAACTGGAACACTTTCAAACGATAAAACCACGCATATTTGGCAATTATGTAGGCCCTACAGTGAAACCTCACTATTAATGTCGCCTTTTGGGACTGAACAAAGGTGACCTAAGTGGCGAGACCGTATTGGGGCGACTGATTTCATATATTTTGCTGTTAAAAACTGTCCTAGGGCGACCTTAATTGCGAGGTGGTTGTGTTTCTGAGGTGACCATAAAACGAGGTTCGACTGTACATTGGTGCATACAGGCGGTTGTCATGGCCGGACGCTGCCCGTGTGCGAGAGTCACGGCGCCGGTGGGTCTGACTGCCTAGGAAGGATCTCCGCCCTCTGATCAGGCGCTAACAAATCCATCAACCAACTGCAATAGCTCCGGACTGCTGCGGATGCTCAAGTCTGTGATTCATAGTATCTCTGACGGCTTTGCGTCCCACGACCTGGATATTTAATGCTATTTACCTGCTTGCACAGAGTATTTGTTTCAACCGCTAGTATGCCCGCAGCTGTTGCTGCCAACTACGGAAAGCAGTGGTCAAACTGTGGGCGTGAATCATGTATTAGACGGACGTTATTTACTCTTCCACGTAGTACTTGAGTCTGCTGCACCCATTACTACCCTTACGTCAGCTGTTGGGACCTGTCACCGGATACAGACTAATAAACGACAAAACGACAAATGGCCATAGTCCATGACGACGACTTTGTAGACAAACAACATCTTAGTTGTAATGCTGTTATCCAGTGACTAAGCCTACCGCAGCTGATGAAGACCGCGCGAAGCGGTCGAAGTATACAAGAAATCGAATACAAGTTTCTTGAGAGGTATATGTATATCTGACCGGATCATCAATCCATTCAAGGATACTGAAGCATCGTGCATCGTTATTTATATTCGTTATTAGTGTAAATGCAGATATGTTGATCCTTACAACATATAGGCAGTAATTAGTACTAGCTCGGGAATTGAGACATTATTCTAGAGTATGTCTGTTGGGGGCAGTACGCCGCCTTAGAATGTGGGGCAAAACGCCGCAAGGGGCGTGTTGCTCCACATTCTAAAATGGCGTATTGGCAGTTTTACAACCGCTTATCCTACAACAGACATTAGCGCAAGTCAACGCATGCCTATATGCTTATATGCTTATATATAATGGGTTATGGTGCGTTCATGATAGCTATACTGTTATTTGATAATTGAACATAATTTAATATTGTTTTTTAATATAAGCAGCATCATGTTAAACGGGTATTTTTCAGGAAAAATTATACACATATTATATTAAATAAGACAACTGAAAGGTCTTCTGCTGAATAGCAAATGTGGTGTATCGCACCCAAATACAAATTTGTAAGCTATGACGAAAACATTACTTCATATCATACAAAAAACGTCTACAGGTCAAACATCGCAGCTGTTATATACCAGGAATGCTATTAATAATCACTCCTACGCGGCATGCACAGTGGTATAGACAATATATACACGATATGTACATGCACAGTATGCATGTGTGTGTACGCAACGAACGTATACGCGGTTGGTCTTATATAGAACACACACAAATAGATTGTATAGATCCAATCATAGGACTGCTGCTAATTCAATAAACACGTTTATTTTTCAACGAAGTTGCAGCAGCTGAAAGCGTACAGCAATTATGGATTGACCCTCATATTGACCTGTTCAGGGTGGCGTTCTCTCTGCACCTTGCTGACAAGCTTACCCCGACGGGTGCACTTGATCGCAGAGCGTAAACGGTGCAATGGTCTATCGTTGCGGCGTCTTACTGCGGTTGGCCGATTTCACGAAATGTCAATATGTAACAACGTTTCTGCTCACAGGAAAGGCCAGGGCGAGACAGTACATAAATATGTTTTCCCGCAGACATCAAGCAAACCATGTAAGAGATCAATAAGTTGAAACGACGATGACAACATATCAGTAATCAGGAACGGATAGGCCCTCCTATCGTCTACGGGTTGTCTTTGGGATGCTGACAAACCAAAAATATCAACATTTGCGGAACCCGTGTATGTAATTGAAAGCATATTTCGAAAGAATAGTAATAGTCTTGTAGACATATGTAGGGTCTATATATAATTTACAAGATAACTATATAATTCCGGCACCGTGAAAGATATTTGCTAAGCACAAAGCAAACTATAAAACACCAGCATAAAGATGGCGTCTTTTTCACTGAAACAACCTCAATGAAAAAAAGACGACGGCGGCACAAAAATAACCTATTTAATAACAACAAAAGTGGCAACCGCGGAAAACCAAGCTGTATAAAATAGCCGGTCGTCCAGCATAGGTTATACTATACATCTGCTGCCTAGTGTATCGGCAACCTCTAACTTGTACGTCTTAATAAACTTCGCCGCCAGCTACTACATAATTAAGAACAAAATATGGCCCAATATTTGCGTAGAGGAATGCTAATGAGACAAGACATAAATAATATTAGTTGCTCACGTGCTTATCCTCGAGAAGTCTGAAGCCCTGATTAAGAGCTGGACACCTCGGCAAACTCGGGGGCGACAACGATTTAACAGGTAATGATTCTACTAAATGTCTCTAAAAACATTTACTCAATTTGTTTACTACACAATTTACTATACACGTATGTTTTATAGTTTATTAAACGCACACACGCACACACACCCCTGTACCCACACACACATACAGAGTGTACACATACGTGGTTATAGAAGTGTACACACACGTGCAAACACACCACACACAAGCGCAATTAATTGATCTCTTATAACCCAACAGAGAGGATCAATACAAAACCAAAATACACTGGCTGTTCATCTCTACATGCTCCGAAAATACGCGGGTTTGAAAACACCCGTTTGTTATAAGGTGTTGGAAATAATTACGAAATATTGTAAGTGGATATCGTAGCTCAGGTACGACACTGTTGGGAGGTAGATCGCATATCTTACCAGACTTAACTAAACTCCATCTACACAAATGTCTTGATGGTGCCACCTTGTGGTAATTAATTGGCTGTAATCTAGACTTGTATAGTGGCTAGGTTGTTGACCGATGCATCGCGCGCAAGACAAATTTTCAGAAAATGTTTGTTGGTCATTAGACTTATGGCAATCGATTCCAATCTTCATCCCATTAGTTCGTCCAGATGTACAAATTACTTATCCATTGACGCCTCCGCGCCGCCGCCGTCATCGTTGTGAACCTATGCGCCATTTCAATAAAATACACTTTGCCGGAAGTTCGAACAACACTGTCAACACAAACCATGATGGATACGACTATGCAACACATAAATATCAACATCGTCTTCGTGATAGTAAGTATGAACGTTATTTAGTTATGAACGTTCCCTGTCTGCGCCTAAATCACCGACATCGTAGTATCCCTGTCGGCAACAGTCCAACGGGCTTTGTTTCAACAAGTTGTTTCCGTCATGCTCCTCGGAATAAACTCAACCCGTCCAGAACGCATCCTCTACTTAAAAGGCCAACTTTTTCCTGATGTGAGTCATCCCGCAGAAAAAGACGGCAAATCCGTCTCACACGATCTTCCTGCAAGCGTCGTGAGCTGCGGGGTATTTGAAATCACAGAAACCCGAATTGCCCCCCATGCACCGATGGCACACGAGTCATTCCATGTCGTATTTGGGACATTCCGGGCCTAATACAATTTTTTTCATTGAAACATATGCTAATACCGAGTCATTGTACGCAGAATTACGATCAACGTATGAAATCTATACTCTACTGTTTTCCTGTCACCGCTCTGCTCAGTGTCCCTGGATTCTGTCAGACAGATGCCCAGTCGTCTCAAATACTTCTAACGAGAAATGCTAGACAATCTTTGCAATTGAAGGATAAACATTGTATCATGTTTTGCCTGTAAGAAAATACATTATATACATTTTGCTGTTAACTTAATGTCTTGTAGATCTATATATTATTGATATATTATTGATCTTTTTGGTTTGTGCTATATAGTGACTATATACAGCGATTGAGATGACAAATTGTGGCGAATTTACATTAGTGCACAACGTGGTGCTGCTACTGCTGTGATTATCACCCAGGCCCGGGTGCCAGATGTATGAACCATCGTGTTCAAAGCAGGATGCGCGGCGTGGCACATGGTGCAATAATTTCTCTCGCCACCCTGCGAGAATTCCCCTTGCTGTGATATGACACACATTAAACAGCCTCGCCAGCTACTTAATTCCCACCAGACCAGTTATTTTCGCGTCTTTACAGTCAATGCCAACAACTTTGCCCGTCTTCACTCGCTTATCAAATGTTGTAACTCCGTCACAACTTCCTCCCCTCCAGATGGTGTAGGCTCTTATTCTGCAGACTCTCGTAACCAAAAATGTTGTAATCGATTGTTTCTGTGCGGTGCTTTTCTGATAATAAGCAAGTCTATCACAGTTATGACGTTACCAGACAGGTCTGGGGACCGTTTCGCTAACATTCTTATGAGCTCATAAGTACAATTTTGCGCCATTAGTATGTATGCTGAGAACAGTCAACACAAGGACGCTTCCGCCGGTATGACACATAAATAGTGTCCTTTGTGATCAGGCGGCGGCTGTTCGCATTTTGAAAATAGCACGACCATTTTATGTCCAATTCACCTCTGGTATGCCCGTTTTCGCGAAGTTTGAATGTAGTTCGTTCAGTGGTTTTGACAAATACTTATTTACGGTTTTGTTGCAATAAACACTGTGTGTTTAAGTAATGGTCGACGTTGTTTAATTGTAATTTAAAACTACGATATATCCACTTTAGTTTAAGTCGGATTGTTTGTTGAAGACAGTTGTTGTATAAGAACTTTGCAGAGTCTCACCCAGTAACCAAATTTAAATCAATTAGTCAATCAATAAGTAATTTATTTATGACAAAATAGTAGGGGTTTACAGCAATACACATTATGCCCATAGTAACAACAACAACAACACAACGTAGCATCTCTATCACGTGTATAAGTTTATAAAAGTGTAAAAACTTATCCACGTCAATAACTTGTTTCACATTATAAATAAAAATATTAAATAAACTTGACAAAAACTGCTGTGAAAATCAGTATGGTTATTGGTTACGTTGCGATGACGCCATGTCAAGTTTGGTAATCGGTGACTACTTTAACACTGCACACTGGCTATCGGACACTGATTCATAACCGTACCAGTGAAAATAATTATTGACTATGGCTGATCCACGCTCCATGATACAATATGCAGATACCGGTGGTATTTACGTTGTGCACCGAGATCAAGTAACATCTTCTCTTGGCGTGACGTGCCCGCGGACAAAATGACTACACCAACTCCCCGCGTGTGGTAGAAGCCCTGGAGGCAGGCCGATTGTGGGGCAGTGGCGATACCCCACGCAGAGATGATGGGTATTGTGCAATACACCTCTTCCGTTATCTTCCCTGCAAGGTTGGGGGGGGGGGCATATTACGAACTCTGTGACTCTAAGCATCCCGGCGCTACCATTTCGTTATGTGTTGTCCAGGTGCTTCTCTCTTTTGACAATTCCCCGCAAACTACGTACCACACATGTTCTTAAATCTCTCTTCGCAACACCGGGTATTTATGTATGGATAATAACGGAAATAGTGAGGGCAGTCAGAAGAGAGAAAGACCATTCATGAGATCAGTAATGTAACAAAGCTGACAATGTGTAGAAACAGAATTGGTTTATATGTAGACAGCTAATCTAGATGTCACCAGAAGAATTTCAAAATAGGTCTGTCATGTAATGCTAAATCAAAGTTATGTTGTATGAATGGTGAAATTAACATATATTATCATCAAATTCTTTCTATTGTGTAATCGTAATTGGGAGTTGCTGCTCGGATCCTCTTTTGCCACGACGCCATGTCCATTGCGTCCACCTCCACAACGTCTGCCACCTCCACGTCTGTATTTGCCACGTCCCTGATAAACTTAAAATATTAACTTAGTATTTTAATAAAACTATGTTTTAGGCTCTACGTGTTGTGTTGGCCAAATTGTTTTTTAATTATGTGTATGTAATTGTAGGGCGGCTGTTCGCATTTTGAAAATAGCACGACCATTTTATGTCCAATTCACCTCTGGTATGCCCGTTTTCGCGAAGTTTTAATGTAGTTCGTTCAGTGGTTTTGACAATTACTTATTTACGGTTTTGTTGCAATAAACACTGTGTGTTTAAGTAATGGTCGACGTTGTTTAATTGTATTTTTTTTGAAAGGACAGTAATTGACCTATCCATCACTTGACCTGTTGCCTAGCGAAACCTTCGTCAAGCCATCAGAAAAACACGTGGTGGTTCGGACGTTCCGTCGTATATTTTGTTGAAATTCTGGTCACAAAAGTATTTCTTTATGACAAAACATAAGGCAAAGCTGTTAAAGTGACAACTGTTTGCCGGAATGTTTGACTTACGAGATGTCATGCAGCAATGGTAATGTAATTCACGTATTTAACCGCCATCAGCTTTGTTGGCAAAGGCAAAGCTTGACGGAGGTCACGCGCATAATTTCCATTGTGACGTAGGCAAATTGCGGCGTACTGGATACATCAATTGTAATTTGTTACGCTTTACTGGCATGCACTTCTTCTTCTTCTTCTTCCAATACGTGGCATGGCAGGCGAACAGGACATTTTTGTTTTGTTTTTAGAGTGCAATATATAAGAACACAAATTATCGTGTAAATAAACATAAATACGTGCAGAAGAACTTGTTAACGTCTAAAACTTGGGGTACTGCAAAATCGTTCCCTGTCTGCGCCTAAATCACCGACATCGTAGTATCCCTGTCGGCAACAGTCCAACGGGCTTAGTTTCAACAAGTTGTTTCCGTCATGCTCCTCGGAATAAACTCAACCCGTCCAGAACGCATCCTCTACTTAAAAGGCCAACTTTTTCCTGACGTGAGTCATCCCGCAGAAAAAGACGGCAAATCCGTCTCACACGATCTTCCTGCAAGCGTCGTGAGCTGCGGGGTATTTGAAATCACAGAAACCCGAATTGCCCCCCATGCACCGATGGCACACGAGTCATTCCATGTCGTATTTGGGACATTCCGGGCCTAATACAATTTTTCCCATTGAAACATATGCTAATACCGAGTCATTGTACGCAGAATTACGATCAACGTATGAAATCTATACTCTACTGTTTTCCTGTCACCGCTCTGCTCAGTGTCCCTGGATTCTGTCAGACAGATGCTCAGTCGTCTCAAATACTTCTAACGAGAAATGCTAGACAATCTTTGCAATTGAAGGATAAACATTGTATCATGTTTTGCCTGTAAGAAAATACATTATATACATTTTGCTGTTAACTTAATGTCTTGTAGATCTATATATTATTGATCTTTTTGGTTTGTGCTATATAGTGACTATATACAGCGATTGAGATGACAAATTGTGGCGAATTTACATTAGTGCACAACGTGGTGCTGCTACTGCTGTGATTATCACCCAGGCCCGGGTGCCAGATGTATGAACCATCGTGTTCAAAGCAGGATGCGCGGCGTGGCACATGGTGCAATAATTTCTCTCGCCACCCTGCGAGAATTCCCCTTGCTGTGATATGACACACATTAAACAGCCTCGCCAGCTACTTAATTCCCACCAGACCAGTTATTTTCGCGTCTTTACAGTCAATGCCAACAACTTTGCCCGTCTTCACTCGCTTATCAAATGCTGTAACTCCGTCACAACTTCCTCCCCTCCAGATGGTGTAGGCTCTTATTCTGCAGACTCTCGTAACCAAAAATGTTGTAATCGATTGTTTCTGTGCGGTGCTTTTCTGATAATAAGCAAGTCTATCACAGTTATGACGTTACCAGACAGGTCTGGGGACCGTTTCGCTAACATTCTTATGAGCTCATAAGTACAATTTTGCGCCATTAGTATGTATGCTGAGAACAGTCAACACAAGGACGCTTCCGCCGGTATGACACATAAATAGTGTCCTTTGTGATCAGGCGGCGGCTGTTCGCATTTTGAAAATAGCACGACCATTTTATGTCCAATTCACCTCTGGTATGCCCGTTTTCGCGAAGTTTGAATGTAGTTCGTTCAGTGGTTTTGACAAATACTTATTTACGGTTTTGTTGCAATAAACACTGTGTGTTTAAGTAATGGTCGACGTTGTTTAATTGTAATTTAAAACTACGATATATCCACTTTAGTTTAAGTCGGATTGTTTGTTGAAGACAGTTGTTGTATAAGAACTTTGCAGAGTCTCACCCAGTAACCAAATTTAAATCAATTAGTCAATCAATAAGTAATTTATTTATGACAAAATAGTAGGGGTTTACAGCAATACACATTATGCCCATAGTAACAACAACAACAACACAACGTAGCATCTCTATCACGTGTATAAGTTTATAAAAGTGTAAAAACTTATCCACGTCAATAACTTGTTTCACATTATAAATAAAAATATTAAATAAACTTGACAAAAACTGCTGTGAAAATCAGTATGGTTATTGGTTACGTTGCGATGATGCCATGTCAAGTTTGGTAATCGGTGACTACTTTAACACTGCACACTGGCTATCGGACACTGATTCATAACCGTACCAGTGAAAATAATTATTGACTATGGCTGATCCACGCTCCGTGATACAATATGCAGATACCGGTGGTATTTACGTTGTGCACCGAGATCAAGTAACATCTTCTCTTGGCGTGACGTGCCCGCGGACAAAATGACTACACCAACTCCACGCGTGTGGTAGCAGCCCTGGAGGCAGGCCGATTGTGGGGAAGTGGCGATACCCCCCCACGCAGAGATGATGTGTATTGTGCAATACACCTCTTCCGTTATCTTCCCTGCAAGGTTGGGGGGGGGGCATATTACGAACTCTGTGACTCTAAGCATCCCGGCGCTACCATTTCGTTATGTGTTGTCCAGGTGCTTCTCTCTTTTGACAATTCCCCGCGAACTACGTACCACACATGTTCTTAAATCTCTCTTCGCAACACCGGGTATTTATGTATGGATAATAACGGAAATAGTGAGGGCAGTCAGAAGAGAGAAAGACCATCAGTAATGTAACAAAGCTGACAATGTGTAGAAACAGAATTGGTTTATATGTAGACAGCTAATCTAGATGTCACCAGAAGAATTTCAAAATAGGTCTGTCATGTAATGCTAGATCAAAGTTGTGTTGTATGAATGGTGAAATTAACATATATTATCATCAAATTCTTTATATTGTGTAATCGTAATTGGGAGTTGCTGCTCGGATCCTCTTTTGCCACGACGCCATGTCCATTGCGTCCACCTCCACAACGTCTGCCACCTCCACGTCTGTATTTGCCACGTCCCTGATAAACTTAAAATATTAACTTAGTATTTTAATAAAACTATGTTTTAGGCTCTACGTGTTGTGTTGGCCAAATTGTTTTTTAATTATGTGTATGTAATTGTAGGGCGGCTGTTCGCATTTTGAAAATAGCACGACCATTTTATGTCCAATTCACCTCTGGTATGCCCGTTTTCGCGAAGTTTGAATGTAGTTCGTTCAGTGGTTTTGACAAATACTTATTTACGGTTTTGTTGCAATAAACAATGTGTGTTTAAGTAATGGTCGACGTTGTTTAATTGTATTTTTTTTGAAAGGACAGTAATTGACCTATCCATCACTTGACCTGTTGCCTAGCGAAACCTTCGTCAAGCCATCAGAAAAACACGTGGTGGTTCGGACGTTCCGTCGTATATTTTGTTGAAATTCTGGTCACAAAAGTATTTCTTTATGACAAAACATAAGGCAAAGCTGTTAAAGTGACAACTGTTTGCCGGAATGTTTGACTTACGAGATGTCATGCAGCAATGGTAATGTAATTCACGTATTTAACCGCCATCAGCTTTGTTGGCAAAGGCAAAGCTTGACGGAGGTCACGCGCATAATTTCCATTGTGACGTAGGCAAATTGCGGCGTACTGGATACATCAATTGTAATTTGTTACACTTTACTGGCATGCACTTCTTCTTCTTCTTCTTCCAATACACGCCTAGCCTCAACATGCTGAGGATACAGGCGGTGCCGTGGCATGGCAGGCGAACAGGACATTTTTGTTTTGATTTTAGAGTGCAATATATAAGAACACAAATTATCGTGTAAATAAACATAAATACGTGCAGAAGAACTTGTTAACGTCTAAAACTTGGGGTACTGCAAAATCTGGATGCTGCTTTTAAACGCATCCAGGCTGTTTTGATTTACAATATATTGAGGGAGGGAATTCCAAAGTCGAATGGTACTGGGGAAAAACGAATACAAGTGGTAGTTGCATCTGGAGTGAGGGATAAGGTAAGATAAGGAATGTTGTTTTCTAGTGACTATATTTACAGGAATAAGGTATTGGTTTGCTGGTATACCCACTAGGCCATTTGCTATCTTGTACATCATACATAGTTTTGCATCAGTTCTTCTGTCTGATAAGGATCTCCATCCTAATGTCTGGAGCATGTGTGTTACACTGGAGGTATTGTGGTGGCGATATAAGACATACCGGGCTGCACGGCGTTGAATCATTTCTAGTTTGTTTATTTGTGTAAGGGTATATGGATCCCAGACAGTACAGCTGTTCTCCACGATGGGTCTGACAAAGGTGAAGTAGGCCTGAGTTTTTATTTGAATTGACGGAACTTTGAGATTTCTGCGCTAAGACAATAGTAGTTTTGTGTCAGTAAGGTATACACATGCCGTGTTTGAGTAACAGCCCAGTTTCACCTGAGCGCGAGGTTGCCGTTTGGTGGGCAACAATAAGAGCAATTCTTCCCACCTTGACCGAAATGCACATTAGATGGCGCTTGTCGATCACTGGCTTGCTGACGTCACTGTTGCTTGTGACGTCATCCCTGAGACCGTGACGGCCTCAGCGCGGGAGTATTGGCACGGCGCTGGAATCCCTTACTGGGAATCCAAGCAGTAACTGTTAATCATCTTTCGCAGAGATATGTTGTTTATACTCTTCATTGGCATCACGGTCTTGTTCTTGCTCCTAATTGCACGTTGCACAGTGTTGGTGTTAGGTAGTTCAGGAGTTATGTTCCTGCATTGTGGTAGTTGTTGTACTGCTTGCCCTTCACTGGTTCCTATTGTCTTCCTAGCGGTCGTCTTCTTATAATGTTCTTAACAATTTGATATTTCTTTCTTCCAACACCACCATCTTCTTCCTCGTTTTTTTCTGAATGATCAGGAACGAAACCATGGTTTATATCAACGTGGTCTTATGACAGTAGGGGAAGGGCGGGTAAAGTGGGCCCCTTAAGCGCCGATTGACCTACATTTGACATTTATGTACAAAACAGTTTAATTTGTGTTACGTTACCTAGCTATGTATTTTGACTAGGTGTATGCACAGTCTAGTTACTATATCTTAATAAATATAATAAATCAGATGTATTTTTAAAAAGAAACCCATTTTATTATTTTACAACATGTGGAGGCCAAAATGGGCCCCCTCACAACGCTGTGCGATGCCACTTAATCGTCGGCGCAAATCTCGCACATAAATCCGCCACGCTCATACCCGGCACACTCACGGTGTGCCCACTGGCCACACTCCCCGCACTGCACCCAGCTTTCGCCTCTTCTGTTGTTGGAATACAATTCCGAACAGTACAGACAAGACGTAGTGTCGATGTTTTCCTTCTTTTTCTTGTTTTTCTTTGACGTTTTCTCAGCTTTCGAGTGCCCTCTCTTCCTTGAACCGTTTGGATGTAGGCACGTTACCATTCTCTCCTTGGCCTCGAGTGCTGTCTTCCATGGACTGCTTGTAATGATGCAGGTCTTCCCCCTCTTTGTGGCTTTTCGCACTGTAGCCTGGTTGATTCTGGGTACCGGCGAAACAACCGTTATTGCGATGTGCGGTGCCTGCAGATGTGTCAGTAGTGACCCAGACAGTACGGTTTCTTGGTCTCGTCGTGGCGCATCGGTGTCTCGAACACGTGGTGGTGCATCGGTGTCTAGATCACGTGGTGTTGAATCGGTGCCTCGATCACGCGGAGGTGCGTCAGTATCTCGATCACGTGGTGGTGCGTCGGTGTCTCGATCACATAGTGGTGCATCGGTGTCTCGACCACGTGATGGTGCATTGGTGTCGCGAACACGTGGTGGTGCATCGGTGTCTCGATCACGTGATGGTGCATTGGTGTCGCGAACACGTGGTGGTGCATCGGTGTCACGATCACGTGGTGGGGAATCGGTGTCTCGATCAGGTGGAAGTGCGTCAGTGTCTCGATCACGTGGTGGTGCGTCGGTGTCTCGATCACGTGGTGGTGCGTTGGTGTCTCGATCACGTAGTAGTGCGTCAGTGTCTCGATTACGTGGTAGTGCATCTGTGTTTCGATCACGTTGTGGTGCATTGGTGCTTGTCTGCCGTACGAGGTCAGTCGGCTCTGCAGCAGCGAAATCATGCTCATCGAAGACGGTGCGGTCGATCGGCCATATTCCGGTCTTCCGGAAGCCGTTCACTGCTGTTTTCATTGTAGCAGCACGGACATACCCGATTCCGAACAATTCGGCGATATGAAAAGTTGTCACAACCCGACCTGGGTGGGACCGTAGCCAACATTCTACCGCCTGTGTGTAGTATGTCATCAGTGGCTTCATGAAGCTGACATCGAGTGGCTGCATGCGATGGCTACAACGCGGCGGTAGGCAGATGACGGTGACAAAATTGGCCCGAACCATTTCGATGAAAGGCAGGTTGTTGGTGTGCGTCTTGTGGCCATCTAAGATCAGAAGAACGGGTCTTGCTTCGGATGGGTTTGCGTGCTTCAAGAAGTGTTTGAACCATGTCACAAAAATGTGAGATTGCATCCATCCTGTCTCGTGCGCCACTGCGATTGACGCGGGGTGCTCCGTCCATCAGCTCGTCTTTCATCCTCTTCCTCTGGAAGATGAACAGTGGTGGTGTGAATGATCCAGCAGCACTCATGCAAATGTCAACCGTGACAAGGTGGCCCCTCTCAGCAGACGACAGCGAACCAACCTGTTTCTTGCTCCGACTGGCGATTTTCTTCGATGTTCGATTGGGTACAGTCGTTATACCCGTCTCGTCTACGTTATAGACGCGATCTGGAATAAACCTCTTCGCGTCTTGAACCTTTTCCAGTAAATCGAAGAACGCGTTGACGGCTCCCTGGTTGAATGCTCTTGCGCGAGCTGCCGATGTAGGTTCTGGTATTCTCAGGGAAATCGCGTCTCTGTGGCGAACCATAAAGTGGTGACACCAGTCCTTTCCAGCTTCGCGTTTCCTGCTGTTGAAGTTATGTGGAATCCCAATTGCTTCAGCAAAATCATTTGCGACCCGCTTCAGTTGGGATAAAGTGAAACCAAACAGCATGCTCTCCATGCGTTTAATATGGGCAACGAGTTCTGACTCCATCGCTGGTGAAAATACAGGTAGGAATCTGCCCAAACCCTTTTCTGCCGCAACTGCAAAGTCTCCCTCTCTCTTGCATCTTCGTTGCAGGGTGGATCGGGGAATCCCAAACTGCTTAGCAGCACGCTTGAGCCCCATTACTTTTCCGCGCACAGCCTCGATAGCCAACTGCATGTTGACAAGATTCCATGTTTGCTGGTTCGTTTTTCGTTGGTACGCACCCATGAAGGAATGTATGTCTGTAAAGGAACCAATTCAAAATGATTGCGCTGACTTGGTTAATGCATTGTAATAATTAATTAATTAACACAAGTTTGTGATACAACTTATATGATCAAATACAAATATCGACATTATCGAAGTCTATACTGATGTTATTGCAACGTCTGCAGTGTAACCACACTGTCCATGATATGCACAGCATCTGCGGCCAAAGTGGGCCCCGTATGGCCCACTTTGGCCTCTGCCAAAGATTATCAGTACAACGCCATTTTGGGATTAATGCGTTACTTCACGTCAAATTTAAATTGCTCATTCAACTAGCTATACACTATTGCTATATGGACCACATTTATAGTTATATACCCTGACCATTTATAAAAATGTGGAGTTTGTAAGACACGTCAATTATTTTAAGAAAAGTACCTAAAATACAAATTTGCTATTCACCGTTTTTAATTCGCGCCTAGCAAACAACTACGACGTTGAATAGTGGCCCCCTGGCGGGTCTGTAAATACCACTACCGTTGATTTGACTGCATTGCGTACCCGGTACGCTATGGCAGTGGGGGCCCACTTTGGCCGATGGGCCCACTTTACCCGTCCTTCCCCTATTACCAATATTACCTCCCTCCGAATTAACATGGTAAATCCACGCCTGGTCAACGATGAAATTCTCTTCGCATGATGGCCCAGGGGGAGAACACAGGTCGCTCGTGCGGAAATGCGGGACTTTGATACTTGCTCGCTTTTAGTGGTTTCCTTCTTATTAATATGAAAATGTAGGGGAACGGCGTACAAAACGGGCTGCCCATCCAAAACGCCCCCAGCCTTTTGGGTTTATTGTATTATATACAGCCAAATGTATGGTGGCATTGCTAAGTAACTCACAATTGGGTGCTAGTGAACATTGGTCGGAAGCGCGAAATGACCATTCAAAGAGGTGAGCTCAAAAAGATTGTTTTTCATATTTTGTCTTACCATTTTAGCACTATTTTCTAAATATCATATTTCCGTTTGTGCGCGTTGAAAACAACGGATACTGTGACATACATGAGCCAAACTTGTGTGCTCTGATATGTGTGTATTAGATTTTTTAAAACATGCAGGACTTGTATTCAAAACTGATTATCAACCCGACGCCGTGAAGTGCGCAACTGCATTTGTAATGTATTATGATATTACATTATTTTACATAGGATGTTACATATTACCAAGTTATACAATAATAATAAATTCTTACTTCTTAGACAAAACAATAATAATGTTTTTACTAATATATTTTATATAGCGTCAATACGAGCTGTATGGATACATATTATATTATTATGTAGTGTAATATACAAGTATATTGTCAAGTTGCATTTATCACCAAACCATGATAATAAACCCCACGGCGTGTATCACTTACACTGAAAAGAGACCAATCAACACTGCGAAAGTCGAGTAATAGAGCAAAGACATGCATCACCACGCTCAGTCCGTACAAACGTCAAGTTCGATTTAAGAACATAATCTGGCAAAAATCGTTCAACGCAGAAGATACCACAACCAAGCACAAGTGGAACTACACGGGGAATGAAGAGACCGTTCGCCACACCAGTGCGATGTCTCGAAGCTTCGAAAACAAGCGAGACAACTGGGTGCAGAAACCACAATTAACCAACTGTTTTCTGACTGTAAGGACGGGGATGAAAGGATAAACTGTCAATAATGTGCGGCGTGGGCACACCACGACTGCTCAGGGTCGTTCGAACTATCCAAAACACGTTATATATGCATATTTATTGGTACTTTAGTTAAGCAGACTTCGTGTATTAATTATTCATTTCGTCTTTGGAAAGAGGCAAATTATAATAACAATAATAGTAAGTAATAATGGTGATAACATATTTATAATACAAGGAACATGTGTTCAGCATACATGTTAAGTTTCAGAAACGCCAATCCAGGAGATTTATACGTAAATCAGAGGGTCTCGAAAAATCAGCATTTTTTTAGGTCCTCTGATTAATATACATAAATCAGAGGACCTAAAAAATTGGGCATTTATACGTAAATCGGAAGATCTTGGAAAATCAGGCATTTATACATAAATCGGATTAAAATATACCAAAAAAGGATACTTTCCATATACAATAATAATAATGTTATAATAAAACGTTAAGTTGGAGGGTCTTTTAATATCAGGAATTTTTGTGTAAATTGGGGGTCTCAGGGTATTATGGAATTGTGTATAAATCTGAGTATTTCATGTTATGAAAATGGTCACAGATCAGCTTTATTTCCAAATGCATTGCACATGTGCTCTTAAATCAATGGCACATAACAGCATGTTAATATGTATTTAATGTGTTACATTAAATAAATTATATGTGGACATAAAGTAATTAAATAAATTATAAATATGTAAATTAAAATGTACGTGGCCTTATAGGTATGCTAGAAAGAAGAAAAAGTTTACTAATTTGATGTTCTAGGCATAACATGTGTTCATACATTAAATATATATGTTTATTGTGCAATGAACCTTGCATATAGGCAGTAAATAATTTTTTTTTTATTACAAATATTTTATTACATTATTACAAACAGATATATATTCACAAGTATAAGAACCAGAACTTAGCATTGTATTTGCTTCAAAGTTTGTTACCATGGCCTGGGTGACGGAGGCATGCGTGATGAATTTACAATTTGTGACCTTTGCTTTGCTGGTGGAGCATTTTATGTTATAAAATATATATTTTCATTTATACTGTGTTCCAGTTCTAACAGTTACCTAAATACATGGATTAAATAAAATGTGCACATAGTGTAGATGGATCGACTGACATTATTTGGGTATAGATTGAAACGGATTACATTTTTTTCTGCAAGATCGGCAAGCTGACGTGGGCGATAATATGGAACCCGCGGCCGTAAGCGCGGTTCACTGTGCTCGTCTAAAGCTTATATGCAATATCAACCACAGGCAAGACCCAAGAAGATTATAGTTAACAGTTGTTGTTGTCTAGTCAACGCAAGGCATGATTTAAACAACCCCTTTTCGCTCTGTTGTCCGAGCGGCCTTGGTCCAACGTCCCTAGTATTCATGAGATTCATTTAGCTCGGTGTCTGACCGATTGCAATTAACGCACTGACACTGGCACTGGTATTGGCAGGTATTGACCATTTTCTTTTAACCCAGAAAAGCATACTCGAGTCAGCCAGAAATAAAACCCAATTAGGCCATGCCGAGTTCGGAAAATAAGATAGAAAAATTGTTTTGGTTTCACTGAAAATCCAGGAGGTTGATTCTCCTTTCCAGGAGATCGGGGAATTTGATGGCGAATGCAGGAGACTTAACATGTATGTGTTCAGGGGTGTAATAAACAACTGGTTAACCATTTTGTCAATTAGGGTTGGAATGCAATTTCGAACAATATTTTATGTTGAGTGTTTACACGAACGGTAGCTACAGTTTTATATGTTTTAAAGTATTTGGGATTTCTTCCAAGACTATTCGTCCACTGTATGTTTGCATTACTTCACACACGACGACATGACATTAATTCATTCTTTCTTTTATCTTAATCGTTATCTTTAGATGAATAATCATCGCCTGGATCCTTGTGAACATCGCATACATTTGTCCCGTCCATTTCTTATTTTCTCACCATACATGAAAATCTATAAGATATTCTAAATATACACAGAAAGAATTAATAGAACGCCGAGTCGCGGTATTACGATAAGCGTGGAGCTGAATGGCAAACCGTAATGCCGTCATAATTCATGGCTTTTTTTACTAAGCCCGTGTTCACACACAACTTTAATCCGCATTAGGATGCGGATCCCAATTCGGGTAGCGCGATGTGAACACTCTTGATCCGCAGTAAGCTACCCGAATGCTAATGCGGGACAATTTGAATTCGGATAACCGAATTAGGATGCGGATCAAGCCAATGTGAACGCTCCGTTTGCTTTGATTCGACGATGGCGGCTCTGCTGCATGGCAGAGGGCTGTGGTCTCGCGCCGAGTATGACTTATGACCCGCACACCACGGCCCCTGGTGCACTAATTCGGTTGGCGCTTTGATACGGCCTACCTTTGTGTAAATGAACAAAGCCGAATTAGTTGATTCGCATCGTAACTCGGTTTAAAATTAGATATGAACGCGGCCTAAGACTTGCTGTCGTTTGCCGGGAAATGGTCGCGCGCACGAAGAGTGCAGGTCGAGTGCAGACACATTTGTTGGTGGCTTTTCATGGCATTCCTGGAAGTAAATCGGCACCAGTGCAACGCTGTAGAAGGTCAAAGAGGGCACGTCTGCCTGAAGATGCGGCAGTTTGGCATAACTGGTGGCAAATAAATGTGTGAGACCGAGCGCTGTGCATTTTTGTTTCACCGTTGTGTTGCATAAAAACAAGTTATGGCCCGTTTGATCCAAAATTGTGAAGTGGTGAATGATCTTATAAGTCTATAAAATAGTACCACTGTCCAAAACTCGTTTTAGATTCAAGAGACCAATATCTAATGTTATATCTATATGAGAAAGTGTTTCTCTTTGCTCAACGTTCGCAAGCAGCTGCTACCCTCAGCTGTTTGTGTACTCAGGGTTTAAAACAGCCAATGTTTTCGGTATTCGCGTACTTTGCGTGTTTCCTGTAACTTCCCTCAATATTTTGTTGATCAAGAGAGACGTTTCCATCAGGCTTGGAATGAATATTACCTGAGCTGAAGCCCTAACAAACAAGTTTGACGCAATAACATGACACTATCGTTTTCCACGTATCTCTCTAGTAAATTATGTTATGTTATTTTCGCATAATAAACTAAGAAGATGGGCATGTGTGTTACCTAGACGCATAACATGGTGTTCTTTGAGTAAGCCCATACTTTCTGTGTGAACTTATTAAATATACGTAATTAAGTTAGTATACTTAAGCAACTGTGTCCTATATATTTCACGTACGACAAAATCGAATATTATTTCCATCGATAACACAAAAATTAATTACTGCGTAATACGCGATAACAGATGTACTATTTGTTGCGGACCGAGTGAGTGTAAACACGAAGCCGAAGTTGTGCTGTCGTCAGTTGTAAAATTCAGCAAGCGAGCATCTGGTGCGGCGGGCGACGCAGCTTCTTATTTGGCAAAGGTATTCGGCGGCGACTATGAGCGATATCTCCGCCACTCGAACTTATCGCGATGTTCCAAAGACGGAGAGTTGCCAAAATGCTACGCCTAGTCGCACGCTTCGCTTACACGTCGCCCAAAAGAGCTCCAGCTGGTGAATACAGCCAGGTATAAGCCCCTATCTAGTACTACTGTACACGGACAATGACAACAATGGAAATCGCTCCCTGTTTGCTGTCGTGTCAAAAACAGCATGCCAGTGTAACAGTAGCCTCCAAATGAAATTATAATATCTAGCTTACATCATCCGTGGTGTGACAATCCAAGGTCTGCCATTGTCATCAGTACAGTATCTTTTTCATTTAAACTTGTTTACATGCACCATTTATTTTATGACCATTTATTTTATGCAATCAGCAGTTAGGGCATTGCATGTAGCAGATCATTATTTGAACACAAATCCACAGTGACTGACAACTCAATTTGTCCACTAAAAAGGGTAAATAAATCTAAATAACTCCATACTTGTATTTTAGATCACATAAATCGTCGATTGGTTCATCACATGCCAATGGCCAAAAGAAGCGAATGAACACAGAAAGAAGCGAGCGTATCTCGTCGTCTGGGAATTAGCGCATTGATGTATATATTTTAATGATGTTGTTTTCTATTTATGACGTAATTATATATACATACCTACATAAATTGCAAATTATTATATCCACGCGGATTCATATAGGTTAACTTATACTGATCAGAGTGTCTTCTTCGGTTTGCTCTTGAAGCCAGTCTCTGTCTTCCATATATATTTCAGCTTCGGTGAGTCTTCTGGCAGATTGTTATGTTTATGCAAAATGTTGTTATAAATTGTGTATTTGTTCTCTATCGAGTAAAGAAGTTTGAGTTCTTGCACGTTGACCAGGCAGCTGTAGTGATTTTCAATGGTGTTCTGCTAATCAGTCACGCGGAACGGCTAGTCTGATGCTGGTCAGCCACGCGTGACTGATAACTGTGCTAGTCTGATGCACGTCCGCCGGTTGTTCCATCTGTCTGTGTTCAACAGGACGTGTAATGTGTGGTCGTGAGTAACGCCATGTCATAATTCAGCAGCAAGTCACACTCCGAACTGCAAACATGGTATCAGTCTCACTAGAATACGTGTTCTGAGTATAGGTTCTCATATTTCGTGTGATTTGCAGAAAATTAAGGCCCTGGAAATGAATGCGTGTTTACCATTTTACTCGTGTGGTATATTCATAAACGTTGGGCGCTTTACCCTGTAGTTTTCTTTCACTGAGCGATAGTGTTAGAGGGTTTGATTCATAGCATTTCATCACCGTTCTTTACAAAAAAACTTGCGAAATACTGCCGTAATTTACTTGCGAAACCATCAACAGAGTCATTTCACAACTTCTCATTCCTGGAAGACTTGCAGAAATATCGCCGTGTAGAAGTGTCGTCGCCAGCTCATCCCTGCTTCTATAGATAGACATTGTTGTTCTTATCCAGATATTCAAATGCGCTCCTTCCTTGCTCTTAATCCTTGTTACAGCGAAATAACACCGTCTTGCGCGGCTGGATGCGCTGTCGACTGGAACCCAGCACACTTGTTCTTGGAAATACAACACTATCCTTGCTAAACGGTGCATTTCTTAGGGAAGCCTATATAACATGTTCGTTGCAGCTGCCCCGACATTTCAGCTGTCTAATCTGTTGTTATCTGTTATGTGCTTTATCAACAACCAGAAGGGACTTGTAAAGAAGCGTTCGTTGCCACGTCAACGATGTTGTTCTTGGAGCAACAGAGCACCGCTAGCTTGTCACCATGCCGTTTTCTCTCCAACGTCTTCAATTCCATACTTTCTATCATAGTCAATCGCTGCTGCATCGTTTTAAATTGATCCTTCATCCGCTGAAGCATTTTCCACGACAGTGTAAAACGCCACGTAGACCACCAACACATTTATTTACAGGAATTAAGCCTTCTGCCTTCTGCAGGGAGGTATGCATGACCGCGTCGGATATTAGTAGAGAAGCGTTATCGCAAACCTTCGTCGCCTCGCGCTGATCAGCTAGCTCACGTCCATCAATCAGGCCCATATACTCCAAATACCTCTCGCCGAGAAACAGCCGAGATTGCTTCTGACATCCCCGCTACTGTGCCGTGGTATTCAGTCTTTGTGGCGGACGATGTATGATGGACAACTGGCAGTTGCAGCGAGTTCACGTCGCGCTTATGTCAGAGACACAGCGGGTTATTGAACAAGTCCACATGTCAGGGAACGGCCAAGCTAGTGGTAACTAACACAGACAGTATTGGACAAATTCGCAGATGTTGAGGGATTAGCGTAAGGTCCGCTGTAATTATACATTTGAATCGTGATTTGTTCTGTCTGTAGGCTACCTGCTACAAATAGGCAGTGTTTGGTGTTTTCATTAGGGTCTGCCACTGCCCATTCCCACGTTATATCGACGATGCAGGTAACTACTGTATTTATAATTCGACAGTAAATTGTTGCACGCGTTAATAAAATGCATTTTGTTCTTTGAGACCTCCAACGTCGGTCCTCGTTCAAAAGTTCGCTCTTACGTAGATTACATTTCTGTATTAACTTGCCACCAAGATTGTGCTAATTAGTGGTATATGCTGGAGCTATGGCGGCTCCAGGCCGGCAACATTTTGTACGGGTCTACAATCTTTAAAAAAAGTCTCGGTCTTGCAGACAGGCATAGTTCCCCTCGAATTACAAGTGAACCGACATTCATGTCAATGCATAACAGTGTGGTCTTTAATGCTTGTACCACTAACTTATATGGCTTGTACCACAAGCTTTACTCACTACTCTACCAGTGGTTTAGCCTATACACCGACTGTTTCTTGTGTTGCGAAACTTCTTTGCTGACAACATAGCCTTGCAAACGCATTCGCTGAACGAAGGTTGTGTCGATCAGTTAGTAGGCGTGCACCAACGGTGCCAGGATGATTGAACTTCGCGCACCTGCTGAGAGATGTGTACTTAACCGTATACCAGTACACAGGTAATTTATTAGACTGTTTATAGCGTATACTAGCTGCGTGTTTTGCAACACATTGATCGTTGTTGCTCGTGGCTTCAACAAGCGTGCAACGAGGAGGTAGATGGTGCATATACATATGCAAGTCATTGCGACCTTTTAACTAGCTATCATTTATTTGATAAGGTGTGAGACATATCTCGCTCTCGCTCTCTCTCTCTCGTTCTCTCTCTCTATATCTCCTCCCTCCCCCTCTCTCTCCCTCTCTCTCGCGCTCTCTCTCTCCGCCCTCCCCCTCTCTCTCTCCGCCCCTCCTCTCTCTCTCTCTCTCTCTCTCTCTCGCACTCTCCCATCCTGCTCTCTATCCTTCCCATCCCATCTTTCTATCCCATCCTTACTATATCTACCTTCCATATTTATATGTATGTCATCAAGAAAAGAATAATGGAAAGATTCAATCTGAATCACATGCAGGAACACGTGCTCCTGTGAACGCCTGCATTTACACTGATTATTTGCTGCAATAGCCTTGTGAACTAAAGGTACGAGAAAAATTAACCTTTTGTAAGATTACATTCATGTTATCAGAAAATGGCGTTTGACGAAACGTATTTAACGACACGCTTTAATCTAACTTGCTTATTAGGTAACCGGAGTTTGAACCTACTTGTAAAATGAACGGCAGTAGCACCGGCAAAACACTTTCCAACCGATCTGAACGTCAGTGTTGCTTTCCACTGGGATAAAGCTACAGTGTCATTGTGATTGTTAATTATCAAACACAACGTATGTCATTCAAAGCTAAAACTGAACTGGAGTTATGGCATTTTCGTTTTATTGATCTGACCTGTTTAGAACAACACAAACATGCTTATTACAAAGGATATATTGTGGACTCTCGCTATAAGGACTCCTGCGCCATATTGGATAAGTACCACATTTCCGCTTCCTGTATTATTGCGTTAGTTAATTCATTACCTCGTTCCTGTTGTACGCTCTCTTGCCTCGACTTCCGTTTTGAGATAAGTCTGTTCAATAAATGTTCTCGTCGTTATCGAGTCTTGCCCTTCTATACTGGCGCTGGGACAAGGAACATCCGCTTAAAAGGAACAACTTTGAAATCCTGGTCTGCAATGTCTCGTATATCTTTGGATATACGGAACGCCGGATGAAACGAAGGGTTTGACCGAGTCCTGACGTGCTCGTAATTATGAGCAACCATTGTAGGTAGCGTCTTGACTTATACCGACATGAGTCTGGGGAGTATTAGCGAGTGATTTCGCTAACTTCAGCTAACTAAATCTACTAGGCTCTATAGGTTTACAACAAAGGTGCCAAAACAAAATAATTCTTACTAGAAGGAAGGCGATTCTCCTGCTAAAACTTAGAAATGAAGGATCGTAAAAGAAAGAATTGGATGTATCAATTGAGTCATTGTATCCATTCTATGACCACTTTTGTAATGAAAAATGTGGAATATGCTGTTTCCAAAAAGAAAGAAAAACAAGACGTACAACTAAATTGGCAAACAGCTCTCCTTCCGAAAGTAGATTTGACATATATCTGCAACGGTTGGGCGTGAATAAAATTGTTAATATCACTGGAATCCGCGTGTTACGGTGCGTCATCCATTTCTCAGTGTTTACCGCATAGTTGCTTGCAGAATACGTTTGAGATAATTTTTTCTGGTGTCAAAAGTTAAGAAGCGTTCTGCCGAGCCTTCTGTACGACTGCAAGACACAGTGGTTTCCCAATCGGGCGCCACACCGGTTATTCGGTGACGCATCATGCTGAGATGAGTGCATGTGCACCCCGTGCTGAGGTAAAAGTTCCGCTTGAAGCGAAATAGTTTCGCTTGAAAAAAAGTTTTTGGTTATTTTTGACGAACCTAAAGACGAAGCAGTTGGAGGTCTATCTCAAGAGGGTGCAGTTGGATGTTTCGGGGAGGTGGGTCAGTTCGAGATTTTTAGTGAGGCTGTCGCAAACGCACCGTTAGAAAACCACTCTTTGGTTCTGCTCATCCAGTTTTATGTTAGTGTGTATCGAAATGCGGGATAGGTTCATGGCACAGAATACAACACCACTGAGAATAAGAATCAAACTGTCTTTCAACTGTTGATTTTAACGTTTCTTCAAAAAATAGTATTCGTTGTTATAAGAATTAAGAACGGATTAAAATGTTGTCAAAATACGTGTAAATTATCAATCACTCCTTTGAATATACTATATAATATAGGCCTGTGCGTATGCCTACATCCCATCGTGCGCGCCAGCCACTCGTAAAAGGGCGTTTAGCGACGTACGTCACCGATTCTGAACTGATGTGATTGTTTCATCCGACCATTCCCGTCGGATAGAGCACGACTGTGACAATATCGTTTATCGCTGTCATCAAGCAAACAATGTAGGTTACCACTGTCTATGTCTGATAGCCAATATTACATATAAATTATTTCGGCCTACATAATTATTTACGTTTAACCCAGTTCGCGTTATTTCCGTCCAGTGATGGTCTCTCCTTGTTGGTCGTTTCAATAAAAATTATGTCGAGAATAGTAGTATTGCCCTTCGACAAAGGCTTATTTGATGGGGATATCGGCCCTCCTTTCCAAACTGTAACCTTAATTATACAGTATTACCATTATTTCCCACTACATTTTGGTTTCCCTTGATAAGATGTAGACTAATCTTGGCCTCCTTTGCCCCCTTCAGAGATCTTAGTTTGGGCCTAGACGCCACTGGCCTTCGTAAATATGCATTCCTACCTAGACATAGGGCCTGTATGGTAGTTTCTTCAAAGAATCTAATATTTGTCTGCGAAGGAGAACAGTACATATAATTGTAGAATGTAGACCCTAAAACTAAAAACTGTCCACTCAAGGATCTTAGGCATACGCACTTTTGATTTCAGTGTGACGTTTGATTTGTGCGGATATCTAGAAGTATGCCGTAATCGGTCCGACTTCGTTTAAATGTGCTTTGTAGGATGAAATGTGATACAGTTGAACCTCACTGTTATTAAGGTCACCTTTGGGACTGGACAAAATTGACCTGAATAGCGAGGTGACCGTATTAGCGGGATTAATATCCTAAACCTTACTGTATGTGAAAATAATTTTGGACTGTTCTATGGTGACCTTAATTGCGAGGTGGCTGTATTACCCAGGTGACCGTAAACCGTGGTTCCACTGTACTATGATTAGACTATGACATTCACGACGGAAGTCTAGCGACGATGACCGAGTTAAAGCAAAAAAACGTCGTAAAAGTCACTTCTCAGAAACGACTTGCAATTTGCACTAAACTAGTCCGTGAATGTCAGCTAACAGTACCACAGACTTATACATAAATACCGTGACATGTCCCTTCCCCTCAGGTTCAGTGTCTCGGTGTATTACGAGTTTATATGACAATTGTCTTGCTTTGGGCTTTAGCTCTGTCAATTAGCGACACACGCGAGACAGCTCAAATGTTACACCGTGTTAACCAATCAACACCATGTAATAACATCACCGAACGTATCTGCGAAATACTGAACGTAACGAGGTGCCCTGTGGGAACTTGCTGATTAGGCCCCATCCAGTAGGCCTAGACCCGCCATATCGGACTTTTTGGGCGGACCCCTTGGCCGCAACTAACTCCTGGTCTAGTTCTTCGGGTCGTGCCCTCGATGATACCGACAGCCAGGTGGCGAACGGGAAATAATCTCCGCGTGAAAACTAGAGAGTAAGAAATTAGTGTCAGGGAGTGCCGACAGAGGCGATCGTTGACGTACGCGTCGCTGTGGCGAGCCGTTGAGAAGAGTGGAGAGTTTACACTAGTAACTAGAGCGTAGATGGTGTGAGGTAGTGAGGAATGACGTTGCGGAGTGAATGTCCTTGCTTATCGCTTCGGTCAACAGTCCTATCTGGCTCAGTATCCCGTTGACTAGATAACAGCCAATGTGAAAACTTTTCGAGCTCGTTTGCAAATACGGCACGGCTATAGGGGAACGTGGGATAAAACCATACGCGTTCAATTGCAGAAAACCACATATAAGGCAAACACCGCACGTGTAAGTTTTACTCTTATCGCCATTTGCACCGATTTTAGTGTAACAATTCCTGTAGTGCAAGTAACTTATGGGGAGTCGTATAGATGGCGCGTGCAAGGGGGCACAGTAGCGTTATAACGTAGAGAAACACACACAACCTTCACTGATCCAGAGTGAAATTTTTCATAGGACAGGAAAACATCCTGTCTAGAAGCCTTTTTAAAAACAAAACGGGGGCGTGCTCCCCCCACGACACCTGAATCGGCGTCTGATCAAAGTCTCATTTTGTATTGTGTAGGGCCCAGTTTATTACAGATATGTAGCAGAGTCAGTTCCTTGATTCTTTAAAGATAGTTTAGATGGGTTTACTGGTAGGGCCTACTGTAATTTATTATAAGACTATAAATAATGGAAACAAGCTTTGTTTGTTTCTAGGAAGCTAGGTCGCGCCATATAACCTATATACCGCTGTAAATAAAACTTGAATTTTGAATAACGTGTCAACTCACCGTCTCGACAGTAGTATTGCCAATGGTCGTGCCATGTGCCTTGAATGCCTGTGTCGTGCAGCCTTTTTTCTAGTCCAGAAAGATGTCGCATTGTTGGGTATTTTTGCCACGAGAGATGTCGGCGGAAATGACGCATAGCGACAGTTACATACGTCACTTCCGTGTAGTTACTCGCTGGTTTTTATCATTGATGTAAACAAATCGTAATAATTGTATTAATTTGCAATCATACAAGGAATGCTTAGTTACAATAAGTATTATATGTAATAGCAAATCGCGTAATGGCTTAGGAATCTGATATGGCGCCATTAATTTTGTACAGACCCGTAGGATAGGGAGTGCGATGAGTGCGTACTGCGTTGCACCCTTCCGCTGAGGTGAGAGTTCTGCTTGAAAAAAAAAGTTCCGCTTGAAGAGACGAGTTGTTTTTTGTTTGCGTCAATGACGTTGCAGCTGGGGGGTTTATTGTGAGTCTGGAGTCTGAACGGGGTGGCGTTGAGGGTTTTCTGTACGTATCAATGGGAGTGCAGTTGGAAGTCTGGGGGATGCATTTTGAGATTTTTATTAGTCTCGGCGGTGGTGGGTGAATTTGGAGGTCACAAAGGGGATGGAGTTGGAACTGTCAAGAGAGATGCAGTTGGAAATTTTGTAAGCCTGCCAACATGTCGAAATTAAAACGCATCCCAAAACATCAACCACGCTCTGGGCCTATGTATAATTTTATGGTAGCCTGTACAAGTAGAAAACCCCAAATCTCCAGTTTTGTTGTTTTCTTCGTATTCGGGGGTGTTTACTTATTGCGTTAAGATGTAGCCTAGTCTATGACTGTACTCTATATTAGACTTAGGCCTACCGTTATAACCGTAAATATAAAAATTAAATATGTTTTCATCTATTTAGAAAACAAATGCCTATATTAAAACAGTTTCTTGTTCACTATAAACTGTGTTGCCAGCTTAGCCAAGTAACAAAACCAAACAACGATTTAGAACTTTCAGAGGGCAGAGAGCTAGCTTAGGCTACCTGTGGAATCCACTGCGGTCGAATCTTGCTCCGTTTCATTTTACGGCAGCCTGTCGCGCTCGCTAATACGGTAGGTGGTAGCACCAATGTATGATAACAATTATATCGACAGGTGTCAGCACAAAACATGCTAAACTCAGAGCGCTGTGTGTCAGTTTTGTTGAGACGAAGTCGTCGCTCCCAAAACTTGATAACTCTGATCTGTAAGATGCAACTGTGGGATTGTGCATGGTTTGTGTCAACCTTGGTACTTGTGCAGAATCCGGGCTTACCTCGATTTTATCGTTATAACTATATATCGCGGTTTCACCCGGGTCTGAGATTCTGCTGCGCCTGGGCCCTGGGGCTAGCTAGGGCTGGGCGGCCTGGGCCTGGCTTTAGTTTTGATATTTCGTTGATACCATGACTCATTATTACTATTAGATGTAGTTATGTACGCATTGTTTTACTTTGTTTTTGGTCACTGGGGGCAAAGGATGTCTACAAACCTGCTGTTATGGAAAAAAAAAACACTTAATGCGTCTAATCTAGATGTTTGCCTGGCAAATATCTAGACTACTTCTGTCAGCTAGGATCTGGAAAAAAAATGGGGTTGGAAGATACATACATTTATAGGCTCCCTAGTCCTACACTAGTATAGAAGCTAAATCTAGTCCGGGATCTTGGGCTTGATGCAGATAGTGACTAGACTACAGCCTAGAGACCCGGGTTTAATTATAATAATATTACTGTTGGAGACTGGCATCATATCTGCTTAAACTCCACCGGTTTAAATCAGCAATGACTAATGTAGACAGTATGACAGGCTATACTACAGACAGTGATAGTTTTTGCCTAAAACAGGTTTCTACTGTGTTTTAAATTGCCAAAAAGATCATAAATCAGTAGGAGCTAGCCTACTTGTACTTAGATAACAAATGGGGTCTTATAGTTTGTAAGCTTACTGAAAGTCACAATGTGACAACATAATGATAGGTTTCAAAATATGCACCAGGCTGAGGTACCTCATGTAATTAAGCAACAACTTCAAAAACGAATTGCTTTACATGGTCTCAAGTCAAGAGGAGGTATTGCTGTAATTTACGAGATTATATTTTCTGGGTCAAGTCATCCTGAGGACAAATGAGCTGCTAAGTACTAACCTCCAGGCAGTCTGATGAGGGACAAAGTAACCATGATAGTGTTATTACCTCGTTAAAGGGGTGTTAGTTGCTCTGGTTGTGAGTTTATTGAACACTATTAACAGGTCATTCATGAGAGGAATCTTAAGTACTTAGATTGTGTTGACAGCTAAAGGGGAATTTATGATTGAGACACACTTTCAACATGACAGTCCTGTAAAAGACGTGATGAGTCAAAACATGCATTTTGTATTTATCAGTACTTGTGCATTTACAATGTTATGTGACATTGGTCCATGATTTAATGTTAACTTTTTAGAAGCATGTTTATACATGAAACAATTCACTAGGCACATTTGTTTATGCACAGACATTCATTTCAATTAGAAAGTTAATTTGTTATATTTAAATTATGGTGGAGAGTCAGTGGGTTTGAAGGGAGAAATACAAACCCCCATTTTATAAAATAATTGCTTTACCGTTTCCAAATCCATTTTTTATTTTAAAATCATGGAACTAAATTGCATGATATGATTATTACAACTCGGTTGCTGTTAGTTTTATTAACATGCTATGCTCTGCAAAGTATCACACCAGTTGATGTCTAGTATATAGAACTGTAGCTAACTAGTATGGTAGGGTTCATTATAAATTATAATAATTAATGAATATTATAACATAGATATTATATTAATGAAGGTTGTATTATACAGACGACAAGGTAGTGTCAGGCACAGCACAAGACACCTACACAGTGGGACTTTCTTCTACTCCCTTAGCAGGAGATAAGATAGGGTTAATTGAGGGTCTCCAAGGGAAGTGAAAAGTTGACTGTGCTGGACATGCATTATAGTGGTGTTAGGGGATAGCTAGGCACTGTAATTGGTGGGAATAAGGGGGATAGCCGTTGGCTAGTTTTAAATGACAAGTAGTGAGAGACAATTTTATATAGGAAGTTGTAAGAGAGAACTGAGAGAAGAGAAGAGAAGAGAAGAGAAGAGAGGTGACAGGCGCACACAGAGTACAGGGTGTGCAGCCTGGAGGGTTGACAGGCGCACACAGAGTGCAGGGTGTGCAGCCTGGAGGGTTGACAGGGGCACACAGAGTGCAGGGTGTGCAGCCTGGAGGGTTGACAGGGGCACACAGAGTGCAGGGTGTGCAGCCTGGAGGGTTGACAGGGGCACACAGAGTGCAGGGTGTGCAGCCTGGAGGGTTGACAGGGACACACAGAGTGCAGGGTGTGCAGCCTGGAGGGTTGACAGGGGCACACAGAGTGCAGGGTGTGCAGCCTGGAGGGTTGACAGGCACACACAGAGTGCAGGGTGTGCAGCCTGGAGGGTTGACAGGGGCACACAGAGTGCAGGGTGTGCAGCCTGGAGGGTTGACAGGGGCACACAGAGTGCAGGGTGTGCAGCCTGGAGGGTTGACAGGGGCACACAGAGTGCAGGGTGTGCAGCCAGGAGGGTTGACAGGGGCACACAGAGTGCAGGGTGTGCAGCCAGGAGGGTTGACAGGCACACACAGAGTGCAGGGTGTGCAGCCAGGAGGGTTGACAGGCACACACAGAGTGCAGGGTGTGCAGCCTGGAGGGTTGACAGGGGCACACAGAGTGCAGGGTGTGCAGCCTGGGTTGACAGGGGCACACAGAGTGCAGGGTGTGCAGCCAGGAGGGTTGACAGGGGCACACAGAGTGCAGGGGTGTGCAGCCAGGAGGGTTGACAGGGGCACACAGAGTGCAGGGTGTGCAGCCAGGAGGGTTGACAGGGGCACACAGAGTGCAGGGTGTGCAGCCAGGAGGGTTGACAGGGGCACACAGAGTGCAGGGTGTGCAGCCAGGAGGGTTGACAGGCGCACACAGAGTGCAGGGTGTGCAGCCAGGAGGGTTGACAGGCACACACAGAGTGCAGGGTGTGCTGCCAGGAGGGTTGACAGGCAGTGCAGCCAGGAGGGTTGACAGGCACACACAGAGTGCAGGGTGTGCAGCCAGGAGTGGGTTGACAGGCACACACAGAGTGCAGGGTGTGCAGCAGGAGGGTTGACAGGCACACACAGAGTGAGGGTGTGCAGGCCTGCAGCCAGGAGGGTTGACAGGCACACACAGAGTGCAGGGTGTGCAGCCAGGAGGGTTGACAGGCACACACAGAGTGCAGGGTGTGCAGCCAGGAGGGTTGACAGGCACACACAGAGTGCAGGGTGTGCAGCCAGGAGGGTTGACAGGCACACACAGAGTGCAGGGTGTGCAGCCAGGAGAGTTGACAGGCACACACAGAGTGCAGGGTGTGCTGCCAGGAGGGTTGACAGGCACACACAGAGTGCAGGGTGTGCAGCCAGGAGGGTTGACAGGCACACACAGAGTGCAGGGTGTGCAGCCAGGAGGGTTGACAGGCACACACAGAGTGCAGGGTGTGCAGCCAGGAGGGTTGACAGGCACACACAGAGTACAGGGTGTGCAGCCTGGAGGGTTGACAGGCACACACAGAGTGCAGGGTGTGCAGCCAGGAGGGTTGACAGGCACACACAGAGTGCAGGGTGTGCAGCCTGGAGGGTTGACAGGCACACACAGAGTGCAGGGTGTGCAGCCAGGAGGGTTGACAGGCACACACAGAGTGCAGGGTGTGCAGCCTGGAGGGTTTCCCTCCAGCTTAGGCTGGGAGGTGAGGCTGAGCTGCCCCCGGTGTCGCAGCTGGGATGTAAATTATATTGAGCCCTACCATACTAGTATACATTAATAACTTTCTTATTCATGATGTTTCATTGTAACTGCCAGAGTTAAACCTCACTTTATGGTCACCTCAGTAATGCAGTCACCTCACAATTGTGGTCACCTGAGAATAGTCCAAAATTATTTACATGACAGTAAAATATTGGAAATTAGTTTCACTATAAAAAGGTCACCTTGCTATCCAGGTCACGTTGACCCAGTCCCTATTGTGACCTTAATAGTGAGCTCCAACTGTATGCTTTTTGCTTTACAAACAATACAGAATCATAGAGAAACTTAGTAGTTTGTTTGAGAAGTACTGTATGCTGATGCCATGGATGGCCATGCCGCTATTTTAATTTTATCATTGATTTATAGCTAGAGTTCCCCTAGTAACGCCAACTGGTGAGTAGCAGTGGCCACAGATCAATGTTGGAGTCTAGCAATAGGCATTGCTGTGAAAGGGCGTGATTTTGGAGAGAGAGAAAACCACACGAGGAAAATAAGCACAAGTGACGATGGTCTGTCTATAACTCTATCGAGAAAGAGCCACATTGCCATCACTGACATTCTTGAGTGGTGAATAGAATCTGATGTGTGGAGTCCTGGCTGTGGACAGAGTCTTGTTTTGTTCTGTGATTAAAAGACTGGGATCCTGACCACTTGTATCTTGACATTACCATGGTAACACAAACAAACATTTATGCCACTGTTTAGTGATTACATCATCTCCCTGGCCCAGTGAACCAGGCAACGCTGTTGCATTGTATCATGATACACATCACTAATGAACTTTAGGATTGTGTTCCAAGTCTGGAGATAAGCATTTAGAGTTGCTCCACCCTGGACCTAATTAGCAATCAGGTGGTGTAGCTATTAATTAGCT
This sequence comes from Paraescarpia echinospica, assembly GCA_020002185.1. Classification (NCBI taxonomy): domain Eukaryota; kingdom Metazoa; phylum Annelida; class Polychaeta; order Sabellida; family Siboglinidae; genus Paraescarpia; species Paraescarpia echinospica. The sequence goes on from CM034536.1 coordinate 28,967,775, forward strand.
ATTTTGATTATACAGCCATTACTCAACCCAATTAATTGAGTAATTGGTTGGTAAGTGGTTACTGCTTAGCCTGGCTGTAGGATAGAGAGATGGTATTCTCCCCACTACCAGGGGTGGGGTGAGTGTTTGTGTTTAAAAAAATCCATACTCGGTTTGATTTTTTGCTTGTCACGTTTCAGGGACATTTCACAGAAAATTGAACCAGCCTAATATCCATTGTAACAAGCTAATTCAGCTGTACAGATTTGTTGTTAGGTTTTTAATAAAATCATCGCACAAGTAATTTTAATTAAAAATCTGCAAAACAGTAGTTGCAAGTAGTTTGTCTCTTTATAAAACCATTCACACTTTTGCCAAAGTGTTATTAAATCAACTTTGCATTATTCCTTTTATCTATTAAAACACTGCAAACATTTAAGTGATATTTTAGTAGTCATCCTAAACACTTGAATATGGACATTTTAATTATCTATTCATCGATTCATTAATCAAAAAATCTTATAACTTTCATGATACAATTAGTTTAATAAAAATGGAAGGGCATATGGGAACCACACTATAGTAACTCACACTATGTCCACAAAAATGCAGATGCTATAAATTTATAATTAATAAAACACAACATATTTGAACTTCAAGGAACCTGATTCACAATCTGCTAAATCTGTTATGGAGGGGGTGAGTTTAAATGTCTTACACACAAATGTTTTATAATGTGGTCCATTGTATACAGAGCTCAAGTCATCACTGGCCAATATCACAGTCTGTGGCAGGTAATTTCTGTGGTCAAATGCAAACCCTTGGTGACAGCTTCCAATGACACTCACAGCTGATGTGTTTATCAAATAATGACTCCAGGCTTGTTACAGTGTCACTTCATTTGACTTCAAACAGCCAGGGTTTGCGGTTATGTATCAGATCGATGATGAATGCTTCTTTTCAAAGTTGTTAGTATTGCAAAACAATTAAATATGAAAATAAAGTGACTGCTTTTCTAAATTGAACAGTAATTTAAGATTTGGTAATGTCTGGTTAGCACTGAATGATTGTTTAAAATTAAACTGATATGCCCTGGTGTATAAAGTGAGTTAAAAAATCAACCATTTCATGACATTAATCTATATATATATATATATATATTAAAATGCTAACTTTGGATCATTGCATGTGCATCTCCTCTGTGGCGTCGAGGTACACTCACCTCTTTCTGTGTTAATTCAATTCCTTCGCCTCCAGGCGATCTTCCAAATGACGATGTATTTAAGATGGTAGTTATTTATAGTTATTTACTTACATATTTCGATATGTTATACTCTTATGGAGGGTCTTTCTCTTACCTGAGAAAATTCAATTGTGAACCACTCTGCTCCAAACGGTGCCACTGTGGCAACAAGTTTTTAAATATCAAAACACTCTGTAATGGTAATAACTACTTCACTTGGTTGCTACTCCATGTAAGTTCTCAGAATAGGTGATGTTTGAAGGGTATAGCATCCAAGACGTGTGTGATGGTTAGGCAAAGTGACACAATTCAGTAGGATGTCTTGATCTTGACATACACATACAATAACAGGGTCACAAATAAGACATTGCACAGTATGCCAGGATAAATATATCAAAGACTCAACCATTCCAGTCCCACATATAGATCTACTAATGTTATTATCACCTGTTGTGTAGGGAATCAGGATACAGCTGTACTTCCGCCTGTGCAGCTGGGACTTTGGCAGAGGCAGGGTCCCTCTGTCAACATCCCCTGTCTCCCCAGCAGAACCTGGGTGTTTGATTTCTGATCCTGGCCCTGATAGCTAGCCTGGCTAAGCAGTTGCATCATGAGGCCTCCTGCACAGGCACTGAGCCAGTAAATGGGCCGGTGTGTGCCTGACCCAGGCATCCTCCGGAGCTCAGTTCTAGGAGAGGCACTGTACTGTCTGTGTGGGGGCTGCTAGCATGTACATTGCAGTGACAGGTGGGTCCGTTCTCTTCCCCTGCAAATTGTTCAGGCATTGATCAGTTACTGTATTAGATACCAGCATGAGTAAACCTGTGTTTGTTTCAAGGCGCTGCCAGAAACCTGTTGATAATACCAGAACATGGTTACTTGGGTTCACCGATTAGCCATAGTTCTACACTTGGCACACGATCAGGCTGGGTCTAGAAATACACATGTACACGGAGAGGGTCATGTTTCTTTCTGGTATTCTGACGATGATCTCTCATTTGGAATGAAGCTATGGGAAGGAAATAACCTCCCTTAAATCTGACCATAAATGCTTGCTAATTATTACGAATGTAATCGTGCTAAAACTTAATTATTATAGCATTTTGATGTTACTGCAGAGGGTGAACCATCATGTGTAGAACCCTGCAACTTGTCATTGATCTGACTGGAATGCTTTAATTACGGTTCTTTACCCAAAATTGCGTGGTTTGTTACCCTGTAAACCTCTGTCCACTGGCTTAATTTAAATTGTTTTGTCTATATGTATGGTTGATCAGCACATGAAATATAAGCTGTATAATTTATATATGTGTACATTTTTTATGCGTGGAAGTAGACATTTTAAAAGCTAGCTAGGTCAATTTGCATTGTGTAGTTGATGTACCTACCCCATTTTGATTTACGTAGTACACTGTAGCATTGAAACAATTGGGGGGTTTGTGCCCTGGTTCTCTTTAGCAATTTTTTTAATGTTCTGTGTAAACTGTTGTGTTTGCACAGAGAGCTATTGGGAGGCAACGCTTGATCCCCTTTCTGACATCCTAGATATCATGTATACCATTGTTATGCCATTGACTGCATATGATATAGTAAAATAGTCATCACAATGTGATAATGCTCCAGGGTGGGGTTATGCACTTGTACGCAGAAGAAGAAGAAGAAACATTAGTGCTGCATGTTATTTCCAGGGACTGGCAGAGATCAATACATTAAATGGAACATGACCTGATAGACATCACACCAGACCAATATATGTAAACATTATAATAAGTGCCTGCAAATTAAAAAAACATTCATTAAACACTCCCCAAACACAATAACAGAGAAATGTTCTATCTCCAAGCAATATTTCATGTAAATCATTAAATACATTCCAGAACAGTCACAATCAGCAACTAAGAGACTAAGCGAGACTTAGCTACCATGCGGACTGGCATTGGTTATCCGAAAGCATGATTTGCCACTTACAGATATACATTGCTTTCTAGTTTGTTACATGTATATTGTAGTTAGGGTTGAGCAACATAAAAACATTACTTATTTATCGAGCTTTTCATACTTCAGGTACATTATATATATATAGGGCATAGACATCTGGGTTAGGCCGCAGTGTACAATCCTTATAGCAGATTTAGCAGGTTGTTACTTATTTATAGACGTGGTCCAAGCACCTTCATTTACATACCTGGACGGGCTCCATATGTGTTCTGGCCCATTTCCATTTGTCTTGAACCAAAGTGCTCTGTTAACACTTATGTCAATATTTGTACGGTAACAATTATTTAAAACTGGATCACACAGTATGACTGATGTAAACATTCTACCTGTCAAGTACTACTGTTTAGATTATGGTTTTTACTGATAATTTATGGTTTTTGTCTGACACAACTACTGTTTTTTTTCATAGGACTTGACAGGTATGATGGTAAACATGGGTAAGCAGTTTAAGGCAATGTTATGTTTTGTAATTACTGTGGGAATCTGGGTTGGGGAAGGAAATTTGATCAAGTACATTTCCAAGTGCAAGTTAATTAAAAGTACAAGTCCAAGTACACATCAGTTGTAGTGATCATCAGTAGTATTATTCAGGTGTCAATTATTAATTATTTAGAAAAGATATAATAATTGTAGATATAATCAGGATGGGCATTCTGTCACTTTTCTGGGAATCACACAGGCAAAACAATAAAGAAGTACTATTTGGTATTCTAAATATCCAAATGATGTACTTGAAATGTACTTGATACTTTGACAAGTACAGTTGACCAAATACAAGTACTTGTCATTTTAAAAACCCATGTAGAATACTGCGTGGAGCACAGTAGGGCAGCGGTAAGAGCTTCAGACTCTCGACTGAGAGAACCTGGGTTTGAATCCTGTGTGGCGGTGTCGAACCTTTTGGGCAAGTTTTTTTACTCTGCATTGCTTCAGTTCACTCAGCTGTATGAATGAGTACCTGGCTATAGGCAGTGGTGGATATTTGTGTATAAATAGTCTTCCTGAATTAATTGCAGCATGGCTGAATGCTTCCCAGAGAAGTCAAGATGGTGTTTGATTGAACAGGTCTGCCAGGGAGTAAATTATAAAGCGCTTTGAAGAAGAACTTACCTTTTTTACTTTTACTGAAAACATATATTTAAATACAAGTTCAAGTACTTTAACCCCCCACCCTGGTTGCAGATGCAGATTTTCAGTATGTGACATGCACAAATAAGATCAGCACCTAGTGTCAAAGTAATTTACTAGAGTCTAATAGAAAACAGATAATGTCAGTACCATCTAGGATAGAGGGCTGTTTTCAATTACCAGTAAGTGGCGTACACCAGGGATTCCTTTACTGGGGCCTGACTGAGACCTTGGGGGGTTTCCCTGTTGATCCAGGGGCACTCAGCAAACATGTACAATTATTTTATTACAAATAGCATGTGAAATCAAAACAAGTGACCTCAGTCTGAGCACATAATTTTTTTGGAGTCTTGTGCTGAAGTTTAGAAACTATGCTGTGTACCACAGTAGCAGTTCATAAAGCTTGAGTTTGATACAGTCCCTGCACTAGACATTCAAACAGTTCATCATGGGGAGGATAGTAAGGGCTACTCCAGGTTACCAGTCAATTTGCTGCAATCGCCTCGTAGTGTAATTACAGTTTGTTTGACAGCAGCCACTTTGACAAGCTGACTACATTGTAAGACCACTATGTTCCCACCTACAACATGTAATCATTCATCAGCTGCTCAAAGAGGATGAGTATGCTAAAAAATGACTATCTAAGGAAAGTAGACAAAACCTTAGGTCATCAGTAGGGTTTTATTCAACAGTAAACCCACATTTCTAATGTTGTCTCTTTTTAAATGTCAGCTTTGGATATTGAAGTTAGAGGTTATTAGATAGATCATTAGCATGGATAGTAGGTACACGATTCTTTTGAGGAACCATTGTTGTTTGAAGATTGAGTGATGGCATGATCAGTGTTTTATTGAAGGGACGAACCGGATGGTTTTGAGTGAAAGGGTGACATATTCTAGCGTGGGAAAGTTTATTGATGAATAGATGTTTCTTACTGGTAGAATGCACAAAAGTTGAAGGCTTCGCTCGGAAATATACCAGTGGGAAGATAAGATTTTTTAAAGACTGATTGTGTTTTCTGAATTAGCTGCATTGTTAATTATGTAACAGAAACAAACATGACAGTAAAACTTCCGAATAGAGATAAGGTTAGCTTTTTACTGAGAAGAAATTGTTTGTTATCCACCTTCAGTGTGTTTCTCTTATAATGTAATTAATTAATTTAATGTTACGATATGTAATATCTGATAATTTTCATTGTAAAACTTCCGGCATCCGATATAGTTCCAATAGTATAGTTGTTTATAATATTAATAATAATAATAAACTTCTATAGTGCCTACATATCCCCAGGAATCTGAACTAAATGTTTTGTTTGAACTAAAAATTAAAATTGCAAACACTGTTTTGGGTTTATTAAATGGAATTTAATGAGCAGTAGATACCTACAATGTATTTATTCTAGTCTTAAGAACAGTAAACTAATTAATTAATAATATGAAAATACCACGAAATGGACTCTATGATCTCAGAGCTTACAATGTGTACATTCAACAAATCTGTTCTAGTCTCTAAAACATTACATTAATTAATTAACGTGAAACGTAATGTGAAATGAAGAGGAACCGACAAACCTCCCTTTAAGGTCTCAGAGTTAGCAAAGTTTCCTCAAATGACTCAACTCCTCATGTCTTGTAAAGACTGATCCCACCCCATGGAGTCTCCTACTGCATATATCACCTGAACACACTCGCCTGTCACAGAGTGCTGGGAGGTCCTACTCAGAACAAAATAATGTCTCGGAGCAGGTGAGTTGGCTGTTAGCCAGAGTTAGCCGCCACTTGTCTTACCTAGCAGTGGACGGAGTGCCTATATGTGGTCGGTCAACCAGAACAATTGCGGCTAACTATGTGATTAAATATCGATAATGGTAAAATGCTCATAAAGTATCCGTCATTGTTTCGGTGGAGATATTCATGTGTAGCTAAGTGCTCGGAATGGACGGCCAGGTGTATGTTAAGGTTGAAGTGGCAGAGGCAAGTGTTTTGAGTCCACGGAAATGTATTCATATGCAAGACGTCACTGTCATGCCGTCCGTCATATTTGATTGGCCGGTAACCGCGGGTGTAATTTGTTGTTGGAATACTGAATTCTTGTAGTGCAGGCCTCCAGGGCATCTATATTAAATACATTGACTGGAGCGTTTTGTTTGGGGCAGTTGGAGGTTTCGCAGTTGTGATATGGACACCCACTCTACATGAGAGTCTTGTGCCAGTGTTATAAACACTTGCTATTTATATGATATGTCCGACTACAGTATGGTAGACTTTGGACTTTAACACTGTTGAAACTGTTGGATATATCACGGTTTGCGTCGTAAAGTGAAACTGGACCAAAGCAACAAAGTGACAACGGTGTCTAAAATACAGCAAACAGTGCAAGTTGCCAAGGAGAGGTACATTTCGGATTACATATTGAATACACAGGAGCTGAAATATTAATGACATACATGTGTCAGGAGCTGTGTCAACGTGTATGAAGTGCTGTGTGTCACCATGGTTCAGTGACACTAACAAAGCTGTCATCATCCATGTCAGTTGCATCACCATGTCATCTTGGTGACATGTCAATCACCTTATGTCTGGGATTTTGCGACATCGTCTATGTTATGAACTTACGATATTGTAACTGGTGATACAGCAGTGTCATGACACTGACATGTCAGATCTTAGTGACATAGTATTGCTGACATATCACTATGGAGGGGAGCAGCTCTGAAGTTAGCAGGCAGATGCATGTGTTGAGGAGGAGTCAATCGGTCTCGCCTTCGGGGGTCGACTCAAAACCCAAAGTGTGCATCAGATACACACGATCGGTGAATCTCTCAGTTGCTGATGCACAACAGAAACGAGATGAACGAAGTAAGCATGTTATTCACTGGCTGTCTTTAACTGTGACTCCTATCTGCAGGGTCTTTTGTGTCGTAGATGCACATACCACATCAGGCACACACACAAACAGACACAGTGTAACATGCACGTCATAGACAAATCCAGTGTCACACTCGTTCACAAACACATACACACGAATGCACACATATTCACTTGCAAACATACACACCAGGCCTGGGGACCATTACATTGCAATGTAATATATTACTATTACTTTGGTTCCTTCCTATTACCATTACATGCTGAATTCTTCCTATTACTATTACATTTGAAGCAATTATTATTACATTTTATGGTATAATGCACAGTATGCATAAATATATACCACGAACTATAACTATCATATTTAGTATTGCCTACTAACTATATTGTTTAAGGATAAAACATATTTTTATTGTATGTATGCTCGGTGGACTGGGGTCATTCAGCTCATACAGTTATGCTGTGTAAACTGTACCTGGCTTCATTGGCAGACTGGCATTGTCTTTATTAGCCTATAGGAGCAGGTCTAACACAAAAGAAGCCAATATTACTCCAAAAGTGTAGGTTCCTATGGGTAAACGGGAAAATCCAGGTAAACGGAATATGTGATGGTAGCTTAGGTAAATAATACCTAAACAAAAAAGTCAAACTATAACTCACACTCCGGTTTAATGTTGACATACCATATTTGCACGTGACAACCTAATCAAATGGAATTGCTATGTAGCTGAAATTTGGTTGAAATGTTCAATGGTAATATAAAAGTAATAGGTAAATTACTATTACATTGCTTCCTATTACTATTACATTGAGTTTTTGCTCAACCTATTACTATTCAATATTTGCAATCGTTACTATTACATATTATTATTACCACAAGTCATGCTTGCACATACACACCTTATACATTTCACAAACCACACACATCACATGCATGCATGAATACACACACACACACACACACACACACACACACACACACACACACACACACACACACACACACACACACATACCACACACACACACACACACATACCACACACACACATGCACGCACACACCCACCACATGCACCACACACACACATACCACACGCACACACACACACACGCCACACGCACACACACAGTGTCGTGCAAATTCACAAACACACAACAGTGCAGACACATGCACAAACACATGTGCACACACATGTATTTATATAAACATATATTCATTCAACTGGAAAGACAATAATCTGGGTCAGATTACTTATTTAGATTGTGTGTTTACCCGTATACCATAATTAAAGATTCATTCGTAGACAAACAAAACTAGTGATTAAATATCATTTTTGCATAGTCTGACATGGATGTTGGATGTTTTGTATCTAGGCACGCTAGTTAATTGTAACATTTATTGCTAGTACTCTGCCTGTTTGTAACGGTATCATAACACTTTAAGTACATGTATACATGTTATAGCACTTGCTTACATGGTCATTTTATATGTATCTTGGCCAGTACCATGCATCTCAGAGTGAGGTATTCACTAATAACATGATACATTTATTTTTAATATAATACAGTTTCCTTGAGAGTTCTATGTGTCTTACATGAGTCACTCTCATGGACACTCATAATTTGAATATTACACTTTTATAAGTTTTATTACAAAGAACAGTTGAATTGAATACTTAATATTTTAGCATTACACTGTATATGATTTTGTGGCACCTCCAAGACCTTCTATATGTTTTATAATTAACCAGGGAATATCGAGAATAATTGATTCTCCCTAGATACATTTAGTTCTCCACTGATCAGTGTTATTTTACATTCAACATTCTACCAACCACACATCCTAAATAACAACAATTACATTTAACATCACCATTTAACACTAGCAGTTATTTCCACAGGCCAAAAACAATCAAGTTTTTGGCACGTCTTAAACAATACAGGCCCACGTGACCACTAACTTTCAAAATTCACATTTCCTAAAATAAGAATGCAATTGTTGACATTTTATGTTGACCACCAATGATTGATTTTACACAGTTGAAGGTCCTGCTGAACACTAATTATTCAGTCCAGTGTAGGACAGTTAGTGGTAATTTGAATGTCATTAGCATATCCTGTACCCTGTATACCCTGTTATATAATTGGAGCAGGCACCATTACCAACACTGCATAATTGGTAGCTGACATTATAGTCAGTGACTTTGTAATGAATAATTTACATTGTATCTACCCTCTACCTCATTGTACTACCAGTATATCACTCATTGAAATGAAGGTAGAACAAATGGTGTGTCAGCTTCCAATGCCTTATTAAGGCTACTGCTTGCACGATTCAAGTACCGGGTAGTGTGCTTAGAGCTTGGAAACAACAGTAGTTTGCATATGTTTTTATTCTTTTTTATGTGGGAGAATGGAATGCTTAGCTCGGTTGAGGAAGTGAGATAGATATGTAGCAAAACTTCCTTTGGGTACAGACTACCTGATAGTAGAGCTTTGCAGTTAAACAAGGAACATATGTTTTATTGACAATATATTTGTTTATAATAATTATAAGCAAGCAACATTTGTTTTATTGTCAATATATTTGTTTATAATAATGTCGTCTTTATTTTGTGGAGGTGCTTGCCCAATAAGCAGGACATACTGCATTCACTGCCACCAGTTATATAGAACCTTGTCATCTCATCTCATTCTAGTTTTTCTAGCACTCGGAAATGTTCTATTAACATGCTAGTCTATATATTGTGGTTAGAATGTTATGGTCTTATGGTTTCATTCAACTAGTCAATCTTTTTCAGAACAGTATCGTCAAGCCGACCTTTCTATGTTGACACTGAGGGTGGTCACTGCCAGGTTGCATATCATCCTCAGTCCTTCTTTTATGTCCCAAATTGAAATGGGACTGACTTTACTGTAATTTCAGAGTCATGAAGTCCCTAATATTGAGAGCCACTTTTTACACCAAGTACCATGCCTGCCCAGTCCGGATTTTGAACTCAAGAGTGCTGGCATGCCAGGTGGATGTGCAAATCACTGCACTGTAATGCTGTCTTGTATGTACAGTTAAGTGAGGTCTGTTATAAATTATTACTCAAAGTTGGCGTGAGTGATAATTATTAACAGGAAGTTCACTGAATTGTGGGAAAATCACAACAGTGCTGAATATCAAAGAGCTTTGCAGTTAAACAAGCAACATCTGTTTTATTGGCAATATATTTGTTTATAATAATTATAAACAAGCAACATCTGTTTTATTGGCAATATATTTGTTTATAATCATTATAAACAAGCAACATCTGTTTTATTGGCAATATATTTGTTTATAATAATTATAAACAAGCAACATCTGTTTTATTGGCAATATATTTGTTTATAATCATTATAAACAAGCAACATCTGTTTTATTGGCAATATATTTGTTTATAATAATTTCAATGTCTACTTTTTACAATTTTTGGGGCTGATTAAACACAATAGTTTGGCTGACGGTATACCTTAGTTAAACAAATTTATTCTGGTCATCAGAATATTATATTAGTTAATATAAATAATGAGGAACAGACGATCTCCTTTTAAAATAATAAATTACTTAACACCAAACATATGAGAGGGAAGGTAGAAATATACGACAATCTTTGTAAAGTGAAAATGGTAGAAAAGTACGAGATGTGTGACTTGCTGTGATACAGTAGTGTATTTATTCTGGTGTTAGGAACATTATATTACTTAATATAAAAAATTAGGAAAATAATAAATTCCTTATCACCAAGTATATGTGAGGGAAAGTAGTCATTTGTCTTTCTGAATTGAGAGTGTTTGTAAAGAGAAGATAACTATTGTAAATACAGTACCAGATGTGTACCTTCAAGTTGACGTGGATGCTGGTTTGTGAGGCATGTACATAAATTGTTCAGAGCTAATTGCACACAAGTGCTCGCCGGGTGTGGGCCATTTAAGGTACAGAAAAGGCAATTAGAAAATGTTTCTCATAGTTGCAAATCCGCAGGCAGTATATAATTGCCCATGATCAAACAAGTGTGCCATATGCCCAAAATGAGCAAACCTGTAAGGTAGGAATATTAATTTTATTTATATAACAGAGGATGTTAATGTTTCACTGAGAATGAAGTTAAGATGCATTATTATTGTTATCACTAACTGTCCTACACTGGACTGAATAATTAGTGTTCAGCAGGATCTTTAGCTGTGTAAAGTCAATGGTTCCACCCAAAAGTTGGTGGTCAGCATAAAATGTAAACAATTGCATTGTCAGTTTGGGAAATGTGAATTTTGAAAGTTAGTGGTCATGTGGGCCTGTACTTTTTAAGAGGTGCCTAAAACTTGATGGTCTCGGGCCATGTGGATTGGCAGTAATTCTGAACTTTTTGAGTAAAACTGCTCTACATTGGAGGGTAACTAAGAAGCTCAATTGTTTCTGAAAATTCTACAAATGTGTGTAAAAATTATGTATGCGTGAGTTGTTATTTAGAAAGACTGTAAACAAAACATAACCATAGATAGATCCGACTCTGTATTGTAGTCAGTTCAATTCAATAACTTTATTCTGGAATATTACATCCATATGAAAAGTAGACCAGACTATGACTGATAACTGTTAATATATAGCATTTTTCGCCAGTGACGACACAGCGGTGATATGTATAATGTATCACTATTCATAATACACTGCCCGATTTAGTTACACATTTCATAAAACTATACACATTTTTTCTAATCAACATTTTGCAGGTGAGTAAGCCTCGTGATACAAACATAACTAGCGCTACAATCTCTAGGTTCATTGCACAACAATCACAACAAAGACATTACTGTATGCTACGCACAGTTTTCTAATTGACTGTGCTCTATAATTCCACCATAGCTGACATGTATATAGCGAAGTACAATAGGATTTGAACAGATTACACTTTACAGAATCTGTACACATAGAATTTTCGGATCAGGGCATTACCCTGAGCATACATTTTCTTGTATTGCCTAGCCATGTCATCATTGTCACCGAGATCTTCTGTGATAATATGCCCAAGATATTTGCATTTATTAACCCTAGCCAGTGTTTCACCATGTAATACAAAGTTATATCCTTGAACCTTTTACAGCAAAAAACCATAACATTACTTTTGGCACTATTGTATTTAATATCGTGTTCTATTCCATATTCTGAACAAACAATTAGTACATTGATAAACTCATAAATGAGGGAGTCAAGAGCACTAAATCATCAGCATACAACAAATGGTTAATTAACGACTCACCTATTATACAACCAGCATTTACATTATTTAGTTTTTTTACTGAGATCATCCATATAAACACAGAAAAGATACGGAGAGAGAATTCCTCCTTGATGCACCCCATTACTAACAGAAAAACTGTCGGACATGATATTCTTCCAGAGTACATACGTTTTTTGAGTAGCATACCAAAACATTAAAATTCTAACTATATACATAGGTAATAATATTTATTTTTAGGTACACCCCGATTGACAAGTTTCTCAAACAGAATATAATGATTGACACGATCAAACACTTTGGACGCATCCAGAAAACATGAATACACATTACTATTTAAGCTCCGATATTTCAGAACAGCCTCTTTGAAGGCATATATACACAAGTCTGTACTGTGTTCAGTCTTGAAGCCAAACTGATTGTTACATGTAGTTAGACAGTATGCAATACGGTCATAAATTATTTTTTCAAAAACTTTGGACACAATACTGGCTAAAGCAATGGGTCTGTAATTATTCTTGCTACATATGCTAGCATTTTTGTTTTTAACAATTGGCACAAGTACAACAGATATCATAGATTCAGGTAAAATCCCATGAACAATTAAGCTAGTAAAACACAGACAGCAGTGGTGTGACAGTACGTTATTATTTGAACAACTGCACTGGTCAAGTAGCCATGTCATGAAGACTAGTGTAAGTTGACAGTTGGGGCACACATGGCTTCATAACCCTCTGCTGTAAGAGGGTACTAACAGTGTAATGTGTACAATGGAACTATAAGAGGTTTATGAGTATAATATAATGTCCACAACAGTGCAGACCATGCTTGATGTTGCTTGCAGTGCCTGTCAGTTGCTTATGAATGATCTGTCTATCTACCGGGTCAACCTATGTCAGTGTACTATGGTACATTGCATGCAAGTCTACTGTGGTACATGCCATGCCTGTCTACTCTATGTGGTATATCACATGCCAGTGTGTCATACATTTTAATCTCATGATATCTTTTTGTTGCTTAACTATGCCAATTGTGTCTTTGGTATATCCCATGCCTTTTTATTATAGTCAACCAGTTAACACTTACAAAAACTGTTATGGTACATCCCATGCCAGTTTATTATGGTACATCCCATACCAGTCTTGTGGTACATCCCATACCAGTCTATTATACTACTTCCCATGCCAGTTTTATGGTACATCCCCTGTCAGTCTATTGTAGTACATTTCATGTCAGTCTACTGTGGAACATCCCATACCAGTTTATTGTGGTACATCCCATGCCAGTCTACTGTGGTACACCCCATGCCAGTCTATTGTGATACATCCCATACCAGTCTACTGTGGTACACCCCATGCCAGTCTGTTGTAGTGCATTTCATGTCAGTCTGTTGTGGTGCATGCACTTGGTACCACTTTAGCAGTGGATCTCATACCAGCATACCGTGGTACCCCACTGCCAGTCTATCATGCTGTCTGTTTCTATTTCAAGGTATCCCATACCAGTATATTGTCTCAATCATTACCTAAACTGTAAAAAACAACATAACATCTTAATATTACTCATCATGGTAGCACTATATTATAAACAAGCATGGCAATAGCTTACTGTTAATTATGTACATTGTATCATTCCAGGACGTCGTCGTCGTTTCATTACACGAGAACGAGCCGTGGACAACCCTGATTTCAAGGTTTCCCCTAGTCCCGAACCACACACATTGACCACAGGGAGCTTAGATGGCACAGACAGCACCCGACCCCCCTTCTTCCCCCATCGACACAACAGCACAGGTGATGGTAGTTGCAGGCAGTTGTCCTTGTGCTTGGTCGTGTAACGATAATCGAACTAGCATGCATGCGTGTGCATGCATGCGTACGTGCGTGCATGTGTGCTTGTTTGTACTTGTGTATATGGTGATAATCAAACTAGTATACGTGTGTGTGTGCATGCATGCATGTGTGCGTGCCTGTATATATGTGTGTATCTGGGGGTATGTTAACATTTTCATCCTATCCTTGATGGTTTGCATCTCATCAGCCAAACTATCAGTAATTAACCTATAACCCTTCAGAAAAAAGTAACACATTTCTTTTTCTTTTCAAACTGCACTGACTTGAATTGATTTTTAATTGATCCACAAATGGCATATAAGTAAATTATTTATTATGTCCTCCAAAAAGAGACGACTTAAAACGACTGTGTAAACTGTCTAATCCAAAGTATTACAAAATTAATACCAGAAAGTCATGAATTATTAGGTATAATAAACTAATTAAACTGTCCGTTCCAACAACAGAATGGATGCAATAGTCACACACCCCATTTACATTTTGTTATATTTTTCAAATATTATATGTTTAGTTACATGATTTGTTATTGTCAGATGAGATATATTTGCTATCAAAAGTATCAGATGAAAAGACAATTGTTATAACCTCTTCCATGGAAATGCCCGAGGACAGACCTGCAGCAATAAACAAGTTGTTTCTAATGAACAATTAATGACCTACGACTACTGATAGGGTCTGATATCTATGTCTGTCGGAATCAGATTAATTGAAAGATTATGAAAATTATGCTATTGGCGTTTTTGCCATCTTGAAAAAGCTCGGTGTTGATTCTACAGGAAAGTTTACCTAAAGATTTGTCAGAAGTAAAACTATTTATAGGTGCAGCATGAGACAGTCATATGAATAAGAACAAACCATTATTTAAAGGTTTTTTCCTTGATTACAAATTTTGCTCTCTTCATTTAAGTCGCATGTTTGCAAAAAGTTTCTGTAGATGACATACTAGTTCATTTGTCCAAATTTTCCCGCTGCACGACTGACTATGTCTTAGCATGAAAAACAATGACTTTGGATGACTCGGCTTGGCCTACCAAACAAGATCCTAGCTATGCCACTGAAGAAATACATTATGTTAAAAATAAGTACAGCACGAGAACTTGAAACTTGGGCAGTTTCATACACTTGAACTGTAACTTTTGGAAGACACACAAAAGGCTGGTGGTCTATTCTACCTGATATCTAAGCCAGGGAAAGTAAAAGATTCCACACAGTGGAAAAAACTGTTGTGAGCCAGCTGCTGAAATAACTGCTGCAAAAACACTTGCTCTAATAATGGACTAAGCAGTAAACACGACGAGTGTCATGCCTAGGCAGACAGTTTTTTTAAATTTCATCCATAGAATGCCGGAGGGATGGGTATCATGGGCTGAACAGAATGTCATCGCTGCCTCTCACAGATCATGTCTGCATTCAGCATTGGCCAGTGGGGTGACTGCATGCTATTTCTAGCATGGTTGCCAAGCATCAACCACCAGCATGGCATTATGTAGTAAAATTGTAGCTATCCATGGGCATGATGTAATCTTTTTGATCTAGAGGCGGCTTTAACTAGATACTATTAAAAGTTGTCTTTCCTTGCCATACAAAGCTCTTGTTTTGGACGGGCTAAGTTCGTTTTGGACAGGTGGAAATTTCAGGAGCAAAAAAAACTTATTTGTTTATATTATTGACTCTCAGTGTTGTTTATATGTCCATTATGCTTTTAAAGGTGTTTTATATGCATGTATTGTATACTAGTTGAGTTACCTGGCATTGCTCGGGGAAAAATGGCTGTCATATGGATGTGACCCCCCTGAGATCCCTACCGTCCAGGACGAATTTCGAAAAAAATCTAAATCAACGAACCACCTCCAATGAGGACGCTAGATCACACACCAAATTTCAGCCCCATATATGCAAAACTGATGGAGATATATAACTCGGTTAGTTTACTATGGCACTCTTACTGTCCCCAGGAGACCAGTACAGCCGAGACTGGAGACTAAACCAGTCTCACACACTGGACCGCAGCTGGAGACAGCCAGCAGCCAATGGCAACATGTCTAGACTGGGCCAGTCACATGACTTTCGACTGCAGACGTGTGACCTTGGCCGGAAAACATATGACCTTGGACAGGGGTCATCCGTGTCGTCCTCCGGTGAATCCCTGTCCAGATACCGCCCTGCCACCTGGTTGACAGAGTTGGAAGCAAGAAGAACGGGGAGGTGAGAATGGTAGAAAATCGACTGCATTGTTAACATTTTGTGTTCTTTGACTCAATTTTTATATCTTGATTTGGCTGCCTAAATTACACTGAGAGTTGTTTTTTGTGTTTGTTTTCTTTAAAAAGTTTTGTCAGTTTCTGAAGAACTGATTCAAAAGTGGACCAGCTCTATTGTGGACCAGTTTTCGATTTAACTGTGACCAGTTTGTGGTTTCTGAAGCCACTAAGATCTATTAGAAGCAACAATGTCCAAGCAGTTATTTTGGTAGCCTTTTATTGTATTTGATTATATACCAGGTACACCCTCTTACATTTGTGAGAAAAAGTTGTAAATAAATGAAACGTCAAACTATTGGGTTTGCTTGTATATGGTTTGTTTGCATATTTTAAATAACTCTAATGCAGTTCCGTCGTTGTAGTCCATGATTGGATATGGTAAATTTACTAAACAATCTAACCATAACTCGGTGAATGTTGATGCCATGATGACTACTTTGGTTTAAAATAATTGCACCTGACTCACTTTTTAAGTCGTAATAACTAATTTAGATGACACCCAAAGACTATAATATAGTCTATCATTATAAAAATACTCATCCAATTTTGGGTCAAACTACAGTTTAAATATCTTTTGTTAACGTAATTTTGTTGGAGTTCAATGACATTCTAGCTCCATTCTTTCATCTGTTTTCAGTCTTCAGGATGGTTTTCGTGATCGATCATGCAGCAACTCTTCAAAGGCGGAGAGCATTGCTTCGCTTCCTTGTCAGCCAACATCTCCTGCTTCCCAAGGGAGTTACACTGCCCCTCCCCAGAGACAACAGCGCCAGAACCGAGTCCCGGCATCTTCTCAGTCTGCGCCCATCACTGAACTTGGACATGACTACCGTAGAAAGCACAGATGCAGACAGCCAGAAGTGTGTTCATCAGGGAGCACAGCAAGCTTATCTAATGCACCTCTGGAGAACAACCTTCGGCTGCTTCCTAGTCCTGACACCAGGGGGAGTAGTGACGTCAGCAGTGCGACATCGCCGTCATTCGTCAACGCGAAAACGTACAACAACATCGCACGGCCGTACAGAGCCCCGATGTCTTTCGAGAAGACCCAAACATTGACAGCTCCCCACTGCAACATGCAGCTGGCAGGCAAAGAAAGACTGCTGAATTTCAACAGCAAAACTCCCATGTCAGAAACCCCTGATCACACGCCCTTTGTTAAACCTATCCCTTGGTATCAAGGCTCCACAAATCAGCTGTCAGTAGACGCAAACAAAACCAATGTGGCAGCATTGGTACAACCAGCATCGACACAGCGGGTTGCTGACTTCACAGAGCATAAACCAAGATCTGCTCGTCCATTTGTGAGTCGACGAGCACATACTGTTGACCTGGCGACGATTCACAAATGGGACATCGCGACAAAGAACAGCAGGCCACGTGCCAGCCTGTCGACAGTCATTGAGACAGTGAAGAAGAAAAAGCCGTGGGATAATCCAGTGTTTGACCACCAGATGGTGAAACTAGATGATGCCATGAAGCAGCTACGTGAGGAGATCGCTGATGTCAACGTAATGCTTGAGAGAAAATCTCCGGTTAAAAGTCTGTCACACCTTGACGTCAACTCAAATGTCACCCGTTCCAGTTCTGCAGCCAATAAAGGTCGTGATGGGTCAACTAATATTGCACTGACCACGGAACCGCCCATTATAATCTCACCCGCTGATGGCAGCAATGCCCAATGTGCTACTACAGGGGATGTGACATCACAGCCCCTGTCACATGACTCAAAGCCATTGCAGCGTAGAAACCAGCCGCAGCAACAACTTGCTGTGAATGAACGTCTGCAACGAGCTTCATCATTTGACACAGCAGACAGGCAAAACTGGTTCACACGGAACCGTAGAACTGCAGAACAAAACTGTAGACTGGAGCAAAAGGAAGTTGTTCCGCTCTACAGAAGTGACCCTCAACAAAGACTGATGGAACCTGTGACTGGACCTCTGCAACGTGCCTCGTCATTTGATGCTGCAGACAGGCAAAATAGGTTTAACCGCCACCTCAGGACAGTTGAACCAAATGAAAGATTGGGGCAGACGGAAAATACCCTGCCCCACAGAGGTGACCCTTATCAAAGACTTGTGATACCTGGACCTCTGCAAAAGGCGTCATCGTTTGACTCTGCTGACAGGCAAGACACGTTTACACTCAACGCCAGGACTGCAGAACCAAATGACATATTTGGTCAAAGGGAAAATGTTTCACCTTATAAAGGTGTGTCTTATAAAAAACTTTCACCTGTGCCATTGACTGGGCCTGTACAGCGATCGTCGTCCTTTGACCGAGCGGACAGACAAGACAGGTTTACACAGAACCTCAGAACTACTGAACCAAACAGTAGTTTGGGGCAGAAGGAATATACCCCACCCTGCAGAGGAGCAGCTCATCAGAAGCCTGTGGAACCTGTTGTCCGTCCACTGGAGAGAGAATCATCCTTTGACACAAGGTTATTGGACTCAAAGCGTAGAACAAGACAAAAGGAGAATGTTCCTCCAAGCAGGAGTCAGACAGTGGACCGTCTCTGTGAACCATTGGATGTACTACTGCAGGGAGTGTCTGCGTTTGACACTGCTGAAAAGAAAAATAGGTTTTCACAGAATTCTGACTTTTCACAGAATGCCAAAACAACCTCCATGCTGTCAGGTGACCATAAGAATGTTCCGGCAATGCACCGCCAACCATCAGATGGTGCTCCACCCTTATCAAATGTGTCTGCCTCTCATGACACATCTGGTCCTCGCACGTTGACAAACTGTTTGTCACCGTCATCATACTTTGTTCCCATCAACCCTGTTGATGACACAACATCCTCAGTCATCACCGACCATCCACCTGCGGTTGTCAAGACAACGCCACTCAAACAGTCATGCACTGTAGACGTGTCTTCACTCACTAACCTATTCTCGCCTCCAGACCCGGATTCAACCACCGTCCAATCACAGGTTGCCAAGCCAACCGCTGTCGCCACGGCAACCGTACCGTCAACGACCGACTCACCGGTGAAGTCGGCATTCCGCCGCGCTGACCCCAACCAGCGGGCCAAGCTGGTGAAGCAACGCAGCTTACCGTCTAGCTTCCTGGAGGATGAGGGGGAAGCCCTGAAGCTTCACCAGGCCCAGACGAGGGACTTGGAAGCACATGAGTGGGAGGAGTCATTCAACCGGCCCGACTCCCCTCTCGCCATGCCGCTTCTCCTCCCAAAGGAATCCATCATCATCCGCAACAGATGCCACCGGACTGACTCATCGTCCTCGAATAGTGACTCGCACTCCTCTCCCCAGAGGTCGCCATGTATGTCACCTCGGATGCGTCGGAAGAAGAAGGGGGAGAGGGCGCAAACCCTGGGAGGATATCTAGCTGTGCCTGGACAGAGGTAAGTTGATAATGGTGGTAATGTTACAAACTTTGGAAATTAAAGTGTACAGTTATAAAGATGTTTTGTGTTATAACAGGGAGTGTATAAAAGTAAATAGGTACTTTAGCTAGGAGTTGTTCTAACCCAAAAGTGCCTTTGAAATTGGCTGGTTCCCACACTCCCAATGCAAAATGGGATCAAGTAGAACTGATTCAGTGAACTTCCTACTAATAATTACCAGCCCTGGCTGATTCCAGCTAATGGAATAGACAACCTTGCTTTAAAATCAGCTTTTCTTAATAGCAATACATGATGGCTAAACCTGAGGGGTATGAATGTATCCATCAGATGGCAGCACTGAGCAAATGCAGCCCAGTGCCTGGCCAACAGCCCAGTGCCTGGCCAACAGCCCAGTGCCTGGCCAACAGTTTGAGTGTAGTGGGCTGTGTTTGCTGTGTGCTAATACATGCAAATCTGATGCTGTCTTTCAGTAAACCCTAACTTTGGAACATTTTTAGTGACACAATATGCATGCATTAAGTATATAATATGTAATATAAGCTTAGCCTTAGTGGGATATGGAAGGAAGCAGAGAGGACATATCGGTGGCATTTGGTAGAAAACATCTAGTGGAAAGGGTATATAATTGTAAAATACGACAGCTGCCAACTGTATACTTCAACTGCCAGCACCATCACAGTTACTATGGCGACCTGTGCCATAATCTCAACTCTCACAGCCACTGGAGAGCCAAGTGCTTAGTTCTGTAGAAATATAAGATCTTCATGAGTACTTACAAACAAACAGAATTATACTAATACATTTTAAGAAATACAGTGCTTTGGGGGTCAGATTTTAATGTCAATTTAAGCGCTAACTTGACAGTTTTATCAGCTCAGAAAAACACAACATAACCTAATCCATGCAACCACTTCGTCCAGTCCAATACAAATAAAACCGACTACTTGATTTAGACTTTAACAAAATTTAACAAGCTTACTATCTGAAACAACCTACTCCAGAAGTCAATTACCTGGTAGATCAGGAAACCAATGGCTTATTGTGAATCCAACAATTGTTCATCTATGTGTGACCCAAAATCTTGAATTATTTCTGACTTTTTATAGATGCACCCCTTTATGCAATCAGTAGAAGATTTGTTCTACTGGTTTATCGAACTAAATAAGATTGAATACTTCCTATATCCAAGTTACACTGTTGCTTTAATACTGACACTACTTTGTGTTTGCTGGTTCTTTGATCTTTATGATATATTTGTTATTTTCCAACATACAGTGGCACTCAGTAATAAGATATTCAGTATCCATACATAGACTGGATTCTGGACTGTTGCGCGTTTTATGTCTTCTCCTTTGGTGGGCTGTATGGACCCAGGTGTCCACTTTATCTATGCACATCTGATCCACTGCAAAACATCTCTATGCCAGATTGTGCACAGTTCCAGTGATGATCCTACTGTACTCTCTGTATAGACCAGTGATTGATGGCTGACAAGTCCCCCATCCTGTGTGTAATGCTGCGGAGTGCTCAGTAGAGTCTTACACGCAGGGAGACCAGCCTCCAGTCCCTCTGCCTCTGTACCCAGTGAAACCAGCAGGCGAGGTGGCACAGAGGAGCATCCTTACTGGAGGTCAGGTTATTTTAGTTAGCAGAACCATCAGGGCTGGCTAGAAGTCAGAGCTTCATAACACGCCAAGGTTGGCTGGACTGTGGGTGGCTCTTGGAAGTGTTCTTGTTTTTGGCTGTCTCCTTTCTGCTGTGTGTTAACCATGGGCAATTCGTGAGTACATCTTTGTCATTGTTGTACTGTACAGATTAGGATAAAACCTATTTCCAATCACATCATTGTGTCACTAAACCGGTTTAGTCATGTTTAATTTAAAAATACACATGTATAACGTTATTATGTGATTACTAGTAGGTAATGATGCTAATATTTTATTAATATTTCCTAATGTGTAAAGTTGTGTTATCACTGTTATAAATGATTTAAAATGAAAAGATTATAATAACAATAAAAGACAATATTATACAGTATAAAAGCTTTGGATCCCTGATGCACACTGTCTAGCAGAACCACTGTTGCCACCGGATGAAGTACACTGGCCATCCTCACGCGCCAAGGGTCGCTGCTGCTGATTACGTCAGTCCCAGCCAGCAGTACCCCCCCTGGCTGATCGCTTTGCAAAACTTTGAATTTAAGCTCAGCCTATGAAATCGCTCACTAGATCAGTGGATCTCAGCAGGTCAGGTGATCATAATAAAGATAATTTTAACCAACCGTGGCTCTTGTTACATGCAATGTTTAGGAAGTAGAAACAATTATTTGACTACACAATACCGCTAAGCTGCTAGTGCTAATGGGTGAACGGGTCATTATATATTGGGATTCCCAGAAGTCGTTTATCCGTCTTCAAATTGAGGCGGGTATTTACGCTGTTCTCACGGGTGATGCAGTTGCGACTGGCGAAGTCAATTACTAGTTTGACTCGGCTAACTTTCGCATTTCGCGTAGGAGATCAGTCAGGGCTAGTTTTGATTGGCAAACAACCCTGGCTTGCGAGGATGACACTGGCTAAAACATGTTTTTCTGGAGAGTGTTAAAAAATTGATAATTTCTTAGCAGTAGTTAGCGACATAACATGAAAACTAGAATATGTGCACACATCAGCTGCATATATCCTTGTCACTGTCTAAAAAACCATTTACATGTGTTTCTGTGTTGTTTTGAATCAAACGTATAATTATATGGAATAATATATGCTGTTAATAAAAACAATCCATGTCCATGAATGATACATTAAATTAACCTTGGTGCGGAATCTAGGAGTGGTCTTTGATAGTAACTTCAATTTCCAACAACCCATATCTCAAATGTATCGCTGTTGTTTTTATCATATATTCGTGATGTTTGCCATATTCGCCGGTATGTGTCATTTTCTGTTTTGTATTGCAACAATGCTAGTTAGCAGCAGACTTGACTATTGCAATTCCTTCCTGTATAATATCGTTAGCAAGGATATTACAAAACTTCAACATGTCCAAAATTGTCTGGCAAGATCTCGTCCAGGAAGCAACCATCTTATTTGCATTCAATGCTTACTCCTGTAAGAAAGCCTGTCCAGCTTTGATCATTTAATTCTGGCCTACTTTTTGTTCCTAGAGACAACATTAACATTGGAACTAGGGCTTTTTTCTGTTGCTGCACCAACTCTTTGGAATATGCTCCCTCTTTGTGTTAGATCAGTTGAAAATATTAAAAAAATTCCGTCATCATTTAAAAACTTATCTTTACAACCTTGCTTATCCACCATAGCTCCCTAGCGCCTTGACCCATCTGTTGACAACTGGAATACTGCTTATGGATTTTGAGACTGACCAATCCTTTTGTCTTGATGCACCTCTGAGCTTGGTTTCCAAGGATTTAGGCTCAGTAGAAGTTATCTTATTATTATTATTATATTTGAAGGGTTTCAGGGCAAAACATGATAAATCATTAAATGCTAATTTGGGTGACATTTTTGCCTCTGCGAAATTTCACAATTGAACTGCAAAAAGCATTCAGCCATTGCTTTCAGTTGCTATGACATTGCATTCTTCAGATAGTCTATTATCATGTACACATTTTCATTTATGCGAGCTGAAGACGATGAACATAAATTAGTTTTCAAGAACGCAAAATAGTTTGTTTTTCATGTTTTGCCTAGAAACGCATCAAGTCTATATATGATTGTAATCGAGTTTTATTTTTCTCAGAAAAATGCCTGGCAGTAACAATTTAAAATACACATGTTTAACATCCGCGATCAAGGAGGATGATTCCATTGTCAGGCATTATAAATGATTTTTCTTGATAACTTGAAATGCATCATGTGTTATACATTTACATTTCGTTAGTACAAAATGGCAGTTCTTATTACAAGTGTCGTAACAAGAACAAATCATTCACAATCCTCGAAACAGAATGTTACAAGCTCTAGTGCTATATTTATATTTTTCTAGGTATTTTAAATCATTACTTAGCATAATATTAATATAATATTAATAATATTAGTGCAATGTGAGCATGCACTATCCAATCATATTTCAATTCTTGTTGTATTGTGTATTGAGGTGATTTACCTGAGATTACTGAAACAAAACAAAACTTTCCCATAAGTAAACATTCAACATGTCTGCCAAATATTTCTTTAGACCAGATTTGACAGTAAATAGATGTAACAAGCTGGGTTCTTTCTTTCTAAATGCTACCAGACAGCCAACGGACTGGCACATGCCAGCAACTTCTCACTAGTGCGTGTTTACATAATACTTGGTACTTGAACTAAACATTATTTTGTTGAATGTTGCCTTCAGAACTAAAACGTGAGCAAATTGTTTATTATCATCTGACCAGTTTTGTTTTCATGAATGCTTCGCCAGCATTCTGTTGCAAAACTAGGTTTCTTTAAATATATTTGTGGCTATGATCTTTCCTATGGGTTTCAAAGACTTGGACACATTAGGCAGGTGAACAGTCAGCACAAACCATGATGTAAGATTTTCATTGTCTTACTCACTAAATCTATCTTATTAGGTGGCACCATTAGATCAATGGATTTACGCATAGTTTGTATGTGTAGTTTTCTGTTATCCTATTTAAAGTTGGTCATAATAAATCAAGATAAAACACATTATAAAACAATTAAAATGCTACACTGAATGGCAGATGAGCCATATTTTCTTGGTTGAAATGTACTTTGTCATAATTTTTACTTTTGAAGCAGATCCGTAGTAAAATATGATTAGGGACATATTCTTCCTGAAATAGGAAATCCTTAATCTGTTGCAGGTATGGATAGGTGAACACAGAACTTTGTTGAAAATGTTGTTCCCCGTAAACAGTCTGGCTATGAGGTATTATTCAGTGTATAATAATAAAACACAGATAAAAATACAAACCACCTGTTCTGAGTATTATTTCAAGTAGCCAGTATGAGATGAAATATGGGAATATTTGGCGATGAGGTAGGAGGCTTTTGCATGACTCATTTCAGTCGTGGATACGGTCACGTGTAGCTCCTGTGGGGCACTGGTATTCAGTTGGTTCCAGGAACCCTGAAAACACACAAAATAAAAACACGTTCACGTTGATTGATGGAAATATCCTGTGTTTCTGTGTTGTTTTGAATCAAACATATAATTATATGGAATAATATATGTTGTTAATAAAAACAATCCATGTCCATGAATGATACTTTAAATTAACCTTGGTGCGGAATCTAGGAGTGGTCTTTGATAGTAACTTCAATTTCCAACAACCCATATCTCAAATGTATCGCTGTTGTTTTTATCATATATTCGTGATGTTTGCCATATTTGCCGGTATGTGTCATTTTCTGTTTTGTATTGCAACAATGCTAGTTAGCAGCAGACTTGACTATTGCAATTCCTTCCTGTATAATATCGTTAGCAAGGATATTACAAAACTTCAACATGTCCAAAATTGTCTGGCAAGATCTCGTCCAGGAAGCAACCATCTTATTTGCATTCAATGCTTACTCCTGTAAGAAAGCCTATCCAGCTTCGATCATTTAATTCTGGCCTACTTTTTGTTCCTAGAGACAACATTAACATTGGAACTAGGGCTTTTTTCTGTTGCTGCACCAACTCTTTGAAATATGCTCCCTCTTTGTGTTAGATCAGTTGAAAATATTAAAAAAATTCCGTCATCATTTAAAAACTTATCTTTACAACCTTGCTTATCCACTATAGCTCCCTAGCGCCTTGACCCATCTGTTGACAACTGGAATACTGCTTATGGATTTTGAGACTGACCAATCCTTTTGTCTTGATGCACCTCTGAGCTTGGTTTCCAAGGATTTAGGCTCAGTAGAATTATCTTATTATTATTATTATATTTGAAGGGTTTCAGGGCAAAACATGATAAATCATTAAATGCTAATTTGGGTGACATTTTTGCCTCTGCGAAATTTCACAATTGAACTGCAAAAAGCATTCAGCCATTGCTTTCAGTTGCTATGACATTGCATTCTTCAGATAGTCTATTATCATGTACACATTTTCATTTATGCGAGCTGAAGACGATGAACATAAATTAGTTTTCAAGAACGCAAAATAGTTTGTTTTTCATGTTTTGCCTAGAAACGCATCAAGTCTATATATGATTGTAATCGAGTTTTATTTTTCTCAGAAAAATGCCTGGCAGTAACAATTTAAAATACACATGTTTAACATCCACGATCAAGGAGGATGATTCCATTGTCAGGCATTATAAATGATTTTTCTTGATAACTTGAAATGCATCATGTGTTATACATTTACATTTCGTTAGTACAAAATGGCAGTTCTTATTACAAGTGTCGTAACAAGAACAAATCATTCACAATCCTCGAAACAGAATGTTACAAGCTCTAGTGCTATATTTATATTTTTCTAGGTATTTTAAATCATTACTTAGCATAATATTAATATAATATTAATAATATTAGTGCAATGTGAGCATGCACTATCCAATCATATTTCAATTCTTGTTGTATTGTGTATTGAGGTGATTTACCTGAGATTACTGAAACAAAACAAAACTTTCCCATAAGTAAACATTCAACATGTCTGCCAAATATTTCTTTAGACCAGACTTGACAGTAAATAGATGTAACAAGCTGGGTTCTTTCTTTCTAAATGCCACCAGACAGCCAACGGACTGGCACATGCCAGCAACTTCTCACTAGTGCGTGTTTACATAATACTTGGTACTTGAACTAAACATTATTTTGTTGAATGTTGCCTTCAGAACTAAAACGTGAGCAAATTGTTTATTATCATCTGACCAGTTTTGTTTTCATGAATGCTTCGCCAGCATTCTGTTGCAAAACTAGGTTTCTTTAAATATATTTGTGGCTATGATCTTTCCTATGGGTTTCAAAGATTTGGACACAATAGGCAGGTGAACAGTCAGCACAAACCATGATGTAAGATTTTCATTGTCTTACTCACTAAATCTATCTTATTAGGTGGCACCATTAGATCAATGGATTTACGCATAGTTTGTATGTGTAGTTTTCTGTTATCCTGTTTAAAGTTGGTCATAATAAATCAAGATAAAACACATTATAAAACAATTAAAATGCTACACTGAATGGCAGATGAGCCATATTTTCTTGGTTGAAATGTACTTTGTCATAATTTATACTTTTGAAGCAGATCCGTAGTAAAATATGATTAGGGACATATTCTTCCCGAAATAGGAAATCCTTAATCTGTTGCAGGTATGGATAGGTGAACACAGAACTTTGTTGAAAATGTTGTTCCCGTAAACAGTCTGGCTATGAGGTATTATTCAGTGTATAATAATAAAACACAGATAAAAATACAAACCACCTGTTCTGAGTATTATTTCATGTAGCCAGTATGAGATGAAATATGGGAATATTTGGCGATGAGGTAGGAGGCTTTTGCATGACTCATTTCAGTCGTGGATACGGTCACGTGTAGCTCCTGTGGGGCACTGGTATTCAGTTGGTTCCAGGAACCCTGAAAACACACAAAATAAAAACACGTTCACGTTGATTGATGGAAATATCCTGTGTTTCTGTGTTGTTTTGAATCAAACATATAATTATATGGAATAATATATGCTGTTAATAAAAACAATCCATGTTCATTAATGATACATTAAATTAACCTTGGTGCGGAATCTAGGAGTGGTCTTTGATAGTAACTTCAATTTCCAACAACCCATATCTCAAATGTATCGCTGTTGTTTTTATCATATATTCGTGATGTTTGCCATATTCGCCGGTATGTGTCATTTTCTGTTTTGTATTGCAACAATGCTAGTTAGCAGCAGACTTGACTATTGCAATTCCTTCCTGTATAATATCGTTAGCAAGGATATTACAAAACTTCAACATATCCAAAATTGTCTGGCAAGATCTCGTCCAGGAAGCAACCATCTTATTTGCATTCAATGCTTACTCCTGTAAGAAAGCCTATCCAGCTTCGATCATTTAATTCTGGCCTACTTTTTGTTCCTAGAGACAACATTAACATTGGAACTAGGGCTTTTTTCTGTTGCTGCACCAACTCTTTGGAATATGCTCCCTCTTTGTGTTAGATCAGTTGAAAATATTTAAAAAATTCCGTCATCATTTAAAAACTTATCTTTACAACCTTGCTTATCCGCCATAGCTCCCTAGCGCCTTGACCCATCTGTTGACAACTGGAATACTGCTTATGGATTTTGAGACTGACCAATCCTTTTGTCTTGATGCACCTCTGAGCTTGGTTTCCAAGGATTTAGGCTCAGTAGAAGTTATCTTATTATTATTATTATATTTGAAGGGTTTCAGGGCAAAACATGATAAATAATTAAATGCTAATTTGGGTGACATTTTTGCCTCTGCGAAATTTCACAATTGAACTGCAAAAAACATTCAGCCATTGCTTTCAGTTGCTATGACATTGCATTCTTCAGATAGTCTATTATCATGTACACATTTTCATTTATGCGAGCTGAAGACGATGAACATAAATTAGTTTTCAAGAACGCAAAATAGTTTGTTTTTCATGTTTTGCCTAGAAACGCATCAAGTCTATATATGATTGTAATCGAGTTTTATTTTTCTCAGAAAAATGCCTGGCAGTAACAATTTAAAATACACATGTTTAACATCCGCGATCAAGGAGGAGGATTCCATTGTCAGGCATTATAAATGATTTTTCTTGATAACTTGAAATGCATCATGTGTTATACATTTACATTTCGTTAGTACAAAATGGCAGTTCTTATTACAAGTGTCGTAACAAGAACAAATCATTCACAATCCTCGAAACAGAATGTTACAAGCTCTAGTGCTATATTTATAATTTTCTTTATTTTAAATCATTACTTAGCATAATATTAATATAATATTAATAATATTAGTGCAATGTGAGCATGCACTATCCAATCATATTTCAATTCTTGTTGTATTGTGTATTGAGGTGATTTACCTGAGATTACTGAAACAAAACAAAACTTTCCCATAAGTAAACATTCAACATGTCTGCCAAATATTTCTTTAGACCAGACTTGACAGTAAATAGATGTAACAAGCTGGGTTCTTTCTTTCTAAATGCTACCAGACAGCCAACGGACTGGCACATGCCAGCAACTTCTCACTAGTGCGTGTTTACATAATACTTGGTACTTGAACTAAACATTATTTTGTTGAATGTTGCCTTCAGAACTAAAACGTGAGCAAATTGTTTATTATCATCTGACCAGTTTTGTTTTCATGAATGCTTCGCCAGCATTCTGTTGCAAAACTAGGTTTCTTTAAATATATTTGTGGCTATGATCTTTCCTATGGGTTTCAAAGATTTGGACACATTAGGCAGGTGAACAGTCAGCACAAACCATGATGTAAGATTTTCATTGTCTTACTCACTAAATCTATCTTATTAGGTGGCACCATTAGATCAATGGATTTATGCATAGTTTGTATGTGTAGTTTTCTGTTATCCTGTTTAAAGTTGGTCATAATAAATCAAGATAAAACACATTATAAAACAATTAAAATGCTACACTGAATGGCAGATGAGCCATATTTTCTTGGTTGAAATGTACTTTGTCATAATTTTTACTTTTGAAGCAGATCCGTAGTAAAATATGATTAGGGACATATTCTTCCTGAAATAGGAAATCCTTAATCTGTTGCAGGTATGGATAGGTGAACACAGAACTTTGTTGAAAATGTTGTTCCCCGTAAACAGTCTGGCTATGAGGTATTATTCAGTGTATAATAATAAAACACAGATAAAAATACAAACCACCTGTTCTGAGTATTATTTCATGTAGCCAGTATGAGATGAAATATGGGAATATTTGGCGATGAGGTAGGAGGCTTTTGCATGACTCATTTCAGTCATGGATACGGTCACGTGTAGCTCCTGTGGGGCACTGGTATTCAGTTGGTTCCAGGAACCCTGAAAACACGCAAAATAAAAACATGTTCACGTTGATTGATGGAAATATCCTGTAGTTTTCTGCTGTAATTAGGACATGTGGTTGATGTTTGCTGTACTGCTTGTGAGAGCTCTAATGTTAAAAAACCCCATAAAATTAAGAATCTGGTTTGAGTGTGCAAGAAACAAGATGACTAAAAGGACTTATTAAAAATATTGAATACCTGTAGTAATGTTGAAAGATATAAATAAAAGTAGTTTTTATAAGAAACTGAAAGTAGGAAGTAGAAGTCGAAGTACAGGGCAAAAAAAGAATGGTGTACAAGTATGTTGGATATGAGGAAGTACACAAAGCAATGAGTGAATAATTTTTTTTCTAGATACAGCTGTACTAAAATAATATTTGTGTAAATGCCAATAGTATGAATATAATGTTAAACAATTGAACATATCTGACAAGTGCAGCCCACACATATTAAAACTGGCTGTGCTCTTGATTATTCAGTGACTTCCTTCTCACTTGAAATGGCACTGTTGCTAAATGCTATTAAATGTATTGAAGATTTAAACACCACTGTTGTAAATTTATATAATATATGTGTGGCAGATAAAGTAGCTGTTTGGTTTACAATGCTGCCACCTGGTGAATGGGATGTATACTACATAGAATTGCATTTGCAGGCAGCACTTTCCTATAATAATTAATAATTTATAGGTATCACATTGGTTTCTCTTTAGCTATTACAAAACTTCACTGTTTCAGATCAGTAGAGAGAAGAAAAATGCTATTTGAAGGGAATCGGTATGATAAATCTGACTGTTCCATCACCACAGTAAAGGGGGTGTTATATTTCTTCACATTCATGTTTGTATCGTTCTCTATTATCTTTCCCTGTATTTACAATAGAAAAGTATTAAAGTACACAGAACTTTAAACAATAGTTTATAGAATAGCTTTAATTTGAGTAACTTTGTACCCCTGTAAACACTTCCATTCAGTGATTATGTATTACTTCTAGGTGCATCGTTAATAAAGTAACTTTGTACAACATGCCACATATAAAATGATGCATAACTTAGCAGAAGACGAATATCAAGTTTAATTAGAAGCAACTGTAGACATGCATGAAAGTCGGTTTCATAGAAATACAAAATCAGCAGCCTTTTTTAAATGAGAACATTATTTCTTGTAGAAGACTTCTGCAATACAGTAATGAGCGTATTTATTGGGACACTTAAAAATAATTAAATTTTCAGCTATCCAAAACATAGGGTGCAAAAAAATAATTCTCAGATTCACTGTCCCAATACTTAGGGACACGAACGAATCCTGACATCATGTTGTCCCTGTTTTATTACCCTGGTGTCAACCTGGCTTTGTAACTTCACCATGGTTACCTTGTCTACCATGCTACTAACTATTTTGAGTGGCTAAACTATCGAGTGCACGTCGTTTTCTAAATTTAGTACAAATGTTTTTGACAGAAATTTGACATTACTCCCTAGAATGGCAAGAAGTGCCAGTTGACTTGAAGCCTGCAACTCTGTAAGCAATGCCAATATAGCAGGTGCCTCGAAGGGTGGAAAGTGGGGCAAGTTGTTGACATTGTCTGATCAGGGTAGCACTTGTGGTTAAATGTGCTTTGATGTGGCAAGTGACAACAATTGTTTCAGAGTACTTGGAGCTGACTTCCAAGCTATAGTTAGACTGACCCTTGGTGTGGAAAGTGTGAACAATTATTTCAGTACACTAGAGACGGTCTTTTCCGCTATAATTATAATAGTAAAGCTGTAATCTTGGCCAATTTTAATGAGCCAGCCAGACTCATAGACATGGAGTAATCATGGGCCCAGCACTGAATCTAAGGGCCAGCAGGCCCCCACTAAAATAAGACTGTGAGTTATTCTTTGAATTCCTACTAAACATAGTGCTAATTAAAACATCGATGCGCAAGTCTTGGGACAATGCAGACAGTCGAGAGATCACGCAGTTTTGTACATTACAATGAAACATTGGGGGACTGCAGATAGGATTTTAGATGCTTATTGTGACACTTCCTAAATGTATTAAGGCCAGCTGGTAGCTGAGAGAAGGGCACAAAATTGGTGCTGGTGCTACAGTAATTTACATCACCCAAGGTTGTGTAGTTTACGTCAGAACAGCTGCGATTGTGATACACAGGTTTTTATTTATGCATCTGCATCGGGGAAAAAAGTGGGTATACGCTCATCAGATATATAAATAATTGGTGTCACAATACATAGGGATGAAAATAATTACATTTACAAAGGTGTCCCAAAACATACGGTACAGAAAAATAATTATTTTTCTTGATTTTTAGTGTGTCCCAAAACATACAGTGTCCCAATACATACGGACATTATGGTATGATCATTGTTCTTACCTTAAGTTCTTACCTTAAGAACGGTCAATAATTGCCCAAGTTGAGTACTGATACCGTCTCAAGGTTAGTTTGCTGTAGAGGTATTCCATTGTCTATTGATTTTGCTGCTATTCTTGTTGCTGTTGGCGTTATTGTTATTTTTCTCTTTATCTTGTCTTTTCCAGTTTGCCTAGCCTCTAGGCTCGATTGTGTGTGTGTGTGTGTGTGTGTGTGTGTGTGTGTGTGTGTGTGTGTGTGTGTGTGTGTGTGTGTGTGTGTTAGTATATAAAAGTCTCTTAAAATGATGTTCATAGTAACCTGGACAGTAACATTTCATGGTAAACACATCTTCAACGACATTTTACTAGTACCCATAACAGAGTGCTTCTGCTCCTGTGTGGTATTGATTATGATGTACACATTTCATTGCCTCCCACACGGAAGACATTAACTCCGACTCTGGTCTGACCTTAGACTTTATAGTTTGAGCTGATGTCTGCTGTTATTTACCAGTCCTGAGAA
This sequence comes from Paraescarpia echinospica, assembly GCA_020002185.1. Classification (NCBI taxonomy): domain Eukaryota; kingdom Metazoa; phylum Annelida; class Polychaeta; order Sabellida; family Siboglinidae; genus Paraescarpia; species Paraescarpia echinospica. Next base: position 29,000,600 of record CM034536.1, read on the forward strand.
GTCCCCTCCTGTGAGCCCATGTGTGGGTGGAGGTAGTGGCTATTACTGGAAGCTGTCTTTGGTCAGCTGGGTCCATGCTACCTCCTGGGAAACGGGAAGCTCCTGGAATAGATGTAGCATCTTCAGAGGTGATTGGTTTTATGTTCCATCCTTGGAAGAGCAACTGTGCCCACACAGTCCCTTGGGAAAACACTGTAAAGCCCAAAGGATCTACAGGACTCTGCTCTGTAATGAAGCATAGTAGTGTAAAGTTTAGAGCATCAAACTCTTAATTGAGAGATTCCTGGGTCGAATACTTTTATTGCCAGTTTGAACTTTGAGCAAGTTCGTTTACTCTACATTGGTCCAGTTCACTCAGTTTTATGAACGAGTACCTGGCTATAGACAGTGACAGATATTTGTGTATGAATAGTTTTCATGTTGTAATTGACGCATGGCTGAATGCTTCCCAGAGAATTTGACATGGTGTTCAGTTGAACAGGTTTGCAAGCGAAAGAAGTGTAAAGTGCTCTGAGCAATCAGTCCCAATGACTAGATATTGTGCTACGTAAAAAGTTACCTTACTTACTCTTACTTTACTCAGTCATACAAACATAATTATCAAGATTTATTCATCAAATAAAAAATATTTAATCTGAGATCCATGTGGTATAAACATGTCTTTGTTCAATAATGTGACTATCTGACATAATGGTTAATAATATCTTACCAGGTTGTCGAGGCATAAATTAATGGTGACTCTCCAGGGGGTATGTCTGTAAGTCACTAATAATGGCTGGTGGGCCATCATGAACAATGTTTTATACAAGGACAGTAATGTATCCTCCATGTTATAAACTAAGTACATCACCATAAAATGTGCTAACTCACTGTTTAAGACAGCTTTGCTATATTCTGAAAATAAGTCACACAACATGCATTGAAGTATCTTTTGCACTGTACAACAAATAACATGCTTTTTTTATCACTTCTTCTTCACCATAAAAAATGTTTTGCTTCTCGCAGTCAACAATTATTTTGTCATCCAGTTTGACATTAACAATTGTTTTTACACAATTTTTGCCATAAACAGTTGTATTTTCCTGCCATTTGCCATCAACCATTGTTTAATGTATTTGTTTTGCCATCAACTGTTGTTTTATATCGTATTTGCCTCCAACGATTGTATTTTGTTTTATTTAATTGTTTTACATACTAGTTGTTGTTAAAAATGATCTTACATCATATTTGCCTTCAACAGTTGTATTTTGCCTGAATTCGCCATCGACAAAAATTTTTGTTTTACGTCCTATTTCTTATCATCAGTTTTCCCTATCCTACCTCATGACATGGTTTTAACAGCTCACAATTTGTTCTGTTGCAGAAACAGAAAGGCAAAGTCAGACAAGAAGATAGGCAAGTCCTCAGCGAGTAACGTTAGTGCATCACCCAGTCCTGCTGAGTTACCCCAAAATGCTTCCACCGCCATGCCCCCTGGTGGCCAACCCACGAACCAAGGCAAACTCACGAATGAGTGTGTACAAACTGCTTCCCCCGTTGGTTCGACTCCAGCTGACCCTGGAAGCACAGAGGTCAGCGGGGTCAAATCAACTGGGTCGGGAACGAGACATGACAACCGGCGTAGGTTTCAGAAGAACGAAATGAACTTAGCGAGACTGAAAGAGAGGCGTGACAAGAGTCTGCAGCGAAAGTCGCAACTGAACGTGCTGCCACCCGGCCAGCAAGGTGGGTGCCATGGCGATGACCTACTTAGTAGTCCTAGCTGACAGTCGTTTCCTTCTAGTTGTTCCTTCGTTGCTATGCTCACTGACAGCTTGGGGTCTGCTGTGGTTGGTTTGCAATCTTGCACTAGCTTTGACAGCGTGTGGGTAGGTAGGTTGGAGAGTAGTAGGTAGGTCGGTAACATTAGGGGTCTATATCGAAATAACATTGTGTGATTTTTCACATTTTCAAGGTTATAAAATTTTTCATCTAAAGATGTGTGCTAATGTCACTTTTCAAAATTATTAGTGACATTTTTAGGGCGTGTCCTGAAATTTGGGGTTGACAAATGTAACTCTCCTGAAATAAATTCTTGTGTCCATCCTGGACATATCACATAGATGATAAAACATTGGAGATATGGAAAATTGATGTTTGTATCATCATACAGTGATGTTTCGAGATGACCTGTACATATGAATGTCAGCACTAATTGGAACCAGCTGTATATATTGAAACTGAAACATGTGCAGCTGTATGCAAATACACAGTCTCTGTTAGGTGATTATTTCACACTACTTCACTCTAGCTTGTATGGTTAATTTTATGTGGCCGCAGGGTTGTAGCCAGTGTTGTGAATATGTTGTCACTGTCAGTCACCATGTGTCAGCATTGTCACAGGTAGAATGAACTGTTCTCACAATGAATCACAGAAATGGAGTCCAGGTCTCCAGGAGGCTTATTTAATTGTCCAACAGAGTGATAGTTTTGCACATACACACATGCACACTGCAATATCTAATCCATTCTTTGACCTTCCCAGTACTGTTGGTTTTTCCTGTGTCTGGCTCTAACTGTTGGTCTGTCTGTCTGTCTCTGTCTCAGGTTCTCGGCCTACTTTGACCACCTCACAACTCTCCATCCTTCACGATGCATGTCCATCTATCCATCTGTCCTCTCTGTCTCTCTCTCCATCTCCCTCTCCCTCTCTCTTCCACTCTCTTCCACTCTCCCTGTAGTATCCCCTCTTCCTCTTTCCCTCTGTCTCTCTCACCATCTTTCTCAGCCTCTAAGTCTCTTGCCATCTTCTGCTACTCAGATATTCATCCAGCTTCCCTCATTCTCTTCAACCACAATCATCCTTTTCTTGTTCTCCCTGTGTACCTTTCAGGTTCCAGTGCACATGTTCTCAAATTCTCACTCTTACACACATTTTTAACCTGGCTCTTGTTCTAGCTCTTTCTCTAGCTCTCTCTCTCTCTCTCTCTCTCTCACTGTCACTCTCACTGTCTGTCTATTCCAACCACTGTACTGCATTAACATGCTACAACATGAAGAGTTTATAGATACTGTACATACAAATGTAATGATTACATTAGTTACTGTTGTTTATGTGTGTATCTTTTATAAACACAACTGCCAGGGGTTAATGTTTGCCGACCCACAACGGCATTCAAACAAACATGTGAGATTACTAGTCATGTTTATATATTTTATGTAATTTGTTTATTTAACAGCAGAACATGCAAATGTGTTAAGAGAATTGTGTAATAACTTTTTTTGGCATAATGTGTAATAATGATTTCAATATAGTGTAGATATCGTATAGCATTTGGTCACCATGTGGCAGCACCTAATCAGTGGATTTCCTGGGTGGAAGAGTTGTACTGAAGCAACATCAGTGCATGTTTTTAAGCATGCTTTTGTTTTTAATTTGGTCGTTTGGCATGTAGAAATTGTTGTTATCTGTGTTACCTGTAACTAGTAGGAAGCATGAAATCCTCTTTTTGTGCATAAATCCTTTTGGTACAGTGTAGTTGGTGTGACGTGATCAAATAAATATCAGTTAGATGGAAAATATTTGAAAGGAGGAAACATTGTAAGATTATTTTGGCGTCATCCTTTATGTATACAAATTTGCCTAAGTGATGATTGGTACACAAATTCTTGACATCACCACAATCAGTAGATTATTCTGCTTGTCAAATAAACGTGGCTTGTGTACTTTGCTCCAAAGTTGGCCCTACCTACTTATTAAGTTTCTGCAGACTACCCGGTGGTACTGATATGTTGAAAATATCACTGCAGTATGTACATATACATGTGTGAACACATACGTACCTGTTATATGTTGTACACATGTGCTTGACACTTTGTGCGTGACTTTGTGTGAATTTTGTTTGTTTGTGGACACATAGCTGTACAGGATAATCTAATAATTGTCCTTATCAACATAACAAGGTAGATCCAAGAATGAAGATGTTTCACACAAGTAAATGAACAAGAAACATCAAGTCGAGCTATTTAAGAATTCCTATACGTTTGTAAGCTCTTCAGTTTTACACCCAGTCAAGAAGTGGTTGAAAAGATGTTATTTTCTGTCAATGGGACAGACAAATAATATGCAAAAGTAGTCCTTAATGTACACAATCAAGTGTCATAAACACTCAAGTGTATGATACGATATATTATAATAATATATTATATTCATACATGTACTTTATTTAAGAATTTAGCTTTAATTATTTTACCTTCATACAAACTGTGAAATGTAGTCTGACAAATTCAGGTTTAAAACCTGCATTGTTGTATTATGTTTGTTGTGAAGAATAAAACTGTGATGTATAAGTTTTGCCCATCTTTCTGTGTTGAGTATAATACAGATATAAATTTAATAGCAGCAGCTTATGTGGTTTATGTAATATTATAGTTAGAAGCCCCATGGTTTGTGTGAACGGGTGGCCTGTATTCTAAATGTAATCAAGTAGCACCATTGCTTTAATGGATGGAGATGGTTGGTATATTGTCATTTAGAGTGGAATTTACTACTTTTCCTTTTCTATATTCTCAGTAAATTTCAGTATACATAAATACCAAACGTGTTTTCCCTTTCCCTTGAATTAAATCAGTTTTCTTTCTGAGCCGTTCTCTACACAAAGCTGATTTGTAGCGGACAGCCTGTTAATGTTTACACAGTCTCGTTTATGGAATACAACCGACACTTGAAAAATAAACAAAACTATCCCGTTTGTTGTTGTCTCCGCACGTGTAGCGTGCGCGGATGACCACAGGTTAAAAGTTAGACTAATCGGAATAACTGGTTTCCACGGATGGTCGGACAGTCGTAAAGTCTGCAACATAAACGTGATATGTCAGTCAGTACGGCTGACCGAAGATAACAAACAACACGATGACAATGAATTAGCTAGTTTGCTCTTTTAATCATAACGAGTGCAGATGCTGAGCTTACTTCGCCGATTTATTTTGGTGAAAAGATGCGCCGGATGAGTTCATCATCCGGACGTCGCGAAGCTACGCAAATACGAGATTGTTATTGCAGGCAGCGTTGCGTTGACACGTTTGCAGGCGTCTGACTAAAATTGGGTGATTGGCTGGCGTCGACAGCAATAGTGCGTGTCCTCGTGTGAATTGTTGGTCGAGGTAAGTACCGCAATTGCGCGGTTACACCTGTCTGCCTTTTGTTAACTGTCGTCTGCTACTCACTCGCTGAATCAATGAATGTCGCGGGGAGGGGTTGGGCGAAGGCGTGTCCCGTCTACGAACTATGACGATATGCCCAGTCATAAAACATAAATAAACAAAGCCAAAGCCTCAAACGTGGTATTTTATAGGTATTCGAATAATCAGCATGCGCTGGTATTAAACATGTGCCGCTATGACTATGTCGCAATCATGATTGATGATCAGCAAATAACCAAGTCCAACTCCAAGTCGGCTGTCAAGCCTCAGGCTCAACTTCAAGGCAAGACTCGCTGCAAGAGTGCCAAGACAAGACTCAAGAGTCTGTCTACATCATTCATGAATTATATGGATTTCCTTTGAAGTTTTTGATTCTTATTATTTAAATGAATTCCTTAAAACTCACAATATTTTATGAAAATATAAGTGTGGACTCGGAAGACGGAATAAACCATAACAGAGTAAGTCATGACACAATTGTTACCTACATTTTTTGTTGGTTCACCCACTCTGTTATTAAGCCTACAATTTACAAACTACAAACAAAGTTTATGAAATTCAGACTATATTATACTTACTTTATAATAAGGAATTGGCAACCGTTTGCCACAAAATGTCCTTATACTTTAGGCTTTTGACCCAAGGACCAGTTAGGCTTATAATAAAAGTCTGCGCAACAAATATAATTTTACCCAGTGTCAGTATGCTAGAGTGGTGGCTGAAAAGACATTAATTCAACCTCTTGCTTGTCACGGGTCCATTTATCATTTATGCCAGCATGCTGTTTGGGACAAGTTGGGTGTAAGAGATAATATTAAAATTCAAATATCAGTTTACAAATTGACTACAAGTTTATATTACAATATAGCATCTTCTGTTGAAAACATTGCACTCATTTATGTTTCCAGCTTTATTATTTACATTTGCACATGTACAGATTTGGCAAAACTTGGATAGATTCTTCAAACAAAGTGTTGTTTAAGAGCAGGCATAGTCATGCCACTGATGAAATTTAGTGTGTAATATGATTTAGAATGATTATGATATATGGTAATTAATTAAATATTAGTAATATATTTGTAAACTAAATTAGTTGGATGGCATCTGATAAATATTGAAGAAAAAAAATTGTAAATAAAAACATAATACAGGTATATGAACTTTTACACAGAATCATCAAGGATAAACAATAGTAAAACAACCCAGCTTTAACTGAGTACAGTACAGAGAGTAATAAGGACAGTACCTAGTTCAGTGCCTTTCACATGGGGGTGGGCACTGATATGTATTCACATGTTGCAACTTCGGCATTATAATACACCACCTGATGCAAGAGTATTCAAAAATGGATAGTTGAAGTGTTTCAAAAGATATAGTGTGCTAACATTATCAGCATCTGATACACATCACAGGCAAGCAGCCGTTTTTATATGCTTTATTGTCTCCTCAGTCCTGGACTGAACTCTTCTCAAAAGCACACTGTGGTGAACTTAAACAGCAGTGCGATAGTGGAAATTAGCAATGAAAGGCTGAGCGTTTGTGCTTGGTAACGACGATAAGGCAGTGGGGGTTCACATCTTGTAACCATACCACGGTCTACGGCTATGAGTAATTCACGCCTTTGTTTGGGTGAATTTAAACGCAAGGGGCACAGCCGTGTATTGTAAGCAAGTCAGGTCTCTGCAGAAGGGGCAGTGTCGCTGCAAGCGGGGTGACAGGCTTACTCACTTGCTCACATGGTCACACGTACTGTGAGTACGAGCAGTTTGGTGACTGCCTCCCACACGGATATATGTTACCTGAGTGTACAGCTAGGATGATGCAGGGTAAGTGTTCACGTAATTTCTAAGTGTGCGTTTATCATAGCTCATATCTGTCAGATGTGAACTATGCCAAAAGGTTACGTGTGTGCCAGCTTTGCATGGCTGTGTGAGTGTTAAGAAGGGTGATAAGGTAAGGATGACACTTGGGGTTGCTGTCGTCCTACGGGGTATAAATACCAGTTAGAACAAAGATCTATGTAAGGTGTGATTTTGGTATTCATCTGTTGTCACCCACGAAATGCCTTGTTGATATAAGGTATACATAACATAACTGGACTGCCAACTCACAGCTGAGGAAACGGGTTTCAATCCTGCTGCCACTCAAACTCAAAGCGATTTCTATCAGTCTGTCACTTCAGTTAATAGTTTTAATGTGTGTAGAGCAATTAGACAGCACTTGTTGGAATTCATCTGATGAAATATACAAAAGATGAACTTCCCATAGTAACTGCGACATGCCTGAATGCTTCTCATATACATGTATATATATATATATATATAAAGTTTAAGTTGTTTTAATTACTTCTAAACAACCTAAATATAATTTAAGTGGTAATGTGTTGGAAATTAACACATTCCTTCATACATATATTATTACATTCTATTTCTTTTGACTCATTGTGTGTTAATGTTTTAACATTTAGTACACGTAAGTGAAAAGTAATGGTTACTGCTTCATCTGATGGGCAAGATATTTTTGATAAATTAATTTGTTTGTGCCCATCAGATCAATTTAGCACTTGATCAGTGCAAGAATGCTAAATGCGCATGCATATTTTATGTCAGTGCTATAGTACATTCACTTGCCTTTATGAATTTTAATTATGTTTGACCACGTGTGAATTGTGAATCATTTTGAAACATTAAAATCAAATTATTTAAAATCCAATTTATTGTTTACAAATAATATATTGGATCTTTTATCAAACAATTGTACTACATTATAATGAAAAACATTGTAAAAACTAAACTCTCTATATTTAGAAAATATGGCAAGTCATCTTCATCAGCGCTGGTCTGCACCACTCTCGGTCATCATGTGACTGTGTTGGTAACTGTCACATGACAATACTTCCAGGAAGATCGCGGGAAGGTTGTATCCGGAATCTCTGTTGATTTTTGGTCGCCTCTCTCTGATCTCAATCGCCTCACTGATTTTCCTTCTCCAGAAGTTGTTTTCTCTGGCGAGCATCTTGCTGTCTTTGGCCGAGGTCTTCAACCTTCTCTCGATCTTCCTGGAAGTATTGTCATGTGACACTTACCAATACAGTCACATGACGACCGAGCAGATCAATGCCAATGAAGACGTGAAGACATCAAAAACTCCGTTCAGAGCAACATATGACTTGGAAAGGTAACTTGTCATATTTTCAAAACTTTGAATGTAACCAAGTCCGGAAGCAATTTATATGCTAATAAACTCCCTAAAATTTAGTAGCATTTGGCCTGTTCCTGTAAACATTAATACTGTAGCAGAAGATTACGCAACTTGATCTTTTTAACTCTTGAAACAGTATAAAAAATACAGATTGGATGATCTCATGATCATAGTCATACGCTATCAGAAGACTACGCCAACTTGTAAACAAACCAATTTGTTATTTTGGGATCTGTGTTTTGCCTTTTGTCCAAATCCAGGTATGTTTATAATCGTACTGTGGCTCTAGATATGCACCTGCATGTCTCGCTGATAAGTGTGATTTTGTAAGGTGCATGGAATAGATATATGTTCTGTTCTGTAGGTAAGATACCTGGCAAACTATGATATTGCTGCACTGGTCAGTAATATCTATATTTGATAATACATGTATGTCTCTAAGTAACTCTCCTGGTGAAACCAGAATCTTGGTTTAGGGTGAGTGCTATGATAATGTAATTGTGTGTTCAATGCCACTGATATCAACCTATTGTCTGTGCCTGGTAAATAGCTGTTGTTACTCTGAGCTGTTATTTTCTTTGAAGTGTGGTGCAATTATTCAACTATTCTTTCATCTAAAGGTAATTCATATCACAATTGTGGTTTCACCTGTCTGTCTTTAACACTGTTTTAGACACAAGGCTAAGTTATGTGAATTAGGTTATATAAATCTATGCTTCATTTAGAGGACACGTTTTCATAAACAGCACTGTGACCTCAAAGATAAATTATCTATATCTCATCGTGACTATCTGATTGTCACATAATTGCATGGACAACATGTGCCAAATTACATAGATGTTTTACTCATGAGGCACACACATGTTCACATCCGAACTTCTGATGTTTTTTTGCACGCATGGTAGTTATGAAAACAATTTATGATAAATAAGATAATTCCTCAGAGTATGGTATGTGTACTCTCCAAGTTATGTACCAGTAAGTCATCAAATGTTTTACAAAATAAATTAATAAACCTTGCTTTACATTCACCTCAGTCAGTAAAAGTAATATGGCCCCCTTACGGTTATGATCTCCTGAGTCCTAAATTATTTCCATAACAATGCAGGAAATTAATCCTGCTAATAAGGTCACCTTGCAATTCAGGTAATTTTGGCCAGTCCTGAGGGCGACCTTACTAATGAGGTTCACTGTGTGTATGTGCAAACTTTACAGAAAATTATTTATTGAAGAGAAGCTATGTACAATTTGGGGCATGTATAATGAGATAGTAATTGAAAATTTTAGAAGCGTTTTTACTTTCAAATTTAGGCTAGTGATTGACGTGTACTGGTTTCTTTACTTTGCACAATGGGATGGGCTGCTGATGGGTGCACAGATGCAATGCTTTATTTCCCCATAGCTCTGGCATTATTGGCATGTTGCGTGCAAACAGGACTTGGCTACTTTGCATATTAAAGGAGTTGTGTGTCTTTGTGTGGCCGTGGCTTGCATCACCTAAAAGGGCATAAATAAAGTTTTCCGTGTATCAGCTTACTTACTCAGGTGATAATGAGCAGCGTGTCGTTTTTGCTATACACCTGGTCAGCACAGGTCTGTGCATGCAACCGCTGGAGTGTTGTGACTGTTATTCAAAGCCTGCCCCATGAAACTAGGCCCTGTCGCTTTGTTTATTCCATTGGGCAATGGCTGTATTTACTAGGTATCTGATGTAAAGTGTGGTGTCTGTTCCGTTACCTGGAATCAACCAGGTGTAATTACCAGCACACTGTTCACTGAATCTGTTGTAATAGGTCCCACTTAGCAGTCAGGAGCATGGGAACCAGCTAACTTCAGAGTTACTTCTTGGTTGGGATGCGATGCTCTGCAATAAGTGCCAATAATGGTTGTTTACTATGTAAATGTTCTGTTTAATAATTTAAATAATGTTGCTGATACAACATTAAAATTGCGAATACTGTCTCGGGCTTACTAAACACAATTTGATGGGCAGCAAACCTTCAACTTATTTTTTTCAAGTATTAAGATAATTATATTAAAACCCAAAGACACAAAGTTTTCCAAACAGTGGAAGCACTGATCATGAATATGGCAAGACCGATGTGCAAGCTGATGTTCAGTTTCAGTTAGTTTTGTATTATCCCTCCAGTAAGATCAAGTTTTCCATTGTGATAACATTGATACTAAGATAAATAACCACAGAAGGAGTGCGTATAGACAGTCAAGAAGGAAAGTTAATGAAAGTAGAGAAAAGTTAGCAGTGGATAAATACTGTATAATAATATTGCAAACACTGGCAGTAATTTGTAACAGTAGTAACTATTATGATAAGTATTTCCTCATGTTGGCAAAATGTGTACAACAAAACCGCCTTTGCACCAATGATTATATAAGCGTGAGGATTATTGATATAACTGTGTCCTAATCAACTCTTCCAATCAGTACTTAAGAACCGGCTCCTAATTACAGACTCGGATGTGGCCACCAGTTACTAAGTCAGTGGTGTAGCATCACCAGGTACTTCACAATATCGACTCCTCCACTAAGCCCGAGATCAGTGACGTGTGAACCGCCTGTGTGTGTGTGCGCCGCTAGATTAGTGAGATCCCTGTTTGCTGTGGATGTTTTACCGCTGCCCGTTAATCTGTGGCCAGCTGTGTCAGCCAGTTGGAGGTTAGACCGGCCCAGCTATGTAGTTTGTAGCTGCAGACTTACATGCACAAGATATTGTTACCGGACAGCATTGTTTTCCTGTCATGGCAGCTCGTGACATGGCCCTGGCTACTTTGTGTGAGTACCAACTTTGGTTTTGTTACTGAAGATGAACTATGATGTGTGTCAAAGTGTTGTTCTCTGTTAGGGGGTTCTTGTTAATTCTTTCATTTCATGCCACTGTAGAGCTGGTGGAATGCAGGAGTGCCTGCCCTTCCAACTTTTGCTATAGTTACAAACTTTCAGTGGCAGATGTAGAGTAGATTTGAAATTAGTTTAATTATTATTATTAGGGTTTCTTGCAACATCATTGATTTTTTAAACATGACAATAGGGCTTTTTGCATTACTTATTTAATATGTTAAGGTATACACATTTAAAAATTTTAAATGTATATAATATAAACTACGTTGTAAGATCTTGGCCCCCAAATGTGTTTTAATGAGCCATACATTTTTCAAATAATCTTACCGTTATCAGTTTAATTTCATTGTTTCAACAGTAATATTGTGTACAGTTGTTTACATTGGCATGCTGAATACCAAAGTTGGTCAAAACAGTAACAGTAAGTTTTATATCTATATTTAAAGTTGTAATCTTCATTTGAGCATTCAATATGCCAGAATAGACTTTCTCTGGTAGTTCATACAATATACAGTGTAACATGAATTCACAATCAGACAATTACACTTTGAACCTTTAAAAATGTTGTTTCTCCAAGTAAAGTGCACAGGCAAACCTGTCATTATTTTGGTGTGTATAAAACTACCTGGGTAGCTTCAGACAAGTAACAGCATGGTGGACAGTACTGTCCACTTGACTATCTAGATGGCCAAACATTGTTATCTGTGAGCAACTATTTATCAGTGTTTAGGTCAAACCATGTGAGTGATTTGGTGCTGTTTTACTTTTTCCGACTGGAGAAGTTACGTCCATTTGTTAGGAAGCAGAACTTTCCTTCTATGCCACCTGGTAAATGTCTGGTTACACCCAGCTCTAGCGAGTTGCACATACCATATGTATAAGCATACATAGTGACTCTGCCAAGCATTGGGTGATATTACTTTTAACTGCAACATTGCACATATGACATTGTCTTGACACAAACAAAATAAAAATGAATTGGGCTTCATTTTGTGCATCCTGTAGCCTGCTAATTATTATTTACATCTTACATTTGTTCATAATGACTCTGGACAGCTTTTGCTTAATTAAGAGGATGCATGTGTTGGCATCATTTCAGCTGTAAAGTTCTCTAGGGTGCAGTATTCAGTTTGTTGAATGTCCTAAAGAAGATGTTGGAATGAATGGGTCTGTCAGGTGGTCAAATGTAAGGCGTTCTGAACAGTCCTAATGACTCGATACTGATGTGAGAACTTACCTTTATTTTTTACAACAGTTTGCTAAACATGCATGCTTGTAACCTTGTATATGTATGCTTGTATATTGCTTGATGCTTGTGAATATTCCAGGATTGATTATTCTGTGATCAGAAATCTACTAAGAGCACATTAGAACATGATTTATCTGATAGGCTTGCATTCGTTTTGGAAATTACGTTAACAATGCAGTATTTATGGTTTTGCTCCCTAGTGTAAATTGTTGGTATGTTGATTGAGAATGCGTGTTCCACAATAAAGGTGAAGTGGTGTTACAGCAATTATAATTATGGTAGCTGGGATTTAATGCTGTGAAGCTGTGGTCACTATTGATTTTTCCACAGCCATTTCCCTGGGGGCTGATTTATATAACGCATTACAGCATCTATTATCAGACTGTCTCGAGGTATCAATCTGCACCACTATCCGTTGCCATGGAGTTTCAAATCCACGAAAGTCTGCCTAGAAATCAGACGCTCGCTGACTCATAACTTACGATATCAGCTGCTTGTTTCTAGGTAATGGGGATAGCACTGCAGCTAGGTTAGGCGGACATTATTACAGATTTCTGCAGTTTAACAAATTGGAATGAATGTTTTTTCAAAATTGACTTGAGGAAAACAGAAGATAACGGATGATATCTTAGCAAAATTGTCATTAATTAAATGTTACCAAAGTATATTTTAGCACCCAGCAGAACAATGTCAGTATGTAGTGCCATAGACTATTCTATATAAGTACTTTATTATAAACAATATTTGTCAATTGTAATAGTAAAACAGTTACGCATCATCTCACATGTTGTTTGCTCATGATGTGTAATCATATGAAAAAATTTGCTCTGCATTATATCATAATTTTGTTGTTTTATGCATGTAGGATCTGAGAAAGGGGTGGACTAAAGGTGAGGGCCAAGCTGTATCATAATTTATTTTGTCCATGCTAAAATGTAGTGGTGCAACAGGTTATATGTGTAAGAAAAAAATCGCTAAACATGCAATGTTCCAATGGCCCCCTTAAATATGCTACTGATTTCTGGTAGGTGAATTATATAGGTATTGAGATCAGTCTGTTGCATGGGTCGTGGTGGTCAAAGGGAGCATTGTGTTGGTGCTGTGCAACAATACCAGCCATAGGCAGCATTGCTGGGGCCAGCTGGTGGAGGAAGCAGCTGGTTACACATTGTGTAGTCATGGCATGTCAGCATCACTTAAGTCATCTTCTCTTGCGTATTCATTCCATGCATGGTTATGTCAACAACATTGCACAGAATTTATTACATAATATTGTAATGCCATAGATGTTTACTCCTTATTTTTGTCTACTTTGCTATGTAAAAGAAAAACTTTAAAGCAAAGACATAGCACATAAAATTAGCTGGTGCCAGTTTCATGTAACTGGTTGGAGTTTATGAATCAGTTTTTGTTACTTTATCAGAATCCTGGAACTTAAATGCCAATAAACTCAGATTTACTGTACAACTATATGTATATATATATATATAGACAGTATGATTTTAAAACATTCCTTAATGTTATTCACATTTTGTAATTGATTCGATACATAATTAAGTTTACAGCCAGTCATGTCACCTCATGCGTATATTCAATGACTATTTTTCGATCCAGTTCTGTAGTTTCAGCTGAAGGTAATGTCTGGATTTAGACTTGTAGGTAATTACTTAATGTCTGTATAGCTGTAGGAACATTAAAAAACAATAGTAGCGGATGCTGGTATAATATTAATATAAAAAGATACAATACAGTTTCCACCATAACTTATTTGATGCTTCTGAGACACATTGACATTGTGGTTTTATGTGTACACATCGTTGCAACAAATGTAGATGGATGTTTTGTGTGTAAACACCATTCTAACAAATGTTAACAGTTGTTTCAAGCGTAAACATCCTATGACAATTTGGAATTGTAGCGATAGTCACCATTTACCACTGCCTATCTACTAATAGCCTAATAGCAATCAGTCGTAAAGATACTGACATATTTCAGTATGAATAATATGAAAATTAACATTACTAATCTTTCTCAGTCATTGTTTCGGTGACTCATTGATTCATGATCTATGTATATATTGAAATGCGTTGGTGAAAACCATGGCTTGCTTTAAAACTGCATGCCAATAGAATTTGGGTTGGACGCATACCTAATTAAGCCATTACAATTAAGCCATAAACAACTGCATAAAAATTTAATGAGACGCATATCATGTGTCATGCTAGTACAGTTTTATGACCTGACCATTTGATGTTTCACTGCAGATAATTCACCAAGTGGCATATGATATGTTCCGATGAGACTGTTATCATCTATAAAATGGTGACAATTATTTTAATGTGTTTGTTGTGTTTATAGCATACCTGTTTAATGAAAATGGATCTAGGTCATTTTGTGCCACAACATCATGTATCATTCATAACAAATATATGTATTGTTATCATTAGTACAATCACTTATAAATTTGTGTACATTTTTATAAATGTATAGTTGAGTCCACGTTATGACAATTGGTTTGCAGTATTAATATTGATTTTAAATGTTTTAGAAATAACATTGTAGGGAGAACAAATCCATTGTAAAGTGCTCTTTTTCAGAACAACGTACAACTGGTAATGAATGAAAAGAAAAGCAGTTAAGAATCTATCAAAGTTTCTTCTTAGAAAAGACAACTTGCTTGTATAAACAGTAGTGGGAGAAAGTGAGGATCTAAAAATTAAATGGTAGAAGCTTGGTGAATTCCATTAACCTGAGACCGTCTGTGACATCGTGTACGTAATGTGCTTCTGGAAATAACAGCGAGCACAAACCAAAATAGTTCTCACATGTATCCAGTTGGGTGAACAAATAAAAAATGAAAAAAAAGATTCTATTGATTCTGTGTCTTTATGCTGCTAGACGTCAATTCATTCGCAAGTATTGTGTGCATACATCATGAAATATGATGCAGTTTTTTTACTTATTTCCCAGCCTGATAAAAAGCATGTTTGCATTTAGTATGCAAGAGCAATTTAACTTGCAGCTGAGCTCCAAGCAAAGCTGTTAAACCTGAATATCTTTCTTGAATAATGGTATGCTTGTCTGTGGCACATGGTTTTTGACATGCACTCCTTGATAGAAAGTGGCATTGAATTGTAAGCAGTCTTGGGACTTGGTGGCGCAGTTAGAACGTCAGGCTCTCGACTCTAGACAAGAGATGTTCAAGTCCACTTGCTGCCATCTGAATTTAATTCAGTTCCAATTGCCCGTGTTCACTCAACTGAATAAACGAGTACCTGAAAATAGACAGTGAATGGATTCCTGAGCAACGGATGTTAGAAGGGTGCCGTATCAATTGAAGATTGCTTTGCAACAAACATTTCCATCTTAGAAAAAAACTGCCTGACTGACAGACTTGGTGCGCATGGGCTAGGGTGTAGCTGTGGCACTATTCCATGACAGGGCTGGTCTGAACACTTTCCAACCAGTCAATGTGTCTGGTGTACTGGTAATTTGGAAAAAAGAAATCTTGCTTCAGTTGACTTCTATACCCACAATTGTATATTGTGCAGCTCAATAATGTTGGTTGAACTGCTCTGTACATAAACTTGAGCTCTTGTGCACAAAGCTGTGTTGAATATCCTTCACAACATGAATTGCTTTTTAGTCCCCCGTCCGCCGTTAGCTGCCGTATCTCAAAAACCGTTCAGCAACTTTTTCTCAAATTTTGCATAGACACATCTTAGGGCACTGGCACTATGCACGGAAAATATGTATTTGATTGAATCATTTTAAGGGCTCCCTAGGGCCTCAAAGGACCCCAAAATGTAAAAATTTAACATTTGGCCTATTTTTTCAAAAACTGTTCAGCAACTTTTTTTCTAATTTTGCATAGATGTATCTTAGGGTGCTGCCACTATATACAAGAAATCTGTATTTGATTGAATCATTCTAAGGGCACCTAAGGGGCCCCCAAAGTGCAAAAGTTTTACTTTATCTAGTGATGTGGTTTTGAGAAGGGCCCTTGAGACCACCCCCAACAGTAGATTTTGTTTAATGTGCCACAAAGTCAACACTGTGACTAAACTCTGCAGCCTAGTGCTACTGTTCCATTGAGACCTTGACTAATCTTTAATTGGTCACAGCACCCAGGCAGAGTAGACACCCCCAACAGTAGATTTTGTTTAATGTGCCACAAAGTCAACACCATGACTAAACTCTGCAGCCTAGTTCTATTGTTCCATTGAGACCTTGACTAATCCTTAATTGGTCACAGTGCCCAGGCAGAGTAGACACACTTGACCCCTGTTAGACTGAACAGTTGCCTAACACTTTTTATCTTCAAAACTATTGATTTTCTATAATTGCAAGTTGTGTTTATTTTGATGTTAAAGATGTATTGTCTGTAGAAACCTGTAGGTGACAAACATAGAAAATTAATATTCTGTCACCTCTAGGTGACAAACATAGAAAATTAATATTCTGAACAACTATAGAGTGAAATATCCTACACTTTATTGATATCAAATGCATTCTACTGTTCTGTTTACGCTTGCCATGCCTTGTGTAGACATGGTACTGTGTAAATCAATTGTATCAATATAGACTAATAATTATAGATTCACAATATAGTTGACACCTGAAACAACCAAATGTCAACCATTAGAAGAGTTGACATAGTTCCGCTATACACAAGCAAGAAATCTGTATTTGATTGAATCATCCTAGTGTCATCAGCATATAGTAGAACATACATTTTCTACATCATCATCACTAAGGTTGTTGTAAATTTAACCAGCTGCCATGTCAAGGCCATTATAATTGTGACTAACAGTTCAAAATTATTCAGGTAAATAGCAAATAACAAAGGACAAGTTTTCTCCTTGCCATACCTCTACATGAGAAGAAGGCTGACACAGGCTGGCCCTCATTTATACATGATTTAGCATTTTTTTGTATGTTGTATACAACTTTCAACACAATGCCATTAATACCGCATGAAATTATCTTAGACCACAGGGAGGACCAGTCTACTAAATCAAATGCTTTCTTATAATCGATGAAGGCACAATAAAGCCTTTTGCGTCGAGACAAATACAATTCAACCAATACCCCTATTTGAACACTGCCTGTTCTTCACCTATTACATTCGCTTTGTTTAGGTATGTGGTCAGTCTGGTGTTCTGAACAATCACTAAGGATTAATGAACACTTGTGCAGAATGTCACCCACTTGGCAGGTTTAATTGATCTATTCAGCAATGAGGACACTGCTTAGGCCTCACTCTGGACACTGTCACTCACAGTGTTGTGTATTGTCTTAGTTGATGCATTGAGCTAATCTACTTGACCATGAATCAGTGGTGGCTCTGGTTGTGTATTATACCCAGCTGTGGAGCTAAGATTCTCTGCCTGCTATTGTTTGATGGAAACTGTGACTAATGTGTAATTGGTCACTGGCAGTAGCTTGTGTCAACAGACAGCATTAAGCCACTAGACCCCTGTTAAACTGGACAGTTGCCTGTAAGTTTTAAACTGTGCCAAACAGTGAGTCTACCTTTTGCTCTCAAATAATCTGTCCTCTTAGTTTTACACATGAAGACATAATCTGGCATAACTTGATAAGTCTTTGTAGCAGCACATTTGTACTTCCAGTGTATCATTGCAACATAACATACATATTACATACTGTGTGCCACATTTGAATGTTGTGCATGTAATATTTCCATGCAATCCATTTGCTTATATAATGTAAAACTTCAACAGCCGTTTTCTTTATTTTCACTTTTTGATCCCTACGATGTTCAATGCTCCATAACTTTGCCAATTTTTGTAGCAGCCATATTTTTTGAAACCGTTTAAAGCACCCTACCAAACCTTTACAAGGATGTAAGAAAACAATGTTACAATTTTTCCGACTTATCACTCATTTGGTCAGCTGGGGTCACATATAAACGTATTAGTCCAAATATCTTAATTCAGACTCATCATTGTCCTTAACCTCAGTATTATTTACAAGCGTTGAATATAAAATCTAATTGTAATTACATCACTTTAAAGTAAAAAGATTTTATTAAATTACATGCAAATAGTTTTAGCTACATTTTCCAAGGAGTTTGATTTGGTGGTTGGCACCAATGGACAGAATGTTTCATGAAAATGTTGATCTAGTTACAGTGTATTTATAGAAAGATTTTATTACCGGAATAATCAATGACATCAGTTGATTAACGGTTGCAGGACATTGCTGCTTCTGTCCATTTTCATGGTTGAATATGCAATCTTAACATCATTACCTGGTACTGATTGCAGTTACAACTAATATTGTAAGTTATTATAATTCATTGTAGTTGTTGCAGTTGAAACTTATCCAATCGAGTGTGTCCTAGTTAGTCAACAGTGCATTCCAAAGTGTCAGTGCTTGTTAGTGATGACCACCATGATCTTTTTAATTCTTAATCATAGATTTAACCTCTGACTAACATGTCTTAGTTAAAAATGGACAATTTATTAGGCTCTCAAAACAACATTTAAAGGATGCCTTATAATTAAGTTACTTGGCTATGGAAATTGAAGTCATACTAAACACTAGTGAACTATTTATTAGAAATTAGCAGGAGAGGTATCCCTGTGATATAGTCCATGATACTGCAACAAGACTTCTACATCAGCAAAATAAGGGGTCATTCACAATTTTGAACATTTACTAATTCATACAAAGCTTACGAAAGGGGAGATCAAGGCCCACATACTAATTATAAAAATGTTGGTCACATGTGAATTGCATTTATGCAGTGATTGTAAATAAATGTTTGTAAACATTATTATGATGGTTGTTATTGTATATGCCTTTTGCATGTACCGTGTCAAAACACTGTTACGTACCTACATATGTGACCTTTAATCTGGAAAATTATCAACATTTTAAAGTACTAATTAAGTTGTCGACAATTAACTAGATTCATACAACGTATATAAATTCAGGGGGGGTTCTGGGAATTAGTATGCTCTGTACGAGTAGGTAAATGTCGACAATTGTGAACGACTCCTAACTGCAGAGTTTGAAGTTTATGTCGAGGAACTGAGACACAACATGTTGTGTATTATAAATATGTGTACAGTGTCCATCATCGCTTCTATAACCAGCTTCTGCTGCCAGCTTCATTATTTATGACTATACCTCAGTCAAAATGGCAACAGCATACCTGAATTAACCTCCAGCATGCCCCAGGGTGTATGTTACAACTGTAGTATCACTTGAGGCCATGTTTAATTATAATGGTTTTACATAATGGAACCACAGGTCTGTTATCATGAAAAGTGGGATTCACACGAGCCTGTTGTTTACTTAATTTAAACATAAATGTAGTATTGAACTGACGATATGTGATTGCATCCTCTTCTAAGAGGTTAAATGAATTTGGAACCTTTAACTGCAAATGATTCCCCACTTGTCACTGATGCATTCCTTGGATCCATGCTGGGGCCCTAAGGCTTGAAGTTAAGTGAAGTATTCCCACAGGAGTCATGCATTAGTAGCAGTTTGGCTGTCAGCTGTGCAGAGAAATATATATGTAAAAACACATGGTGGCATACTGGCCTGAATTGACTGCAAGAAGATTCCTCCCACATCAATATATACAGGCTTCAGTAAAACTACTCTAAATCAGTGAAGTTGCTGAACAGTTGGAGCTTTTAATGTTGTCACTGGTTGTCTAATCAATAGCACATTGAATGCATGCCAGAGCATTCATTGACCGAGACACAAATAACAAACCATAATGACACGTTAAGTTGCAAAGCTACTCTTTTATAAATGCATTTCTTCTCAAAAATGTAGGCTTTCTGGTACCATATTGGCTTTGGGGGCAGTGGCAATGTTAAGTTGTATATATTGCACCAAGTAAACATTGAACACTCTCTGCTCTTGATTACACAATTAGTAGACTACATTCAGATTTGTAACCAATGTCTATTTTTTTCTCCTTTTTGTCTTAAAGGCCTGGCTAAGTCTAGCTTCAATACTATTCCTTGATCTTTGATGTTTTTCATACAAGATTTAACAAGATTTAACAAGATTGCCACCCAGAGAATTAACTCTAGGTGGCAGGTGGACAAGGAAGCCCTTTGGCTTATCGAGAGTCCGACCCTTTTATCTATGTGTATCCCGCCCGTCTGAGGTATGTGTCGATTTTATTTTTAAACATATTCACGCTACTAGCACCCACACAATCAGCAGGTAATCTGTTCCATTCATTTACAGTCCTTTGTGAAAATGAAAACTTTCTTATATCCAATCTACTCTGCTCCTTTGCCAATGTAAGTTCATGTCCTCTACTCCTTCTATCTTTCTTAACTGAGAAAAACATATTTCTATCAATATTTTTATAACCCTTCAATATTTTAAACACTTCTATCTGATCTCCTCCCAATCTTCTGGTCTCTAGTGTTGTTAAACCGCATTTTTTAAGGCGTATTTCATAACTAAGATCCCTCAGTTTTGGTATCATTTTAGATGCTCTCCTCTGCACTCTTTCTAGCATATCTATGTCCTTCCTGCAATATGGCCTCCACGCTTGAATACAATATTCTAAATGAGGCCTAACTATTGTTTTGTACAGCGGTATTATTAGCTCTTTTTCCTTATACGTTATGTTTCGCCTAATTAATCCAAGGATTTGATTTCCCTTTGAAGCTGCAATTCCGCACTGCTCTGAAACCTTCATATCAGCACTAATGGTTAACCCTAAGTCCTTTTCTTTTACAGTAGTACTTAGTACAGTACCCCCCATTGTATATTCTACCTCTTCGTTCCCATGTCCTGTGTGGAGGCATTTACATTTCCCAAAATTGAACAGCATTTGCCACTTTTCAGACCATTTGATCAACCTGTCAAGATCATCTTGTAAATGCTGTCTATCTCCATCACTTTTAATCCTTCTAAACACTTTTGTATCATCCGCAAATTTCAACACCTTGCTTGTTATTTCATCATCCAAATCGTTGATATATATTAAGAATAATATAGGTCCTAATACTGATCCCTGTGGTACCCCACTCAATACCGATTTCCAGTTTGAAGCCTCCCCATCAACTACTACACGTTGTCTTCTGTCAATCAGCCATTGTTCTATCCAGTTTATTATACCATTTCCTATGCCATTGGCCTTTAGTTTAAGCAGTAATCTTTGATGTGGTACTTTGTCGAAAGCTTTTTGAAAATCTAAGTAGACGATATCTACTGGTGATCCCTCATCTACCCACTTAGTGATGTCTTCCAAAAAACATAACATATTTGTTAAGCATGACCTCGCTTTAAAAAAACCATGTTGAGATGGGTTAATCAAGTTTTGTTTAACAAGAAAATCCACCATGTGATCTTTAATTAGTCTTTCTAATAATTTACAAGTCACTGATGTTAAACTCACTGGTCTATAGTTCTCTGACTTGTTTCTCGAACCTTTTTTGAATAATGGTATAATGTTTGCTTCTTTCCATTCTAAAGGAACCACTCCCTCTTCTAATGACAAGTTGAAAACTGTTGCAAGCGGTATGCTAATTTGTTCTACAATTTCCAATAGTAGTTTGGGTGGAATACCATCCACTCCAGGTGATTTATTATCCTTCATAGCCCTTATTTTCTTAGCTACCATTTCCGGGGTTACAATTAATTGTCCTAAATAGTCTGAATCTGCCCCCTTGAACTTAGCCTCTGGTACTGGCAGTGAACTAATATCTTCCCTGGTAAACACTGAACTAAAGTACGCATTCAGGTCTTCTGCCATTAAGAATCCATCTGATATTATATTTCCAGCACTATCTTCTAGAGGACCGACCTTATCTCAAACTTTCTGTTTGCTTCGAACATACGCATAAAAACTCTTGCTGTCATGTTTTATATTACTAGCTAATTGTTGTTCATAGCTTCTCTTTGACTTTCTAATTTCAGCTGTAGCTTGGTTAAGTGCTTCTTTATAACTGTTGTAGTCTTCATCATTTCCAGTACATCTATATGACTTCCACATCATTTGTTTATACTTAATTTTTCTAATGGCTTCTTTCGATAAGTGTTTCGTTTTGGACCGTTTTCCTTGTTTTTTGAAGGGTACAAATTTATCGACTATGCACTTAATTTCACTCTTTAATATATTCCAGCATTCTGTTGCCGTCTTATTTTTCAGTGTGTTATTCCAGTCTATCTTTGCTAAATATTTCCTCATGTCCTTATACCTTCCTTTGTGGAAATTTCTCCTATACTGCTTTTTACTATTCCTTTCTGATTTTACTTTGATGGTAAAATGTATCCGGTTGTGATCGCTACTCCCCAGTGGCTCACATATCTTGACATTGTCAACTAATTCATTCTGTGAGGACAAAACTATGTCTAACACATTCTCACCCCTGGTTGGTTCTAGCACATGTTGAGAAAGAAATGTATCTTGAACTAAAACTAAAAACTTGTGGTCCTCACTCCCCATACTCTGTAGAGATTTCCATTGTATATGCCCTTGGTTAAAATCCCCCATAATAATACAGTCCCGTTTGCTTACTTCCCTTATAGCGTTTTGTATTTTTTCATTCTCTTCTATGCTTATGTTTGGACTTCGATAAACTAACCCAACTGTTAACGTTGAGTTTCCTGTAACTATGTTACACCAAACAGCTTCTTCGCAATCTGCTTCTCTTTCTAATTTTATTTCATAAGCCTGGATAGATTCTTTAATATATAAAATAACTCCACCTCCCTTTCTTCCTATTCTATCTTTTCTAAACATTACATATCCTGTCAGTCCCAATTCAGCATCTGATATATCGGTGGTGGTCCAGGATTCGGTTATACCTATTATATGAGGGTCAATATCTTCTACCATAATGTTTAGTTCATTTCTTTTGTTTACTATACTCCTTGCATTTAAACAAACACATTTATATCCAGCTTCAGAAGAGTTTTCCACACTGTTATTTGCTGATTTATTTGTGCTGTCTTTATCTATGCCTCCATTTTCAGGCTTTTCTGTGAGTCCCCCCTGCGAATCTAGTTTAAATAGATACAACCTGTCCCACTGTCAACAGATCGCAGCAGGTTCTCTGAGAAAACTGCTGCCCCTTTCCACTAAGATGGAGGCCATCTCTCATGTACATATCTTCCCTCCCAACAAAGTATCCCCATAAATCTGTGAATCCCACCCCTTCTTCGTCACACATCTGCTCAACTAGTGCGTTGATCGCCATCCTCTTACAGTTTGGTTATACATCATAATACATGCCGAAATGAAAGGTAAATTCTATGTAGCATGGCATACTGTCCTTTATGATAGAGTGCTTCACTATTCACTCCTGTCAAACCTGTGAACTATAACACAGGGAAGCATTGATAACATGTAAATTAGCAACATGTCTTTGTTCATTTGCATGGAGAAACTTAACAATAAGATTTGCATGGTAGGGCAAGAATCTGTGATTTGGATCATTGCTTTAGGATGAACCTGGTTCAAATCAATAGCCTTCAGAGAAAGAAAATGCAGGAACCTCAAAAACAAGAACTCCCCTGAAAGCTTTATGATAGGATGCCTAGATATGAATGTTTGTAGAACACAGAAGGTAGGGTGAAACATTGTATTTTACTTCTTCGTGTGAACATGTGTCTATGGAATATCATCTATAAAATGTAATCAAATATGTGTCAACTGACAGCAAACTGCATGTCCACCAGCCTTTTCTATAGTGTCATTGTATCTTTCAATAACACCTACAAAAAATAGACACTTGCTTTGAAGTGAGTGTGGGAACCGGTGTGGCCTTGCAGAATGGCGTCATTATTGACAAGCTCTGGTTAGTAAACAGAGACAACTACTGACAGTGAGACATGAGACGTTCTACCTATGACTCATGTCAATGGATGTCATTTCAGATAAGTTGGAATGACTTGCTGGTGCAGCACACACACAGGTGCACTGTTATTAAAATTGTCACGGAAGCGTTTACACCTTCAGTGCTGGCTGACGAGTGAAGTATCAGGTCATAAAAACCAGGTTAAACCAGAGGTGACTCATGCTTAGTCGATAACGCCAACAGCATTTGTCTGTAATGTTCACAGCAGAGCGTTTTAATGGATACATTTTTTTTACAATAATGCCCCGATAAAAACATGACATTGATGTCGTTCTTGTAATACTGTCTCTTGGGTCTTGTCAGGTAAAAACTCGACACTGATGTCATTATGTAAGTGTGAATAGCTTGACGTCATAGTACATAAATAGAGTGGACTATTTCTTTTTTTAGACAAATTTGGACCTGACCCACGCAAAAATAACTTGGTTGTTTGTCTGATGCATGCGTTAAAGCCAACTGTCCATTTGCACAAATGAGCTAACGTATTGTAGTAGTGGCTAGTAGGTATTACTACTACAGTAGAACGTTGTGATTTGGGGGGAAATTATTCTCGAACACGACAAGTGAAAATAAATTAGTAGACAAATGAATACCTTGTTTCAGAGACGTTTGAATGCCTCTTTCATTATATTTTTGTATTAAATAGCTTTGCGACTAAGAAGACCAGACTCGCAAACGTATTGTTAGTTGCTTGGTAGTGTTTGAGTGAGGGTCATCAAATGCAACACATAGCAAGCTTGTGTAATGGCGTGTAATTTGTGTAAGCAATGTGCACATTCTTCACAGTTATTGCATACCTCAGCAGTGAAATAGCACAGTGCTGCCTCTTGGTCATCAGACTAATCTTTATCCTTTGTTATCAGAATATCAAAAGGTTTTGAGACCCATATAACCCGGTATGAAAAGAAGTGCACAAAGGTCATCCATAAAAAGATATCGGTTCACTTTGATTTTTATGGCAGATATGTACATTGTTTGGAACTTTTGAGACCTCAGTTGACTGAGCGTAATAGACAAATGATGCTGGTCATACATAAAAGTTGCACATTCACTTAATGGTTTTTTTAAGAATATCGCAACATTTACAGCCTTAGGTGGTAATGTTTTATTCTGTTTGGAACTATTGCCTAAGAGGGTAAATCATTAATCAAACTTTGTCTTCTGTTTAACGATTAAAAGTTGCATCATGAGCTAGGCTTGCATGTGTGCATGTAGCAGGAATGCTAAGAAGGATTTTGGTGTGATAAACATGTTTTCCTTTTATGTGTTTTTTTGCAGGTATTGATAAATGACCTCAAAATAATCTGTTGAATGTTTAAATGTTAGCAATGGTAATATGGCTAATGAATGTGTTTTAAAACAGAATTAACAGATATCTGACTAACCATGCACATATGAAAAAAAAAAATTTCTCTTGATAAGGCAATGACATCTTGTCCACATTTGATTCATTCCATAAACAAATCCTGTAAAACCACACCTCTTTTTAACTGACACATGTGCCCTTGAGCAACACTGCGCATTTTTGCTTTCTAGACCGTTTAATGTCACTCGCCTCCACATCCTCTTGCACTGGTTCTCACTGTCTCTCTACCGCTTCAACCCACCTACTTCCAGAGCCCTACCCTAACCCATATTGTCTCAAAACCCCATTTTGTCAACTTCTTCTTCCTCCACCTTCCATGTTTCATCGCGAGTGTTTCTTCACCCTCAACCTTAGAAACAACTCTTCTACCTAATCCCCTTCCACTTATTCAAAGTTCTGATCCATGCGTTTAATGCATAAGTTTACATCCACTGAGTATTCTAGATTGCCTCTACAT
Organism: Paraescarpia echinospica; assembly: GCA_020002185.1. Taxonomy (NCBI): domain Eukaryota; kingdom Metazoa; phylum Annelida; class Polychaeta; order Sabellida; family Siboglinidae; genus Paraescarpia; species Paraescarpia echinospica. Next base: position 29,026,780 of record CM034536.1, read on the forward strand.
TCACTATGCTGCTTACTTCATTAGTTGTTGCAGTACATTGTACTGCATTGGTTGTACTATGACACCTGTACTCCTTGTACTCAGTTTTGCCTCAGTCTCTCATCCAGATGCTGCCCACAGCATACTCCATCAGTACTTAAATCTATCCCCCCTCCTAGATTTCTGTGCAACCTCCCTCAGACTCTGCAGATTGATACTCACCTTCATTCAACCCCACATGCACCAGGTGAAATCCTTGCCATGGTCTGAAACTGACACAACAGCCGGACAAAATGCAAAATCAACATCCAGCGTTTAGTGACCGCACGCCACAGTGTCCACTTTGCCTCTGACCCGCTATAACAAGGCGGCATATCCCGAACAGAAAGCTAATAACATTAACTAACTTCCTGCGTTATAAAGACTTTTGTGTAACTTTCTTTATGGTACACAGCAAATTTATTACACCATAGTTTTATGGCACACGAACCTCAAAGTTGTCGGTTTACCTAATTTAAATACACATAATTACGTTACGTACTTCAGGCTTTCAGTTTTACTTAGGTTGGCCGCTCAGACTTTCGCCCTTGCTACCAGTTTAATCAAATATCTATCAGTATCTAGCAACTTACTGGACTTACTTATGTGTAAGTAGTGATAATGGTTGTTACTATCTCTCCTATATATTCTTTAATAATCAGGTTTTGTGGCTAAATTATACAAACTTATCGAGTTAAGGTGAGTTACCCTATTATAAGTCACTAACTAATTCAAAATCTACATACACTAACTAACTTTAAGCACAACTGCTACTCAATATATGTTTATTGCAACTTTATGAATGATATTAAGGCAAGAATAATACTTATCAATCAGTAATTCCACTTGTTTATCAATTAAAACATACTTGGAGACATTTTTCATACATTTAGCAGAGCTGACCAAGATTGCACACTTGTACAGAATTTTCAACTTTATGATGGTGATTTGAATCAAAACATGAAACATTTGATGTTATTTAGACTATGCACAACATTGTTGCTTATTGACTTTGACTCATACATGATTCCCAAATTGATATATATAATTTAGCCACACAACACCGCATAAAACCAATGGTGTTGGTGATGAGATCCATTAAGAATGTGTCAAGAACCGCTAGGTGATAAACGGCCTTGCTAATAAATGCCACATATCCGCTAATTAAAACCAGACAGTTATATCAAGAAGGGAATGTATTGTGTTATACAGCAACTTGAAAAGAATTTTCCAAATTTATTGGCCCAGTGTTTTCTTAGTTTTTCCTAAGCACAAGTTTATTAAAACAGTCTATAATATATTTACAATGTATGCTTATGAGGTCTCTTCTAAGGCCAAGATGCTCGTCACTCAGCCATCCCAGTGCAACCTCTTGATCACTTACAAAGTTCATTACGTACATAATCATTCTCTGTAAATACTATTACATTGAGTTTTTGTAATATTCTGTAAAATTACTATTACAGGCCTGGTTGGACTGTTTGATTTGTTTTTAATTTTGTCATCCACAATGTGTGTACATGGATTTGTTCGTTGTAGCAAAACAGCCGTATGTCTTTTCTAATCACCATTGGCACATGGTCTTCCCCCACTGTTGTTACATGTTTAACTTGGCGTGTACCGCCCTTCTGCACTTTTGGCCATGTGTACCTGCAAACTACAATCATATTAACTTTTATATTCTTACACTACAAGTCAGCTTAGACAAACATACCTATAGCTTTACAAAAACTTGAAATAATCTTTCTGTAAGCAATTAAGATTATTTACGGTAGTTGGAAGTAAGCGGATTACCTGAGTCTTTAGAAGAGCGGAACTGTGCTAATTAATGGTGAGGGTAGCCGACTCATCTGTGGCTGATTCATGCCCATCTGGCAGGTAAGTGGTATTTGTGGGTCTGGTGCCTGCTCTCACCTATGGCTGTCAGTCCAATTTGCCACAGCTGTCAGCTCAGCCCACTTGTGGCTGCCAGGTTGTTGGGCACAACACTGGGTACACACGCAGGCGTGCGTGCACACATGGCCACACACACCACATGCGTGCACATACACAGACAAAAATATAGTCATACACACACACACACACACACTCACTCACGCACACGCATCACATGCATGCACACACACATGGATGCAGGTATGCATGCATGCACACACACACGCACACATGAGTATGTGCACAGAGCCACACACACAACACCCATACATAAATACACATATGCGCATGCATGCGTGCGCACCAACATACACGCATTTTCTGTCTAGTCATAGTAGGGCGATTCCACGAAAAGTGAGCCTGAGAGGTGACTTGCTATAATTGCACTAGGATAGAAATTATGTTATGAAACAAGTTAAAATATAATGTTATTAATTTGTATGGGAAAGAATGGCCATTTTGCATACAAGTGTGTATTTTGTTATGTAATTTAATGTAATGTCCATTTTGTAAATTCAAATAACACCACATTTTTATTGTAATTTTTTAAAGAGAAGTTAAATATGTGTACCCAGATGTCACCAGGTTACGGTGAAATTAAATTTAACCCACTTGTAACAATATTTTTGTTAAAAGTTATATATAATTTAAAAATTCAACTCTTTATGTCACATACGTAATGCAATTTAAAAAAAACTTATTTCCCAAATTAATGTGTTTTTTTAAATCTCTAATTGGTTTATAAATCAACATATGAATACTTCTGTGATACCAAAATATAAAAGACATGAACAAATATTTAACTGTATAAAGTTTGAAATATACGTGTGTCACACAAGTAATGCTATGTTACGTTTGTGAATCTAATACCTATATATATATTATGATTTATGATACAATATATTTTACAAACTTTTAATAACTGTAATTGAATTGCTAATGTGTTACAATGTGGCAACACCATATCGGGTCAATTATAGTTGATAGTATTTGACATGGAGAAATATACACTCAATTCCCTCTTTTTAATGTCTGATTAGCTTGGATTCATCCAAAAATAAGTCGCTATTCATCTCGTTACATAAATATGTCACACAATTTATTGTTTTATCATAATCAGCTTACCAAATTATGTTGTGCTAAATTATTGTATGCATTAAGCATGTCATATTGGTATGTAAACTCAGTAAACAGTGCATTACAAGGTAAATTTCAGCAAATTACTAAGTAATTTCCACCAGCGTCACACACAACAAAAAGTATGTTACACATGTAATGTCACATTTATATTTTTATTACAGTCATATATATATACATACACAGAGTTCAAGATCATCTTATAAATGCTGTCTATCTCCATCACGTTTAATACTTCTAAACACTTTTGTATCATCCGCAAATTTCAAAACCTTACTTGTTATATGATCGTCCAAATCGTTGATATATATTTTAAGAATAATGTAGGTCCCAATACTGATCCCTGTGGTACACTATTCAAAACTGATTTCCAGTTTGAAGCCTCCCCATCAACCTATCTGTACCCGTTGCCTTCTTTTCTATCCAGTTAATTATACCATTTCCTATGCCATGGGCCTTTAGTTTAAGCAGTGATCTTTGATTTGTCGAAAGCTATCTGAAAATCTAAGTAGATGATATCTACTGGAGATCCCTCGTCTACCCACTTAGTGATATCTTTCAAAAACATAACATATTTGTTAAGCATTCTTTTGGTCTGTATTGGTCACTGAACTTTGAACCAATTCACGTACTGACAGTTACATTGATGCCCATAACTGTGCTGTTAATAAAGCTAGAAAAGGAAGTAATACATCTTTCGAAAGCCAATAAACAGGCACACATAGGTATTGTAAAATAAAAATATGTAAATAAAAATAATTTTTTTTTTATAACTTCACCTTTAATTTCAGATACCAAAAAATTGTATCCTCCCATTTTTTTAATTTTGTTCAGTATCCTATAATATTGCAGAACAGTTCCTGAATATATTACAGTGGGCAAATAATACTGATGTTCAGAGATACATTAAATTGAGTACACCTGGGTGACTTACCTTTGATCTATAGATCAGTGGATGCAACATTGAATTTTATTAGTTCCCTTTTTTAGATCACTTAATAAGCTCCTAAAGGGTACCTTCTAATGAAATGAGTATATAATCACATGCTGTAGTCTCTCTCTTAACATGTATTCAAATTCTTTGCAGGGCCTCATATACTTTGTTTGTGTCCTCTGGATAGTTTGTAGATCCAACCAGTGTCGGTTGTCGGGTGAATATGCATTGGTATATCACCCACATGAACATGAAGAGTGTCACTGTGTCTTGGGTAGCAATATGATGGTGATGGTCCATGTGGGTGAAGGAAGTTCAGTTCAGCCTCTTTATCAGCTGGAATAACATCCATTACATATACCACCCACCAGTTTCCATCTTAGATGGCCATCAGATACTCTTTGATATTCATGAGACTGAGACCATCACACTGGGCTGTCACAATCTCTTTTCTTCTTATAGAAAATGTAAAATATATTGCTACTTCCAAATCATTAAGTGATAATTGCTTGACGAAGTGTAGCTTCTGTGTTCCTGCTATTGTTTTCGCTCTGCATATGGCTTGCAAGAAGAGTTGTTTCTTCGTAGTACTCTTCTGTGGTCGAAAAGTAGAATTTGATTGCAGGAAAATGGGCTGATGCAAATTCAAAGAGCTGCTGATGAGGTTTTTCTGGAACAGGTGCACAGTAATGGTATCATGTATGTTACAGTCAGAAATGACAACATAACTAACATGTGACACACAGTCATTACCAGCTTCACAATAGTAGCAAACAAATGGGTGCAATGTTGCCTGTGCATTATTCCAAGGGAACGATTGTGCCTGCTGTCTGCTTATGAAATCGTGCCACAGCAAGATTTCAAGTTGGGTGCAGAATTTATGGATCAAATCATCTGCACTGAGTTTCATGGTTTGTAGTGTTTATCGATCAGTAGTTATCCACTTTAAAAATTCAATTTCCTTGATTACCTAGCTGTCAAATGTAATCCGTAGTCATTCATTCAAATTACCTGAGTCACCACACATTTTTGCAGAAAGCATTCGTGACTTGGTGGATTACATCGTAGTTGTGAAAGACAATGGTTGTAGTGAACAAGTGGGATGTGATAATTTTTGGTAAGTTTGCTGAGTTTTGCACCAACCATCATTATTTTTTTCCATTCTGATGAATTGTGCAAATGCAAAGTTACAAAGAAGTAGTTGTTTTGCTTATGGACTCGTTCACCATGAACACAGATGGAGACAAAGTCTTTTCTCTCGTAGAATAGAATAGAATGCTTCCACAAACTGGATGGTTTCAGAGGACAGGCTTTTTCCTGGTTTGGGATCTGGATCACTCATGATGCCTTTCTCTTTCACTAAATGTTTTCTCTGTTTGCAATGAGGTATGATGTGTTGAAGAGTGTTGCTGTTTTCCGGATGCTCCAACTCTTTGGGATCACGGTCAATAATTTGATCTTTTTGCTTCTCTTGTCTGTTTTCCGGAATTTGTCCTTTAACTGTGCCATCATTTCACCAAAGTCTTTCTCACCGGAAGTAGCTGTTTTCTCATGTTCAAAGCATTTCTCAGATGCAACTAATTTTACCTTCTTCACCACTGCTGTTAATTTTTTGCATCTTTCTTGCAGAATAGGATTCCTGGCCTAACTTTCGTTTTGAGAGTGGGGATTCACCAAAAATATCCAATGATTCATTGAGTACTGACAGTTCATGCTCTTCAAAAACTGTTCTTTCTTGATCAGATATTTGGCCTTGATCAGATTCTTGGCCAGACATTGGTGCGAATGAAGAAGCAGGTGATGACGAAGTTACTTCAAGAAGTGATTCCAGCGTTTCACAACATTGTCTGCACAGCTTATGTTGTGTGGTCAAACCCAGTGTTAGGTTCTTGAAACCAGTTCTGCAGAATCATTTCGCAAGTCTTTTTTATTTATTTTGTCCGGGTGCTATTTTAGTGGATCAGTACACCGTCACTAGTAGACTTGATGGTTACAGGCTGACTAAATAGTTATTTCATAGCAGCTTCTGTTGTATCACGGACATGTGCAATGAATATGCGAATCAGGTCAAAGTTATATCATCAATGATACTTGATCTACATTTTTTTTTTATTATTTAGATATTCTCATCGACCCAACGACTGTGCTAAATTTAATCAAAATTGGAGTCGGGTGATGCAAAAATGGCCTAAAAGTTATTGATTTGACATCGAATGATCCAATGATATGTCAATTAGATCCACAAATTCACTGATATTTTGTTCAACCGTTATTGTGAACATATAATTTTTAAATAGTTCAGAATCATTCCATCAATGGGTCGAAACGAAACTTACAATGAATGTACCTAAACAGTATCATCCATCATCTGACCATCCATCTGTCCATTAGTAGAGGTTCAATGGTTAGCATCTTTGCCATCATTGTTTAGGCAGCCACCCTTGCTCTTGCACAATGCCGTGCAATGAAGGCCTGCCCTGCAGTTCTTTCAATTGCCCTTGCACGTTTCGTGCAGCCACCATGCAGGAGGAGGGCACGAGCCATACTTCCGTCAGTGAGAGTGGTCCAGAAAGGAAGCCATTGCTTGCTGCGCTCATCCTGTTACCATTCCTATTGACCAAACACAGCGATTGCCTGGTGGCTAGCGATTGACTACTTCCAGATGAAAGATGCTTGGAACATGTACCTCTTGATATGTTCGAAGAGGGCGGCCTGGGTCGTTGACGACTGCCATTGGAGAAGAGTTGATGCCTTGCATCATTGACAGTTGCAGAACCACATGTCTTGCTGATGAGCACATCAATTCGCTCAATGCACTGCATGTGAACTGAGTGAAGGACTACGGATCTGCAGTCAGCGAGATCATCGTCTCTCTAAGGCTTGTGTACTGTTCCATGTAGTGCACTACATAAAAGTTGACAATAATGTGGCGTAAGTTGTTATGATATGTTCGTGTAAGGGGGCGACAGGGTAGGGATAGTCCTGCGAGAGTTCTTGGATCGAGGTGGAATGATCATTAAACATCTACCAGAGACATGGTAATGAAATGTCTGCAATATGTGAATGTTATATGTTATGTATGTCTCTCTCTCTTCCTCTGTCTCTCTCCCTCCCTTTGCCTCCCCCTTCCTCTCTCTCCATCGCAGTCCCTCTCTCCTTGTCTCCTTTCTCTGTGTCACTCTCTCCCCCCCCCCTCTCCCTGTCTCTATGGCTGATGTCTGTCTTGAGAAACTGATCCATGTGTTCTGTGGCAAACGTGTGTGACAATGACTCTTGCAAGTCACCCTTAGTCTATGACAGTACTTCAAAGACATGTAAAGGTATGTACTGCAGTCTACAGTGTTTGATATTGATACACGTTCAACATCAACATTGGTTATTTGTTGTACATTGTGCTGGTGGTGCATCACCACTAGACAAAATGGTGTGTTGAGTTTGTAGTGATGTCCTTCCCTACACGTAAATTATCATGGGGTGTCCAACACAAACAACTGCATTGTTAGCGGAATAGCACAATGCACTCACAAAATTAAAATACTGAGCTGCAAATGCATATTGAAATCTATATCACACAGTTAATATATTCTACATTGCAGAACAAAGACGAGCTGTACATCGGACACATGTAAATGTTATCCGGTTGCCTTGCAGATAAACATGCAGCCTTCTTGATGTATGTCGCAGTGGAACCGAGGGATGCTGAGACGTCGCAGTGTTTCTGTGAACCACATACACTTCTGGGTATAATGCCAAGTTCTTCTGCTTTCAGCTTTTGCTGACATCTGTGATTCCTGCACCATTGCTGATCAATGTACGACATGCTAGTATGGTTATATGTTTGATGGCACTACATGTTCAAGTAAGTGGATTACATTGTTGTGTGCAATACGCCGTCTGTATTATTCACATCAAAGACAAATGTAAATATTGCAGTCTGTGTGAGAGCAATTAATACACAACGACGTTCACACTGTGAATCGGGTAGATGTGTCTAAAGATAACTACTCCCATGGTTAAGTCATACCAGAATAATTTATTTTTATTTTTGGATACTCGTCTGACACTTTAAACATACCTGACCCTATAAGTTCTTACAACATGACAAGGAAAATATATCATTTTTACCTGCCAACTTTTTTGTTGAAATCCGGGAGATTCCTCAGGGGTTCAGCATGCTTCCCATATATCTTGGATCTTGACATAAGAAGATTGGGGTGGGTGGTATTAGAGATTTTTTTCTCAAAATTTAGTGGTTCAGCACGTATTGGCACATCTCCCATGGTGTCGCACTGTTTCGAAGATAGGGGTGCTGTTGGAGATTTCGAGAGAAAATCCGGGAGATTTACCTATATTCCAGGCGACTCCCAGATTTCACGGGAGAGTTGACAGGTATAATAATTTATTAGCTTTGCTGTATAAATGCAAACAGCATAAGGGAAAACAAATCTTTGCTGCCCGACCTAATATCATGCTGTTAAATTACGGGAATGTTTATTTCTTATTGGTCTGAAGAAATTGTTTTTGACATCTTCACAGCACAGATCAATGCCTCCTAGTTGTCTTGAACATTCTTGTTCACAGGAATTTGTTCTATTCTCCAATCATTTGCACGTAAATTTAATGCACATTTTGTACACAAAATTTATTTTGTCGTAATGTTGAGCATTGAGAATGGTCCCAACCCCAAAAGTGCAACACTTGGATCCTACTCCTTTTAAAATGCAGTTAATTTTTAGCTGAGCCCATCCCAAATTCCTGCATCCTACCCGCCTTGATAGATTGTAACAGGCCTATAGTCAGGGGGCTTAATCGTTATAATTGTTCACATCTTTCCACAATCACCATTTTTGGACCAGCGTTAGATATGGCCGTGACATTTCATTTCTCCATGGGAGCCAAGCTGAGTCCCCTATGTGATGGTCATATCAGACAAAACCAAGATGGCTGCTCTCCGGAGAAAGGTTGTGCAATAACTCGAGAACCAAAAGTAGTAGAACCATAAATGAGTCCACTTTTAGGCGTTTTCGAGAATAACGAATTCATTTCCTGTTTTTTTAATATATTTGGGTTAAATGTCACTTCAGTCAAGGTAAAGGTCAAATTTGCTCATAAATGCACCAAAATCTATGTATCTGTTGATGATTCAATTGATCTTACTGTGTGAACAGGGGTATATTTTTTATTATTATGTTCAAATCCGATACTGAAAGATGCAATGGAGTTGATATAATGAAGGTCAAGGTGAAGATCAATGTCGTCATTTATTACAGAAGCATCAGATTATGTACAACTGGGAATGTAACCCAGTTGATAGTAATTATATTATTCTAGAAATAGCAATGATATGTCAGTTAGATACACAAATTCAATGATATTTTGTTTCAACCGTTATTGTGAAGATTTAATTTTAAAATAGTTCAGAATCATTGCTTCAATGGGTCGAAACGAAACCTACAATGAATGTTCCTAAACAATAGCATCCATCATCTGACCATCCTTCTATCCATTAGTAGAGGTTCAATGGTTAGCATCTTTGCCATCATTGTTTAGGCAACCACCCTTGCTATTGCACAATGCCGTGCAATGAAGGCCTGCCTGCAGTTCTTTCAATTGCCCTTGCACATTTCGTGCATCCACCATGTAGGAGGAGGGAACAAGCCATACTTGCGTCGGCGAGAGTGGTCCAGAAAGGATGCCGTTGCTTGCTGCGCTCATCCTGCTAAAATCCCTATTGACCAAACACAGTGATTGCCTGGTGGCAAGCTGCTGACTGCTTCCACATAAAAGAGGCTTGGAACAAATACCTCTTGATATGCTCGAAGAGGGCGGCCTGGGTCGTTGATGACTGCCATTGGAGAAGAGTTGATGCCTTGCATTGTTGACAGTTGCAGAACCACATGTCTTGCTGATGAGCACATCAAATCGCTCAATGCACTGCATGTGAACTGAGTGAAGGATCTGCAGTCAGCGAGATCATCGTCTCTCTAAGACTTGGTGTACTGTTCCATTCAGTCCACTACACAGAAGTTGACAATAATGTGTCATAAATTGTTATGATATGATAGTATAAGGGGCGACAGGATAGGGTTATTCCCGCGAGACTTCTCGGATCGAGGTGGAATTATCATTAGACATCTACCAGAAAGATGGTAATCAAATGTCTGCTATATGTGAATGTTATATGTTATGTATGTCTGTCTCTCTTCCTCTCCATCATTCTCCATCCCTCTCTCTCTCTCCCCTCTCTCCCCTCCTCTCTCTCTCCCCCTCTGTCTCTCTCCCTCCCTCTGCCACCCTCTTCCTCTCTCTCCCTCTCTCTCCATCGCTCTTCCTCTCTCTCTGCCTTGCTCTCCCTCTCTCCTTGTCTCCTTTCTCTGTGCCACTCTCTCACCCTCTCCCTGTCTCTATGGCTGATGTCTGTCTTGAGAGACTGTGTCATCTACTGTTGCTTGTTATGACTGCTCAACTGATGTTTATTTGCTTGTTGTAGAATGTGCGGCTAACTGACAATGACTCTTGCAAGTCACCCTTAATTTATGACATTACTTCAAAGACATGTAAAGGTATGTACTGCATTCTACAGGGTTTGATATTAATACACGTTCAACTTCAACATTCGTTATTTGTTGTACGTTGTGCTGGTGGTGCAACACCACTAGACAAAATGGTGTGTTGAATTTGCAGTGATGTCCTTCCCTACACATAAATTATCATGGGGAGTCCAACACAAACAACTGCATAGTTAGCGGAATAGCATAACATAACGTAACCTAACATAACATTTATTTGACCCCATGTAGATACAAAATTAATTGGTTTCTGAAACAACACTTATGCAGTAAAAACAACAAATATAAACATTATGCATAACGAATTTATTTCCTGTGTTTTCATCTGGTAAGCCACATGCCGTATGTCATCTCTGCTCAGTCCAAACAAGACCTCTTCCATACGGAGGATGTACAAACACAATTCGTCTTCTTGTTCCTCAGAGAAGATGGTTTATAATTATTATTCTTTATGCGACATCGCAGCGTTGACCAGGGCACATTGAATTGTTTCGCAATCTGGCGATATCCAACGCCCCCTTGTTCCACAGCTCAATAGCCAGTCGCATGTTTTCATCAATCCATGACTGTTTGTTGGTTTTCTTCCTATAACGTTACACCATTGTGCACCTGAAGCAATCACGCCAGCTATTAGCCTAGATCAGTTGCAGTGTTGTTTAAACTATAGGCTAATGATATGCATCGTGGCAAAATGTGAGGCCGACATGATACAGTTTAATGCACATTGAAGCAGCGAATGATTTATGTGCGGTAATTATAAATAATCATCATGTAATATCTAATATCGACGTTTCCAGTAATACCCGCACTAAGCAATTGACGTATCTAAATGTATTACATTGTGTTACATATAACCACTGACAAACGGGGCATGTCTGCACAGCGTGTGGGGTATGTCTGCACAGGCGTGTGGGGCATGTCTGCACAGCGTGTGGGGTATGTCTGCACAGTGTGTGGGGTATGTCTGCACAGTGTGTGGGGTATGTCTGCGCAGCGTATGGGGTATGTCTGCACAGCGTGTGGGGTATGTCTTCACAGCGTGTGGGGTATGTCTGCACAGCATATGGGGTATGTCTGCACAGCGTATGGGGTATGTCTGCACAGACGTGTGGGGTATGTCTGCAAAGCGTGTGGGGTATGTCTGCACAGCGTATGGGGAATGTCTGCACAGGCGTGTGGGGCATGTCTGCACAGCGTGTGGGGTATGTCTGCACAGCGTGTGGGGTATGTCTGCACAGGCGTGTGGGGTATGTCTGCACAGTGTGTGGGGATATGTCTGCACAGGCATGTGAGGTGTGTCTGCACGGCGTGTGGGACATGTCTGCACAGCGTGTGGGGTATGTCTGCACAGTGTGTGGGGTATGTCTGCACAGGCGTGTGGGGTATGTCTGCACAGTGTGTGGGATATGCCTGCACAGGCGTGTGGGGTATGTCTGCACAGGCGTGTGGGGTATGTCTGCACAGGCGTGTGGGGTATGTCTGCACAGGCGTGTGGGGTATGTCTGCATAGTGTGTGGGGTATGTCTTCACAGCATGTGGGGTATGTCTGCACAGCGTGTGGGGTATGTCTGCACAGAGTGTGGGGTATGTCTTCACAGCGTGTGGGGTATGTCTGCACAGCGTGTGGGGTATGTCTGCACAGCGTGTGGGGTATGTCTTCACAGCGTGTGGGGTATGTCTGCACAGCGTGTGGGGTATGTCTTCACAGCGTGTGGGGTATGTCTGCACAGCGTGTGGGGTATGTCTGCACAGCGTGTGGGGTATGTCTTCACAGCGTATGGGGTATGTCTTCAGAGCGTGTGGGGTATGTCTGCACAGGCGTGTGGGGTATGTCTTCACAGCGTGTGGGGTATGTCTGCACAGGCGTGTGGGGTATGTCTTCACAGCGTGTGGGGTATGTCTTCACCGCGTGTGGGGTATGTCTGCACAGCGTGTGGGGTATGTCTGCACAGCGTGTGGGGTATGTCTGCACAGCGTGTGGGGTATGTCTGCACAGCGTGTGGGGTATGTCTGCACAGCGTGTGGGGTATGTCTGCACAGCGTGTGGGGTATGTCTGCACAGCGTGTGGGGTATGTCTGCACAGCGTGTGGGGTATGTCTTCACAGCGTGTGGGGTATATCTGCACAAGCGTGTGGGGTCATGCCCCAAGCATCCAACACGTGATCATTTCCAAATTGTTCGAAAATGCTTATGAAAGTAAGCTGTATTTCCACTATTACAACACCGTTAAAAAGAAGTTTGGAATTATACATTCGTATGCACGCTTCACTGTTGATATAATACACATGACAGTATATGAGAAAACAACGTTTTATTTCATAACTATTTACTTACGGAACTCTAATTAAATAGAACATGCAAATGGTCGATTTGGGGGTTAGACGCTACCTTTTGACATGATTCCATTTCCAATAACCAGATGTTATGCGATGCGTCAATAATAGGGTGTGCAGACACGCCTCAAGGTGCGGACATGCCCCTACTTCTCCTACATATAATATGATGTAATTAACGAGTCGTGAATTAGATACTGTGTGAGTTGTATTAATTCAGGAATATAATTTACAGTGGTGAATCACTCATATAATTTATACTTCTTGCTTTCAGTCTTCACTTCAACGCCATCTTTGGTGAGAGAGCCGCCGTCACACGTCTCTGTCCAGTTGTTGAGACACCTTAAAGCACTAGGGTAAATACAAGCTTTGGTGAATACAATATCACACAACAGTTGAAAGATGTGACATTGTCAAGTAACTTATGTTGATGTGAGCGTCTGTCATGGGCCGTGACACAATTAATAAGAAAATGTTTCTTGTTGACAGGATGGCAGTGTTGCCTCACAGACGACACATTTGGGACGTGTGTTGGACAATCCGGGACGCGTGTCCAGGGTTGACACATTTCTGGTAACAGATGTACACGTCTAGTTTTATTAAATAGTAGAATTTATACTTCTTTGTAGCATTCCTCTATCATATGTTATCTAATTGACTACATTTTACCCCAACATAAATAACCCCGATATGATCACCCTGAAACTGACACTTTGTTGTGGCTGATCGAGTTTATTTCTCAGTTGTTTACTTTTTAATTTTTGTACAAAAATGTTGCGTCAAAACATCGCAAATTTGTGCGACTTGATGCAACAAATCAGTTGATTGTCTTTAGTGACATTTTATATGACTCGTTTTAGTTTTGATGTTTGCGTCGATCTCAGACAATTAACTTTTACAGCCACCAAAATAAACAAAGTTTTGACGACAAATTATAACTGAAAGGTTTGTTTACAATTTACAGATGTTGAGACAAGTTACGGAAAGTTGACATCGTCTGTAGTTGGTCACATGACGGAGATGCTGAGGGCACGGAGGGGGTTAACCCTCATGTAAGTAAGCCCTTCTATATATGTGTGTTGACATTGACACGACACGTGTGTCAGTTCACGTGTCACTAAACTAAACACACCTACGTGACAAACTTTGACAGGTGCACCGCTAATTTGTCGTCTTTTAGAAGATCACCAAAAGTGGATCTGTTTCGTGGTCAATTACAAAGCCCACGTTTCTTTACGAATCCACACGTAATTGGTGGTAAATAATTACACCGGAAGTTGTAGTCGTAAAGTTAGTGTTGTTGTAATTGTGCCTTGTAAAGAGTGTAATCGACGACAGTCACTAATTATGTTCCAGTCTCTACGGCTGTTCTCTGTCACGTGACACCTGCCGTCATCTGGAGGACGAGTTTGGTGACAGAGTATGGCTGGTAAGTAGATCAATTAACTTAGTCCTGGTCATTCACCCTCCTTTCCCCGGTTTACCCCACGTTGTCAAAGAGAACCCGACCCTTGTTGCTTGGGGGTTATAACCTGCGATACACCGACATCATATCAGGGCAGTGACTTTATGGGTCTGAAGGCCCCAGAAAGGGTTCGACTCCCGAAAACGCCGTTAAATTATGTCGCAGTGTCGCCGGATGTGACAAATGTCCCCATATTGTGTGTCTGTGTTTATTTAGACAGTCGATAGTTAAGTTGTGGCATTATAAACTGGGTAGCGATGATGTTTACCCCTCGTGTTGTGTACAACGGATTGACCCAAGGTCAGACTGACTGGTAAACTCAGCCTTAAATGTATCACATTGTAGCAACAGTCAAAGTCAGTGCAGCTGAAAAAAAAGAAACAGTATATCTAAATCGTCCACACTTTGTCAACAACAACTGTCAAAACAGACCAGAAAGTGTGTTTTATGAATCTCAAACAACATGGACTGGTCTTGTCAAATATTAATATTAGTTTACGTGGTAGAGACATATTAATATATGATATATTTAATCTAAATTATAGAAACATGTTTTTGTTATCAATATTTTTATATGAAGGAGTCAACTTGGATTGTCTTCATATTTGTATGTGTGCACGAGTGATGCGTGCGTGCACACGTTTATACATATTGCAGTCAATGATGGCAGAACTACTTGATGGGTTAACTACATAAATCAGTAAAGTGTTATCTTCTGTTGTTAGTCTGGTCAACACAACTGACCGTGACACTGTGGCGCCTGCTCGAGACTTTTACCTCCATTACATCACAACTTACGTCTAATCACACTTGCACTTGACCTCTCTGCTTATGCTTTTTTGTCATAAATATATATATATATATATATCTTATGGAAGGTAATTTATTAGATACTGTTGTGTTTGATGTATATACAATGTAGTATGATTGACGATTGTCTGAATATACAAAGCCAAACTCAGTAATCGACATATATTTAATTCTACATATTTATCATGACAGTAAATTAGCTGTGTCTTATTGAATGCTCACAGTAAAGAAAGGTCAATTATTCATTTGTAGTTATTTGGTTTAGATGTTTAAGTTATCATTAGCACTAGATAAAAACGTGTTCTGTATATAAAAGTTTCATTCCGATATATGACTATTTGATATTATATTGTAGGCACTTCAACAAAACCTGCCAGCTGGTTCCTGCATCGTGTGCAGAAAGCCAGTCAGTGCACAGCTAATTTTTTCACTGGCACCTGTGTACCGGGGTAGTGGTTTGTTTTAACTTGTGTTTTGGTGGCATATTGCTGGTCACTTATCTCATCCACTGTTGGATCGTGTTAGGCTGAACATTATCCATGGTTTTTTTTATAATTTGATCCAATTTATGCTAAATGTCATCGATTTGATGACAGCTGTGTTTCACTTGCTGTTTTAACATTGAAGGATGCATTAGGGGGGGATGATTATGTTCTTAGGTTTAAGTTAGTTTGTGTTGAAAAAAATATTGCGTAGACCGAAAGAAAAGTGTGGTTTATGTGATCCTTAAACTATTACTTTTAATTTAAGCCCATTCCCAATGTTCTAGCATGATATTTGATTTTTTTGTTGAACTGACTATATATTGTGTCTCGTGCGTTATTGCTATGCTGTGTTATGTCTTCATGTGTCGTTCACGTTTACCATGTGAGGTTATTATCTATGGCAGATGTTGCTAATTTATGGTAAATATCTCCAACATTTGTATAACCAGTTAAATTTTAACATAAAACGTCATTGCTTTGGAATGTTTTGAATATTTTTTTTATATAAAACAAATACTGTAATTGAAAAGCGATGTTAACAAGCTATTAATTTCTCTATTAGCAGAACATATCACAATCAATATTTGCGATGTTACAAGGAAAATGAGATGTTTTAATACCGGGTATATATGGTAATAATTGTTTGTATTATTTAGCATGTTCTCTATGTGTATGATGTATATGGTATCATTTCGTATCTGTAAACATCGTTATTTATTTGTATAATTACGTTGACCATACGCCCATTGTCTCACTTGATTGCTCTACTGTGTGTACGAGTCACATTTGGTATTTGCTCAGCGGTGTACTGTGGTCCAGAATTCATTGAAGGTCAATGTCACCATTCCATTTAACAAGTGATCAACGTTATGGTAGTTTAATTAACTTAGACTATTTTTAAAGTATATGCAGTTAGTTGTACCATAATGAGGTAACTTGAAGTGTACATACTTCAGAATCTTTCATATATGTTTGTTTTACTTTAATCCCAGTCCAAGGCATGGTGTTTTGGTAAATACCACTCATTGGTCAGAATGTTTGTTGTGACGTCACACCACATTGTTATGCGTGTCTTTGCCACTGCAGTGAGTTAGGCAAATCTACATCAAACAGCGTGTGGGCCACAGCGTTGTCTTTCACGGCCACTAGAGATAGATCGATGTCGTCATGTTAACGGCTAGCTCCTATACATATGTGTGTTGTATACACTACAGAAATTATGTTTGAATAAAAACTACCTGATAAGTCATGTTATAATGGACTTGAACTGGTTATTATTGCGTCAATATTATTATGTATCTGTGACAATGAAATGTTTTATTTCAACAAATAAGTCGTAGTCTGCAAAATATGTGACCACAATGCAAAAGGTAAGTTCTTATATAGCGCAGTATCCAGTCCTCAGGACTGCTCAAAGCGCTTTACACTTTACTCCCTGGCAGACCTGTTCAATCAAACACCATCTTGACTTCTCTGGGAAGCATTCAGCCACGCTGCAATTCTGCGCGAAGACTATTCGTACACAAATATCCACCACTATCCATAGCCAGGTACTCATTCATACAGCTGAGTGAACTGAAGCAATGTAGAGTAAACAAACTTGCCTAAGGTTCAACATCGCCGCACAGGATTCGAACTCGCATTTTCTCAGTTGAGAGTCTGGAGGTCTTACCGCTGTGCTACTCCACAATGCAACATGCTGATTGTAAACCGTCAGTAGTATTTATACAGTCTTCAGGGCTGTGTATCGCACCTATTTCAATTGCGCCCTCCCCTGGTTGAAATCACACGCAGCGCCCGTTATATATAATTTGTGTGGATCTGCTGTATTTATTTATGTTCTATGTTCACAATGAAGATTCCCAAAAGTAACATTTAATTAAGTGGAAGCAAACCACACCTTTTGGTGTTTCGCAGTCACCTAAGAGTTTCGGTTGTAGAAAAAGTCAGTAGACTAACCAATAAAAGGCTGTTTTTTCATTTCCCTGTGATGAGACCAGAAGTGAAAGTGACCCATAAAATAACAGGAGACGGGCGGGGCCTGGGACGATCTTTTACTTTCTCACCTAACCATCAAAACGACGAAATAGAGCCGTCAAACTTCGTCCCATGCGTCCGACATGCGTACACACTTCCTTATAAAATATACACATACATCGATCAAAAACCGAACATTTGTCACTCGAAGAGGGTCACCAAAATTACGCAACGTGGCGCCACTTTATCGCCTCCCCACCATTTTCTTAACCTGGCCTGCGAAGCTTCGTGCCCACGTGACTGCTGTTGAAACCGAAGACGCGCAATGTCCATATCAGCATGCCGTCTTGTCAACACGCTCAAGCATATGAAGGATTTATTAAACAAGCACCGTCTGTGCGTTTGTCTTGAGAAAGACCACCCTCTGTTATGGCCATGCATATTGATTTTTTTCACTTGTTAATTGCGTAACTTCCGAGCCCTCTTTCTCCATTCCTGTGCGTGATATCTAGGATTATCAAGGATCAGGCCACGAGTTACTACAAGCTCTGTGTGCAAGCAGGAAATAGGGTAAATGCATTTGTTATTTTTTTTCCACAAAATGCAAAAAAAGTTTTTCGTAATTGGTAACGGGTGACATATATTGGACTACAGTGGTCCTGATATTGGACTTGGTGGTCCAATATAGGTCCTTCTGGTTCGATATTCGTCATCTGTCTTGATGCTTTGAAAGAAACCAAGGTTCAGCACCCACTTCAGACTTATAAGAAGATAGTCGTCTAATGTATAAATCACGAAAACTACGGCGTTCCAGTGAGCATACAAATGACATGTGACGACTAAACGCCAAATAGATTTGACACAATTTAATTCTGAACTGAGAACAAACAATAATATTTTGTCACGAATAGAAGAATACGTCAACGAAGTGATTGTCACGATAGAGTCTGTCACGGATAAATGAACAAACCAACGGAATAATGGCCAGAAGAGTGTCTAGTAATGGCAAAAATATATCTGTCAGTAATTGATGGTCCCTGATCACCAAATTAGGAATACGATCTTTCACTGACACATGTCACATTTATAGTTATAGGGCAGGCCACCAGCACAACTCATATGTATCCAGATCCCACAGTGTACACATTTCACCATGGTTTCTTTTCGCTGTTCGTTACACAGTACACAGTACCAAGACTCGTTGTCACATTGACCGCTTTTTTCGTTTTGGCTGGCAGGAGAAAGCTGCCGTTTTTGTCTTTTTATCTGAATTGGATCTGTTGTCTTTCTATTTATTTTACCAACTGTTGAGTTATGCCTACTTTTGTGTCTTTTGTTGTTAAAGTTTTTTTGATAGGGACTGGAGGTTATGATTTCCGACTTGGTGGTTCTTCTCTTGACCCTAGAAATCGCTGTTTTTGGGATGGGAGACAGCATTGCAGGAGTGAGGACCTTTCTACCCAGCTCTGGTTGATCAGTAAGCTGCCTCGTGATTGGGACTAATGCTTCGTAATGACCAGAATCTTCATTCAGATTTATGTATTTGACCATAATTGGACCAGACTCCTGAAATTCCGTCCCAAATTCAAGTACATTCTCTCCAACGAAGACATGCACTGGTCGTAGACAGCGTGCCGTTGGAACGATCTCTATCTCCCCAATCATTTAACCGGGATTCGCCATTGATGCGATTCTGTCCTCGATAGATGCGTAACACAGTCTCTGAGATAGATCTGCGTTCACCATCCTCTCATCAATGTTTTCATAAAGGCCAAAGTTGTCTAGCATATGTGCAATCATGTTCGATCGTAGCGCATCAGCGGAAGTCATTTCTCGTATTCTCATTCGCAGGTCCTTTAAATTGCCATCGTTGTCTCTTTCTGCATGCTGCATATCGAGACCTTGACAAATATTAACGGCTCGGAAGAAACAACGTCCATCTGCATTGGTTGCGACACACCTGAAACCACTCTGTCTGCTGCTTGTGGATGGGCATGGATCATTGGACTGTTGCTCGCTCGTGGACATGCTTTGATTGTTGGATTGATGCTCCCTTGTAGACGTGCTTGGGTCATTAGACTGTTGTTGCTCATTCGCGGACAGGCTAGGTTTGTTAGACTATTGATCGCTCATTGATTGGCGTGGGTTGGTTGTGACATGCCTGAAACTATTCTGCCTGGTGCTTGTGGATGAGCTCAGCTCATTGAGCTGTTGCTTGTTTGTGGGCGGACATGGATCATTGGACTGTCGGTCGCTCGCGGACGAGTTTGTTGTACTTGACGAGTTGTCATTCTGCATAGTGCCATCTCTGGCAAAATTCGATGGAACATCTATATAACAGTTTCCGAGTAGGACAACTTAACCTTCCAGCCGCGGCGAAATCTGCATCAGT
Organism: Paraescarpia echinospica; assembly: GCA_020002185.1. NCBI lineage: Eukaryota > Metazoa > Annelida > Polychaeta > Sabellida > Siboglinidae > Paraescarpia > Paraescarpia echinospica. The sequence goes on from CM034536.1 coordinate 29,046,836, forward strand.
CCATACATATATATATATATATATATATATTCCGATCACAAGGCCAAATGCCTGTGCACTTGAAACCATTGGCAGCAGTTGCCATGGAAGCTGAGCGTATGTATGCCCTTCCGAAGATACGGCAGACTGAGGAGATGGTGACTGTAGTTTGTTTGGTCCTCAGCCAAGTGTCACATTTCTCATTGTAATAGGTCATCACAGGTTTATAGAAAACCCGATCAAGGGGTTGGAGACGGTGCGTTTTGTGTGGAGGAAGATATAATATGACGACTCCATGGTCCCGGGCGTAATGGATTGCTTCAGTATTTTTCGTGTGTGACGAATGACCGTCAAGAATCAACAAAATATGTTCGTCTTTGGTGGAGCCAACATGAGATACAAAGTGCTTCAGCCAGACAACGAAGAGTTCCTTGTTCATCCAGCCTGATTCATTATTCACGTTGACGCTTCCAGTGATTCTGTAATGCGTTTACGCCTGAAAATTATCATGGGTGGAACATAGTTGCCCCCTGCACCATGCTATACACCACTGTTGTAGGAAAGCCTCTCTCACCACTAGTAAGAGATCCGATTTGCCTTTTCCCAAGGACCCGGCCAGGCTTCTGCACAGTTGTTATACCCGATTCATCCACGTTAAAGATGTTTGTAGCATCGAATCAGTACGTGTCAACCAAAGTTTCTAGTTTATCGTAGAACTCATGCACACTCTCACGATTGAACCGTTTGGCTCTCGTAATAGAAATTGCCTCGGCTTGACGGAGGGAGAGTTCAGGGAGTCTCCTCATAAAATCACGGTACCAGTGTCTGCTAGCAGCTTGTTTTTCAGTGTTGAAGCAATGCCTTATCCCATTCCCTTCAGCCAACTGATATGCCATATTCATCAAATCTTTCCTGGTCATACCAATCAGCATATTCTCCAGTTCTAAAACATGCTCCATCAGCATATTCTCCAGTTGTAAAACATGCTCCACTAGCATTTTCTCCACCTCTGACGGCAGAGTGCAAGGTCGACTAAAATACTTTCTTGGACCATTAGCGATTTGTTTTTGTTGTTTAGGTGCCGCTTCAGGGTAGCCTTCGGAATCCCGTAGGTCCTGCTAGCTGCGTTGAGGCCGGCGTCTCCATTTCTGAATGACATGACCGCTCTATCCAGTTCCTCTTGGGTCCACTTTCCGTATTTGCCTCTGGAAAATATAATTTGTAGCCTCAATCAATCAAACAGATGCGACAATCCCAAGTATTTCCTTGATATAATATAATAATAATGGTATTTTGTATCTAAAACTAAATAAACCCATGTTTTAGTTTTGGTCGTTCTGACAGGAGGGGCTAGGTTTGAATACGGGATGTTTTTGCCCAAATGAGGGTGGTCGACTTATGATGCTTGCTACGGGTTAGGTATACGTGCCACATGTGTAAACCTTTACATTTTACAAAGCACATAAACTTACCAATCAAATGTTGGTAGATGTGGTGAGATTTCGCAAACAAAAAATTAAAATGTTGCCGCGGTAATGCAATTATTGACCATTGATAACAAAATAAGAGGCAGTTTCACATTCTTGCTTGTCTGTGAAAATAATAGTCACGTCTATCAAACTTTAAGCAACATGTGATGATTATATTATCAATATAATAATGAGACGTTTTGAAGAAACAAATATTATTTGTTTTTTAGTTTCCCGCATATTCCAGCAAAACTGTCCAACAAAGTGAATATTTCAGAAAATAATATACCCCGTGTTTACAAATGTAGGCCTCCCCTGTTACTCAACAAGGCCCCGAGCCATAAGTAGGAGTCTAATATACACATGCAGAAACTTCAATATGACATATTTTCATATATCGTGTGTGTTGGGATGGTACGTATAGTGGACCACGGGTGTCTTATATTGGACCAGTTGTTCAACATAGGACACCCCGACTGGTCCAATATCGGTCGAAGGCATAATTAACTTCTTCGATGTGATTCTCGGAAACTGTACAATTTTCCGTCTTCATTCCTCTTATGCACGCTATATAGACCACCTACGACACTCTATTGTAATCGTGTACAATCTACTCTGTAACAGGGTTTGCATCACGCCTTCAAATTTGGTCAATACTCGATGCACACCATTCTCAGTGGTATGACTTCGTTTGATCAATGAGCGTATGTCTGCACAGCGTGTGGGGTATGTCTGCACAGGCGTGTGGGGCATGTCTGCACAGCGTGTGGGGTATGTCTGCACTGGCGTGTGGGGTATGTCTGCACAGGCGTGTGGGGTATGTCTGCACAGTGTGTGGGGTATGTCTGCACAGCGTGTGGGATATGTCTTCACAGCGTGTGGGGTATGTCTGCACAGCGTGTGGGGTATGTCTGCACAGGCGTGTGGGGTATGTATGCACAGTGTGTGGGGTATGTCTGCACAGGCGTGTGGGGTATGTATGCACAGGCGTGTGGGGTATGTCTGCACAGGCGTGTGGGGTATGTCTGCACATGCGTGTGGGGTATGTCTTCACAGCGTGTGGGGTATGTCTGCACAGGCGTGTGGGGTATGTCTTCACAGCGTGTGGGGTATGTCTGCACAGTGTGTGGGGTATGTCTGCATAGGCGTGTGGGGTATGTCTGCACAGTGTGTGGGATATGTCTGCACAGGCGTGTGGGGTATGTCTTCACAGCGTGTGGGGTATGTCTTCACCGTGTGTGGGGTATGTCTGCACAGCGTGTGGGGTATGTCTGCACAGCGTGTGGGGTATGTCTGCACAGCGTGTGGGGTATATATCTGCACAGCGTGTGGGGTATATATCTGCACAGCGTGTGGGGTATGTCTGCACAGCGTGTGGGGTATGTCTGCACAGCGTGTGGGGTATGTCTGCACAGCGTGTGGGGTATGTCTGCACAGCGTGTGGGGTATGTCTGCACAGCGTGTGGGGTATGTCTGCACAGCGTGTGGGGTATGTCTGCACAGCGTGTGGGGTATGTCTGCACAGCGTGTTGGGTATATCTGCACAGCGTGTGGGGTATGTCTGCACAGCGTGTGGGGTATGTCTGCACAGCGTGTGGGGTATGTCTTCACAGCGTGTGGGGTATATCTGCACAGGCGTGTGGGGTCATGCCCCAAGCGTCCAACACGTGATCATTTCCAAATTGTTCGAAAATGCTTATGAAAGTAAGCTGTATTTCCACTATTACAACACCGTTAAAAAGAAGTTTGGAATTATACATTCGTATGCACGCTTTACTGTTGATATAATACACATGACAGTATATGAGAAAACAACGTTTTATTTCATAACTATTTACTTACGGAACTCTAATTAAATAGAACATGCAAATGGTCGATTTGGGGGTTACACGCTGCTGTTTGACATGATTCCATTTCCAATAACCAGATGTTATGGCGATGCGTCAATAATAGGGTGTGCAGACACGCCTCGAGGTGCGGACATGCCCCTACTTCTCCTACATATAATATGATGTAATTAACGAGTCGTGAATTAGATACTGTGTGAGTTGTATTAATTCAGGAATATAATTTACAGTGGTGAATCACTCATATAATTTATACTTCTTGCTTTCAGTCTTCACTTCAATGCCATCTTTGGTGAGAGAGCCGCCGTCACACGTCTCTGTCCAGTTGTTGAGACACCTTAAAGCACTAGGGTAAATACAAGCTTTGGTGAATACAATATCACACAACAGTTGAAAGATGTGACATTGTCAAGTAACTTATGTTGATGTGAGCGTCTGTCATTGGCCGTGACACAATTAATAAGAAAATGTTTCTTGTTGCCTCACAGACGACACATTTGGGACGTGTGTTGGACAATCCGGGACGCGTGTCCAGGGTTGACACATTTCTGGTAACAGACGTACACGTCTAGTTTTATTAAATAGTAGAATGTATACTTCTTTGTAGCATTCCTCTATCATATGTTATCTAATTGACTACATTTTACCCCAACATAAATAACCCCGATATGATCACCCTGAAACTGACACTTTGTTGTGGCTGATCGAGTTTATTTCTCAGTTGTTTACTTTTTAATTTTTTTACAAAAATGTTGCGTCAAAACATCGCAAATTTGTGCGACTCGATGCAACAAATCAGTTGATTGTCTTTAGTGACATTTTATATGACTCGTTTTAGTTTTGATGTTTGCGTCGATCTCAGACAATTAACTTTTACAGCCACCAAAATAAACAAAGTTTTGACGACAAATTATAACTGAAAGGTTTGTTTACAATTTACAGATGTTGAGACAAGTTACGGCAAGTTGACATCGTCTGTAGTTGGTCACATGACGGAGATGCTGAGGGCACGGAGGGGGTTAACCCTCATGTAAGCAAGCCCTTCTATATATGTGTGTGGACATTGACACGACACGTGTGTCAGTTCACGTGTCACTAAACTAAACACACCTACGTGACAAACTTTGACAGGTGCACCGCTAATTTGTTGTCTTTTAGAAGATCACCAAAAGTGGATCTGTTTCGTGGTCAATTACAAAGCCCACGTTTCTTTACGAATCCACACGTAATTGGTGGTAAATAATTACACCGGAAGTTGTAGTCGTAAAGTTAGTGTTGTTGTAATTGTGCCTTGTAAAGAGTGTAATCGACGACAGTCACTAATTATGTTCCAGTCTCTACGGCTGTTCTCTGTCACGTGACACCTGCCGTCATCTGGAGGACGAGTTTGGTGACAGAGTATGGCTGGTAAGTAGATCAATTAACTTAGTCCTGGTCATTCACCCTCCTTTCCCCGGTTTACCCCACTTTGTCAAAGAGAACCCGACCCTTGTTGCTTGGGGGTTATAACCTGCGATACACCGACGTCATATCAGGGCAGTGACTTTATGGGTCTGAAGGCCCCAGAAAGGGTTCGACTCCCGAAAACGCCGTTAAATTATGTCGCAGTGTCGCCGGATGTGACAAATGTCCCCGTATTGTGTGTCTGTGTTTAATTAGACAGTCGATAGTTAAGTTGTGGCATTATAAACTGGGTACCGATTATGTTTACCCCTCGTGTTGTGTATAACGGATTGACCCAAGGTCAGACTGACTGGTAAACTCAGCCTTAAATGTATCACATTGTAGCAACAGTCAAAGTCAGTGCAGCTGGAAAAAAGAAACAGTATATCTAAATCATCCACACTTTGTCAACAACAACTGTCACAACAGACCAGAAAGTATGTTTTATAAATCTCAAACAACAGGGACTGGTCTTGTCAAATATTAATATTAGTTTACGTGGTAGAGACATATTAATATATGATATATTTAATCTAAATTATAGAAACATGTTTTTGTTATCAATATTTTTATATGAAGGAGTCAACTTGGATTGTCTTCATATTTGTATGTGTGCACGAGTGATGCGTGAGTGCACACGTTTATACATATTGCAGTCAATGATGGCAGAACTACTTGATGGGTTAACTACATAAATCAGTAAAGTGTTATCTTCTGTTGTTAGTCTGGTCAACACAACTGACCGTGACACTGTGGCGCCTGCTCGAGACTTTTACCTCCATTACGTCACAACTTACGTCTAATCACACTTGCACTTGACCTCTCTGCTTATGCTTTTTTGTCATAAATATATATATATATATCTTATGGAAGGTAATTTTGCCGTGTGTATTTTAGTTTCCTTATTCTTAGCCTAGCAATTTGATTGCATACTTAGACAATACTGTTATTATTAGATACTGTTGTGTTTGATGTATATACAATGTAGTATGATTGACGATTGTCTGAATATACAAAGCCAAACACAGTCGTAATCGACATATATTTAATTATACATATTTATAATGACAGTAAATTAGCTGTCTCTTATTGAACGCTCACGGTAAAGAAAGGTCAATTATTCATTTGTAGTTATTTTGTTTAGATGTTTAAGTTATCATTAGCACTAGATAAAAACGTGTTCTGTATATAAAAGTTTCATTCCGATATATGACTTTATTTGATATTATATTGTAGGCACTTCAACAAAACCTGCCAGCTGGTTCCTGCATCGTGTGCAGAAAGCCAGTCAGTGCACAGCAATGTTTTTCACTGGCACCTGTGTACCGGGGTAGTGGTTTGTTTTAACTTGTGTTTTGGTGGCGTATTGCTGGTCACTTATCTCATCCACTGTTGGATCGCGTTAGGCTGACCGTTATCCATGTTTTGTTTTTTTTTAATTTCATCCAATTTATGCTAAATGTCATCGATTTGATGACAGCTGAGTTTCACTTGCTGTTTTAACATTGAAGGATGCATTAGGGGGGATGATTATGTTCTTAGGTTTAAGTTAGTTTGTGTTGAAAAAAATATTGCGTAGACCGAAAGAAAAGTGTGGTTTATGTGATCCTTAAACTATTACTTTTAATTTAAGCCCATTCCCAATGTTCTAGCATGATATTTGATTTTTGTTGTTGAACTGACTATATATTGTGTCTCGTGCGTTATTGCTATGCTGTGTTATGTCTTCATGTGTCGTTCACGTTTACCATGTGAGGTTACTATCTATGGCAGATGTTGCTAATTTATGGTAAATATCTCCAACATTTGTATAACCAGTTAAATTTTAACATAAAACGTCATTGCTTTGGAATGTTTTGAATATTTTTTTTATATAAAACAAATACTGTAATTGAAAAGCGATGTTAACAAGCTATTAATTTCTCTATTAGCAGAACATATCACAATCAATATTTGCGATGTTACAAGGAAAATGAGATGTTTTAATACCGGGTATATATGGTAATAATTGTTTGTATTATTTAGCATTATATGTTCTCTATGTGTATGATGTATATGGTATCAATTTGTATCTGTAAACATCGTTATTTATTTGTATAATTACGTTGACCATACGCCCATTGTCTCACTTGATTGCTCTACTGTGTGTACGTGATGGTACAACATGTGTACGAGTCACATTTGGTATTTGCTCAGCGGTGTACTGTGGTCCAGCATTCATTGAAGGTCAATGTCACCATTCCATTTAACAAGTGATCAACGTTATGGTAGTTTAATTAACTTAGACTATTTTTAAAGTATATGCAGTTAGTTGTACCATAATGAGGTAACTTGAAGTGTACATACTTCAGAATCGTTCATATATGTTTGTTTTACTTTAAGCCCAGTCCAAGGCATGGTGTTTTGGTAAATACCACTCATTGGTCAGAATGTTTGTTGTGACGTCACACCACATTGTTATGCGTGTCTTTGCCACTGCAGTGAGTTAGGCAAATCTACATCAAACAGCGTGTGGGCCGCAGCGTTGTCTTTCACGGCCACTAGAGATAGATCGATGTCGTCATGTTAACGGCTAGCTCCTATACATATGTGTGTTGTATACACTACAGAAATTATGTTTGAATAAAAACTACCTGATAAGTCATGTTATAATGGACTTGAACTGGTTATTATTGCGTCAATATTATTATGTATCTGTGACAATGAAATGTTTTATTTCAACAAATAAGTCGTAGTCTGCAAAATATGTGACCACAATGCAAAAGGTAAGTTCTTATATAGCGCAGTATCCAGTCCTCAGGACTGCTCAAAGCACTTTACACTTTACTCCCTGGCAGACCTGTTCAATCGAACACCATCTTGACTTCTCTGGGAAGCATTCAGCCACGCTGCAATTCTGCGCGAAGACTATTCGTACACAAATATCCACCACTATCCATAGCCAGGTACTCATTCATACAGCTGAGTGAACTGAAGAAATGTAGAGTAAACAAACTTGCCCAAGGTTCAACATCGCCGCACAGGATTCGAACTCGCATTTTCTCAGTTGAGAGTCTGGAGGTCTTACCGCTGTGCTACTCCACAATGCAACATGCTGATTGTAAACCGTCAGTAGTATTTATACAGTCTTCAGGGCTGTGTATCGCACCTATTTCAATTGCGCCCTCCCCTGGTTGAAATTACACGCAGCGCCCGTTATATATAATTTGTGTGGATCTACTGTATTTATTTATGTTCTACGTTCACAATGAAGATTCCCAAAAGTAACATTTAATTAAGTGGAAGCAAACCACACCTTTTGGTGTTTCGCAGTCACCTAAGAGTTTCGGTTGTAGAAAAAGTCAGTAGACTAACCAATAAAAGGCTGTTTTTTCATTTCCCTGTGATGAGACCAGAAGTGAAAGTGACCCATAAAATAACAGGAGACGGGCGGGGCCTGGGACGATCTTTTACTTTCTCACCTAACCATCAAAACGACGACATAGAGCCGTCAAACTTCGTCCCATGCGTCCGACATGCGTACACACTTCCTTATAAAATATACACATACATCGATCAAAAACCGAACATTTGTCACTCGAAGAGGGTCACCAAAATTACGCAACGTGGCGCCACTTTATCGCCTCCCCACCATTTTCTTAACCTGGCCTGCGAAGCTTCGTGCCCACGTGACTGCTGTTGAAACCGAAGACGCGCAATGTCCATATCAGCATGCCGTCTTGTCAACACGCTCAAGCATATGAAGGATTTATTAAACAAGCACCGTCTGTGCGTTTGTCTTGAGAAAGACCACCCTCTGTTATGGCCATGCATATTGATTTTTTTCACTCGTTAATTGCGTAACTTCCGAGCCCTCTTTCTCCATTCCTGTGCGTGATATCTAGGATTATCAAGGATCAGGCCACGAGTTACTACAAGCTCTGTATGCAAGCAGGAAATAGGGTAAATGCATTTGTTATTTTTTTTTTACAAAATGCACAAAAAGTTTTTCGTAATTGGTAACGGGTGACATATATTGGACTACAGTGGTCCTGATATTGGACATGGTGGTCCAATATAGGTCCTTCTGGTTCGATATACGTCATCTGTCTCGATGCTTTGAAAGAAACCAAGGTTCAGCACCCACTTCAGACTTATAAGAAGATAGTCGTTTAATGCATAAATCACGAAAACTACGGCGTTCCAGTGAGCATACAAATGACATGTGACGACTAAACGCCAAATAGATTTGACACAATTTAATTCTGAACTGAGAACAAACAATAATATTTTGTCACGAATAGAAGAATACGCCAACGAAGTGATTGTCATGATAGAGTCTGTCACGAATAAACGAACAAACCAACGGAATAATGGCCAGTAGAGTGTCTAGTAACGGCAAAAAGATACCATGCAGTAAGTAATTGATAGTCCCTGATCACCATATTAGGAATACGATCTTTTACTGACACATGTCACATCGATAGTTATAGGGCAGGCCACCGGCACAACTCATATGTATCCATATCCCACAGTGTACACATTTCACCATGGTTTCTTTTCGCTGTTCGTTGCACAGTACCAAGACTCGTTCTCACATTGACCGCTTTTTTTCGTTTTGGCTGGCAGGAGAAAGATGCCGTTTTTGTCTTTTTATCTGAATTGGATCTGTTGTCTTTCTATTTATTTTACCAACTGTTGAGTTATGCCTACTTTTGTGTCTCCCTACCATTTTCTTAACCTGGCCTGCGAGCCTCCGTGCCCACGTGACCGCTGTTGAACCCGAAGACGCGCAATGTCCATATCAGCATGCCGTCTTGTCAACATGCTGAAGCATATGAAGGATTTATTAAACTAGCACCGTCTGTGCGTTTGTCTTCAGAAACACCACCCTCTGTTATGGCCATATCGATTGTTTTCACTCGTTAATTGCGATGGGGAAGTGCACCGATATTGAACCCCTAACTTCCGAGCCCTCTTTCTCCATTCCTGTACGTGATATCGAGGATTATCAAGGATCTGGCCACGAGTTACTACAAGCGCTGTGTGTAAGCAGGAAATAGGGTCAATGCATTTGTAATTTTTTTCCACAAAATGCAAAAAAGTGTTTTTCGTAATTGGTAACGGGTGACATATATTGGACTACAGTGGTCCTGATATTGGACTTGGTGGTCCAATATAGGTGCTTCTGGTTCGATATTCGTCATCAGTCTTGATGCTTTGAAAGAAACCAAGGTTCAGCACCCACTTCAGACTTATAAGAAGATAGTCGTCTAATGCATAAATCACGAAAACTACGGCGTTCCAGGGAGCATACAAATGACATGTGACGACTAAACGCCAAATAGATTTGACACAATTTAATTCTGAACTGAGAACAAACAATAATATTTTGTCACGAATAGGAGAATACGTCAACGAAGTGATTGTCACGATAGAGTCTGTCACGGATAAACGAACAAACCAACGGAATAATGGCCAGAAGAGTGTCTAGTAATGGCAAAAAGATATCTGTCAGTAATTGATGGTCCCTGATCACCAAATTAGGAATACGATCTTTCAATGACACATGTCACATCGATAGTTATAGGACAGGCCACCAGCACAACTCATATGTATCCACATCCCACAGTGTACACATTTCACCATGGTTTCTTTTCGCTGTTCGTTGCACAGTACCAAGACTCGTTCTCACATTGACCGCTTTTTTTCGTTTTGGCTGGCAGGAGAAAGCTGCCGTTTTTGTCTTTTTATCTGAATTGGATCTGTTGTCTTTCTATTTATTTTACCAACTGTTGAGTTATGCCTACTTTTGTGTCTTTTGTTGTTAACGTTTTTTTTATAGGGACTGGAGGTTATGATTTCCGACTTGGTGGTTCTTCTCTTGACCCTAGAAGTCGCTGGTTTTGGGATGGGAGACAGCATTGCAGGAGTGGTGTCCTTTCTAACCAGCTCTGGTTGATCAGTAAGCTGCCCCGTGATTGGGACTAATGCTTCATAGTGACCAGCATCTTCACTCAGATTTATGTATTCGACCATAATTACACCAGACTCCTGAAATTCCGTCCCAAATTCAAGTACACTCTCTCCAACGAAGACATGCACTGGTCGTTGTAGACAGCGTGCCGTCGCAACGATATCTATCTCCCCAATCATTTCACTGGGATTCGCCATTGATGCGATTCTGTCCTCGATAGATGCGTAACACAGTCTCTGAGATAGATCTGCGTTGATCATCCTCTCATCAATGTTTTCATAAAGGCCAAAGTTGTCTAGCATATGCGCAATCATGTTGGATCGTAGCACATCAGCGGAAGTCATTTCTCGTATTCTCATTCACAGGTCCTTTAAATTGCCATCGTTGTCTCTTTCTGCATGCTGCATATCGAGATCTTGACAAATACCAACGGCTCGGAAGAAACAACGTCCATCTGCATTGGTTGCGACACACCTGAAACCACTCTGTCTGCTGCTTGTGGATGGGCATGGATCATTGGACTGTTGCTCGCTCGTGGACATGCTTTGATTGTTGGATTGATGCTCCCTTGTAGACGTGCTTGGGTCATTAGACTGTTGTTGCTCATTCGCGGACAGGCTAGGTTTGTTAGACAGTTGATCGCTCATTGATGGGCATGGGTTGGTTGTGACATGCCTGAAACTATTCTGCCTGGTGCTTGTGGATGAGCTCAGCTCATTGAGCTGTTGCTTGTTTGTGGGCGGACATGGATCATTGGACTGTCGGTCGCTCGCGGACGAGTTTGTTGTATTTGACGAGTTGTCATTCTGCATAGTGCCATCTCTGGCAGAATTCGATGGAACATCTATATAACAGTTTCCGAGTAGGACAACTTAAACCTTCCAGCCGCGGCGAAATCTGTATCAGTCCATATGTTCCGATCACAAGGCCAAATGCCTGTGCACTTGAAACCATTAGCAGCAGTTGCCATGGAAGCTGAGCGTACGTATGCCCTTCCGAAGATACGGCAGACTGAGGAGATGGTGACTGTAGTTTGTTTGGTCCTCAGCCAAGTGTCACATTCCTCATTGTAATAGGTCATCACAGGTTTATAAAAAAAAACGATCAAGGGGATGCAGATGGTGCGTTGTCTGTGGAGGAAGATATAATATGACGATTCCACGGTCCCGGGCGTAATGGATTGCTTGAGTATTTTTCGTGTGTGTCAAGAATCAACAGAACATGTTTGTCTTTGGTGCAGCCAACATAATATATAAAGTGCTTCAGCCACACAACGAAGAGTTCCTGTTCATCCAGCCTGATTCGTTATTCACTTTGACGCTTCCAGTGATTCTATAATGCGTTTACGCCTGAAAATTATCATTGGTGGAACATAGTTACCCCCTGCACTCATGCTACACACCACTGTTGTAGTAAAGCCTCTCTCACAACTAGTACGAGATCCGATTTGCTTTTTCCCAAGGATCCGGCCAGGCTTTTGCACAGTTATTATACCCGATTCATCCACGTTAAAGATGTTTGTAGCATCGAATCAGTACGTGTCAACCACAGTTTCTAGTTTATCGTAGAACTCATGCACACTCTCACGATTGAACCGTTTGGCTCTCGTAATAGAAATTGCCTCGGCTTGACGGAGGGAGAGTTCAGGGTGTCTCCTCATAAAATCACGGTACCAGTGTCTGCTAGCTGCTTGTTTTTCAGTGTTGAAGCAATGCCTTATCCCATTCGCTTCAGCCAACTGATATGCCATATTCATCAAATCTTTCCTTGTCATACCAATCAGCATATTCTCCAGTTCTAAAACATGCTCCATCAGCATATTCTCCAGTTTTAAAACATGCTCCACAAGCATTTTCTCCACCTCTGGCGGCAGAGTGCAAGGGCGACTAAAATACTTTCTTGGACCATTAGCGATTTGTTTTTGTTGTTTAGGTGCCGCTTCAGGGTAGCCTTCGGAATCCCGTAGGTCCTGCTAGCTGCGTTGAGGCCGGCGTCTCCATTTCTGAATGACATGACCGCTCTATCCAGTTCCTCTTGGGTCCACTTTTCGTATTTGCCTCTGGAAAATATAATTTGTAGCCTCAATCAATCAAACAGATGCGACAATCCCAAGTATTTCCTTGATATAATATAATAATAATTGTATTTTGTATCTAAAACTAAATAAACCCATGTTTTAGTTTTGGTCGTTCTGACAGGAGGGGCTAGGTTTTAATACGGGATGTTTTTGCCCAAATGAGGGTGGTCGACTTATGATGCTTGCTACGGGTTAGGTATACGTGCCACATATGTAAACCTTTACATTTTACAAAGCACATAAACTTACCAATCAAATGTTGGTATATGTGGTGAGATTTCGCAAACAAAAAATTAAAATGTTGCCACGGTAATGCAATTATTGACCATTGATAACAAAATAAGAGGCAGTTTCACATTCTTGCTTGTCTGTGAAAATAATAGTCATGTCTATCAAACTTTAAGCAACATGTGATGATTATATTATCAATAAAATAATGAGGCGTTTTGAAGAAACAAATATTATTTGTTTTTTAGTTTCCCGCATATTCCAGCAAAACTGTCCAACAAAGTGAATATTTCAGAAAATAATATACCCCGTGTTTAAAAATGTAGGCCTCCCCTGTTACTCAACAAGGCCCCGAGCCATAAGTAGGAGTCTAATATACACATGCAGAAACTTCATTATGACACATTTTTATATATCGTGTGTGTTGGGATGGTACGTATAGTGGACCACGGGTGTCCAACATAGGACACCCCGACTGGTCCAATATCGGTCGAAGGCATAATTAACTTCTTCGATGTGATTCTCGGAAACTGTACAATTTTCCGTCTTCATTCCTCTTATGCACGCTATATAGACCTCCTACGACACTCTATTGTAATCGTGTACAATCTACTCTGTAACAGGGTTTGCATCACGCCTTCAAAGTTGGTCAAAACTCGATGCACACCATTCTCAGTGGTATGACTTCGTTTGATCAATGAGCGGTACTAAATTTTATTGCAATGAACAGTATTGGCACAGTCGTCTTCTAAAAATATTGCAAATAATAAAGTTATTCGAGCAACCTTTATTTACAATGGACACATATGGTAATCATAATCGACATTTTCAACTTAAAAATTGCAATTATAATTGCGATGTATTTGTTTTAATTTGTACTATGCCTAATTTAGCAAGACAAATGTACGCATACATTTTCGACTTGAATTGTTGGTAATTACCATAACAAACACATATAATAGTTTCTAACGGCAATTTGCCCTTCGCTGCGTCACAGCTAACCGGGAAGTTACGTGTGTACGCAGTAGCAGTGAATAGAATAAGTTGGTGTATCCAATAATAATAACATTTATGGTGAATATAAGAATAACGCTAGGTTTATAATATCCAGTTTTTGAACAATCGTAGCAGTGTGCGGCGGTCAGTCATGGGCCAGTCACAAACTTATGCAGAGCGCAGTAGCGCAGCGTTAAGAGCTCGGGACTCTCAACTGAGAGAACGTGGGTTCGAATCCAGTGCGGCGGTGTCGAACCTTGGGCAAGTTCGTTTACTCTACATTGCTTCAGTTCACCCAGCTGTATGAATGAGTACCTGGCGATAGACAGTGGTGGATATTTGTGTACGAATAGTATTCGCGCATTAATTGCAGCATGGCTGAATTCTTCCCAGAGAAGTCGAGATGGTGTTCGATTGAACAGGTCTGCCAGGGAGTAAAGTGTAAAGCGCTTTGAGCAGTCCTGAGGACTGGATACTGCTAGCTACATTAAATTTGTTGCCACGTCGACACTTGTAAGGTGACAGATTTGTGAATTTTACCCGAGTACCGACGCTTAACGCGGCTTCGGTAGCTCGCTCGCTACTCGTGCCGTTAGTTATGTTTCTAATATTTTTGTCGATGCGTATGCAAGATATTTCGGCATCTTGTGGTTCCTAATTGCAAACAAATATGATTTACACAACAAATAATATTGCATTGATAACGTGTAGCGAATAATTTGAGTATTTGTTTACTGTTAAAAGTGGATCTCCCATCGCGATAAAATAGACTGATCCACACAACCTTAGCAATGGGCGCTATAGTACAAGTCGATCTTTGGTGTGAGGGGCGCACGATACCCGTCGTTAACTGATATTTTGCTAAGCATTCTTTGTGCTATTTTCACTGTTTGTTATCCCACTTTACATGATCGAATATGTTTTATGTATACTGTAACATGTATGTGTCACATTAAAAACGATTAGGGAATTACGAAATATTTAGTAAATAACAGGAAAGTCGGCAAACGGTGCTGCTACGCACATGTCCGACCTGCGATAATAATTATGTTGGCATGTCGTTGCCATTTAGGCCGACTTCCAAATTGCACATACGATCTACGGATACGCATGGGAAATCGTATTTACTAAATAATATATTTTTTTACTCTACTTTGGAAATAATGTACATATATACGTTATATGTCAAATTAAAGCAAATATAATATCATATAATACAGTAATGTCGATGGTAGAATGCACGGCGGGCCGAGATCGACGATATTTAGTTATAACTTGCATAAGAACCTAGGCTGGTTGTTTCTTTTGTTATACGGCCAAATCATTTTGAAATGTACATTAATATATTTTAAAACGAATATCCAAATTTACAAAATTACAAAGAAACAGTGGTTGTGTTAAATATGCTACTACAGATAGTTTTAATTTATTTTATAAAAAGCAGATATACTTATACAAAGTAAGCTATATTTCTTACATAACTTAACTCTCCAACTAAAGTACATTAGAAATATCCCATTATTTCTTCATGTAATTACTTTATTATATTGTAATGGTTGTTCTGGTTTCATGTCCAGAACAGTTGTAGTTTTGAAAATTTTCCCTGACTCAAGGTGATCAGGGAAAGGAAACCCGTTCACAAAAAGTCACATAGAAACCAACCAACACAATAGAGCTCAATGAAACTTGTTTTAATGCCTACATATAAAATGTATCTTGCAATGGTTCATATATTTATTTGTCTGAGTTGTATGTATTTTTTAATTTTGTGTTTGTCTCCTGCAAGGTGCTAAACTACTAAAACCTCATTTTGAAAACATGATATCTCAAAAACTATCATTCATATCCATCTTATTTTTGCGTACTAAATGTATATGTTGTTGTCCTTGGACAGGTATCATATTATGAGATTCAAGATATTAATTATTTTATAACAAAATACTTGCCCGATCCCATATTAGAAGCAAAATAGGTGAGTTAGATTTTTGCCGGAATGCCTTCAATGTTACTGTTGATCGCACATATTTAATAAAATATTCCACATCCGTTGGTCTGCCACTGGACAATAGTTCTGCCCTATCGTTTTCTTTATCATCGTCACATTGACAAGTGTGGAGTCACGTGCTGATCGTAAAAGACACGTGCGCACTCTAATATACAATTAAGATGCTGCTGCGAGCCACTGCGCTCGTTTCTATGGTGAGTCATATGCGTGGGAACAGAGTGCAAAGGGGTAAATGCCCCTGGAATTTCGCTGAGGGCGGACATATGGTTCTGCCCCCCCCCCCCGAATAAATCTGAGCGTGCATGTGGGTTTTTTGGCGAGCGTCAATGGGCAAATCGAAGTATTCTGGAATCCATAAGGTGTTTTTGTTTCGTGGCGATTGTCAATGGGGTGCAACTGGAGGTTTCTGATGAGCTTCAAAAATGTTGAACGTCGCCGCGGCCCGCGATAAATATTCCCACCGCCACCCCTCGTCTTCGAGGCCATCAGCCGAGAGCCGAGGCAGCGGAGAACGTTAAATTACCGCGGCGCGATGCAGAATAATAATTGTCAAGAAATACTCCCTCCCCCCCGTCTTCCGCTGTCGTGACCCGACAGCGGAGCGGAATGGCGCTGAAGCTCCAGATTGTTTTTTACTTACATTAATGGTTTAGCACAATGCGTTCACAATATGTGTTCACCTCCAAACTGATATATATATATAGAACACCACACCACCTGCAGATGAGCACTTCTGTGTGTTCAAAGTAGTGCCATCTCTTACAACATTACCAAGTACAACCCAATAGTTGGTTTTACTTAATCCGGCCATAAAGAGAAGCAACATGAGGAAGACACGTGTGTCTATGTACACGACCACTGTCCTCTAGAACGTTCCTGTCACTGTCACATGCATGTAATATGAGGCCATCAAGAGAAGCAGCATGAGGAAGACACGTGTGTCTATGTACAAGACCACTGTCCTCTTGAACGTGATTGTCACTGTCACATGCATGTAATATGAGGACATCAAGAGAAGCAACATGAGGAAGACACGTGTGTCTATGTACACGACCACTGTCCTCTTGAACGTGCTTGTCATTGTCACATGCATGTAAAATGAGGTCATAAAGAGAAGCAGCATGAGGAAGACACGTATGTCTATGTACACGACCACTGTCCTCTTGAACGTGCTTGTCACTGTCACATGCATGTAACATGAGATCATAAAGAGAAGCAGCATGAGGAAGACACGTGTGTCTATGTACACGACCACTGTCCTCTTGAAAGTGCTTGTCACTGTCACATACATGTAATATGAGGCCATAAAGAGAAGCAACATGAGGAAGACACGTGTGTCTATGTACACGACCACTGTCCTCTTGAACATGCTTGTCACTGTCACATGCATGTAATATGAGGCCATAAAGAGAAGCAACACGAGGAAGACACGTGTATCTATGTACACGACCACTGTCCTGTTAAACGTGCTTGTCACTGTCACATGCATGTAATATGACGCCATAAAGAAAAGCAACTTGAGGAAGACACGTGTGTCTATGTACACGACCACTGTCCTCTTGAACGTGCTTGTCACTGTCTGATGCATGTACTATGAGGCGCGTGTCTACACCCTTACTTAAAAGCACAACATCTCTAACAGTTGATTTTGCCCATTTGTTGTCTTGAAGTCCCCCACCCACGACGAGTTCACATCCATCGGGCAGGTGCTTACAGTGCTCCATCATGTAATGGATGAGACAGTGAGCCAGGTCAGCCTTGTTTTCATCTACGGACGTGTTTGACAAAGATGATGCGCAAAGATTATGCATGGAGAGCCTACATCTATAACAATTACTATATTATTTGCGTGTCTGTTTGATTCGATGTTTATACGTAACATAAGTCCGTAAAGGTATGATAAAATATTACGTGCAATGGTTTTTCATTGGGATGGTGTTGACATATACCTACTAACTAACTAAACGATTAGTTGAGGCTGTTCTGAGTGAACTCGCAAGCACACTGTGTTGACACTTAAACAGCTACCGTCTCATCAACAACTATGATTGTTTGTAGGCGTCTGTGTCGTGCTGGAATGAACTTTCTTAAGTACGTTTCATCCCAGTTCAGCAGATCTGAGACGGCTGTCCGTGGACTGCTAGTAGCAGTAATGTCATCTGTTGGAACTAAAGCATTTTCCTCTAGCCTTGATTAACCAAGCCCCGTGATGTGGCGCAACTATTTGTCGCACAAAGAAAAAACTGCATCCAGAGACGTCTTGCTGTTGCAGCGAAGGAGGTGGGGTAGGTAGGTGTATAATTGGAAGTGTTTTGTGAGCCTCAGAGAGTTTCTGTGAAACTCACGGGGGTGTAGTCAGACATTTCTGTGAGTCTTAAGGCATAACTTAAGGTGCAGTTGAGGGTTTCTCGATCTGAGCCGAATCAAATTATTATTATTATTATTATTATACCGAACTTATAAAGCGCTCTTTTCATACATAAAAGCCTGCTCAAAAGCGCTGTACACAATCAATAGAATAATCATAGAGAGTAAAAACAAAGCATAAAAACGATAGCATGATAAAAAAAAATAAAAAAAATTTTTTTAGAAGACTGGGTATAATAAAATGAATATATATATATATATTGTTTTAAAATGTAAGAAAAACTGACTAGAAAGAGTTAAGCACCAAAAACAGCTAGAAACAAATGTGTTTTTAGCAGCTTCTTGAAAGTGTTCAGTGTTTTTGCTTCACGAATGTGAACCGGTAGCGCATTCCACAACTTGGCTGCTGAACACTGAAATCTTCTGTCGCCGTATGTAACTGTTCTAGCCCTTGGAACTTCTAGTGTCACTGAATCCATGGATCGTAACATTCTTCTTGGTTGGTACAATTTCAGCATGTCCGATATATATCCTGGAGCCTGTCCATGTAGGGCTTTATATGTGTGCATCAGGATTTTAAATTGCACACAATAGTTAACAGGTAACCAGTGCAGATTGTTCAACACTGGTGTGATGTGGCTGTAGCGTGATGTTCTGGTTACAATCCGTGCCGCGGTGTTCTGTACACGTTGTAACTTGTTAATTGATGTCTGGTGCAGTCCACTGAGCAGAGCGTTACAATAGTCTAGACGTGATGTTACAAGCCCGTTGACTAGAGATTGAGTGGCATCATTTGTGAGATAACGCCTAATGTGCCCAATGTTGCGGAGGTGTTAATATCCAGACCTACAGACACTGTTCAAATGTTGTTCCATGTTCATGGCAGAGTCGAAGATAACACCCAGGTTTTCGACACTGTTCACTGATGTAATGTCAGTGTCGCCAACACGCACAGTAACGTTTTCCATCTGCTTGGCATTATGTTTGGATGTGAACAACACAACCTCAGTCTTTTCACTATTCAGTTTTACCATGTTTGTGTGCATCCATCTTTCAATGTCCGTGAGGCACCTCTCAATGAGTTCCAGGGATTCTGTTTGGGCTGCACCGTCCTTCGGCTTGAACGAGATGTACAACTGGGTGTCATCCGCATAGAAGTGATAACACAGTCCATACCGACGGATAATGGCTCCTAGTGGTTTTGAGTACATGGTGTATTTCTTTGGGCCGAGTACCGAGCCTTGTGGTACACCATGTTCCAGGAGAACTGGATTGGAGTGCTCACCATCTATGACCACTACCTGGTAACGGTCGTGGAGATACGATGCTATCCAGCCGAGAGCAGCTCCGGAGATTCCGAATAAGTTCTCAAAACGATTCAACAGAATTCCGTGATCGAGAGTATCGAACGCAGCCGACAGATCGAGCATGACCAACACAACCATTATCCAGAGACTCGAGGATATCGCTTTGTACCTTGAGGAGCGCCGTCTCGGTCGAGTGAGATCTACGGTAGGCTGACTGAAGCTCCTCGTGAAGACCATTGCTCACCAGGTGGCGCTCAATCCGTGTATCTACAACCTTCTCTAACACCTTAGCAATGAAAGGAAGGTTGGACACAGGTCTGTAGTGTTTCAGGATGTCTGGATCGAGTGTTGATTTCTTGAGTAGTGGTCGTATATGAGCACACTTGAATGCACGAGGCACACAGCTACTATTCATAGAGGCGTTGACAATCGCGGTGATAATAGGGAGTAGCTCATCTACACACAACTTTAGAAACCATGTGGGCACCGGATCGAAGTCGCAGGATTTATCAGGTGATTTCAGGATGAAGGTCTTCACTTCACCATCAGATGCGCGAGTAAACCTATCCAGTGGTGTAGTTACAGATGAGGCGTCAATCTCCAGGTCAACACCATGGTCCGTCTGGAGGCCACGTCGGATGTTTTGTATCTTCTCCATAAAGAAAGAGCTAAACATCTCAGTTAGTTTAATGGGAGACGCCGTTTGAGGAAGAGATGGAGACCCCCTTTCACCAAGCAGGTGTTTCGCCACTTTGTAGATGCCCTTCTGGTCATGGGTGCAGGCAGTGATCTTTTCCGAATAGTATGCTATCCTGGTTTGTTTTATGAGTTTGTTCACCACAACACATTGGTCTCTATATATCTGGTGGTTAACAGTCAGGCGATTCTTCTGCCATCGTCGTTCCAGCTTCCGTCGGAGATGTTTAGCCTGATGTAATTCATTCGTGTACCATGGACAATCTGGATGTTGGGTGATTGTTTTAATACGAAGAGATGCGTGCTTATCAATGAGTGATGTGAGTCCTTCATTAAAAGCACTCACCAAACCATCCACATCACCATCCGTAGTTTGTAACATGGGGGAAGCCACAATGTCCTGCTTAAAAGCTTCCACGTCTATGGCACGTAGCTTCCTAAAGGAAACAGTCTTCTGTATGGGAACAGGTTTGGCAAGGGTCGTGGTGAAACCGACAGCGAAGTGGTCACGTGTAAGTTTCCCAAGGTGGTCACAAAGTCCGGGGTCGGTGATGGTGATGTCAGATACGATGTGACTGGAGTCTCTGCTGCTCACCACGTCCAATGTATGGCCGAGCACATGGGTCGGTTCATGTACATGTTGTTGTAGGCCACACGCTTTGATTGTATCCATAAATTGCTGAGCATTACGATCACTTTCGACATCAACATGAAAGTTAAGGTCTCCAACTATCAAAACCTCCTTGTCGTGGGTAGCGTAGCTGGCGAGAAATGTAGACCAGTGTTCTAAGAATTGGGGAATGGTCAGGCCATTATGCTTTGATGGTGGGGGTCGATACACCACGGCCAGACGCACAGTTGTGTCACCCGTACCTAGTTCACAATCCATGTGTTCAAAGTTTGTGTAGTCGCCCGTGGTACTGGAGCCTTGGAGGCGGAATGATATGGCAGACTTATAAAGCAATGCCACACCACCTCCATTTCTACAGCCGGGACGGGGTACATGTTTCATGGCATACCCAGAAGGGACCAATTCACCAATGCATTTCTTGTCTACGGAAGTCCCCAGCCATGTCTCTGTGAGAGCAACAACATCATAGTCCTGTGTAATAATGTAGTCGCTTAGAGACAAAGCCTTGTTCTTGATGGATCTTGGATTCAGGCAACATACCCGAAGATACTTCTTCGCAGGTTGTACATGCACATAGTCACATAGTCACATCAAATGCTGTAGTCGCAGAAAATGTGTCGCTGCTGCACCGCCGTAACTTCAGCTTCTCCACTGTTTCTGCTCGACTGGTGACATCGGATGACTGGGGGTGAAGGGGAGTATAGGTGGGGGGTGCTGTTGAAAATGTTTCGTCATTGCGCAGCCGTAAATTCACCGTCTTCTCGCTGTCTCTTTCGCTGCCTCATAACTCGTCTCAACTGATGAAATGGGAAGACGGGCGGGGGAGGTCTGTTTTTTTTGCCGCTACGCCATGTCGCTGTATCTTCACTTCAACTTTTCTTCAGTTTCTCCGCTTGCTTGCCTGGCTCAACTGTGACATCAGAAGATGGGGGTTGCTATTGAAATTGTTCACCGCCGCGTCAGCATAATTTCAGCTTATTTAACAAGATTGCCACGCAGATAATTAACTCTAGATGGCAGGTGGACAAGGAAGCCTTTTGGCTTATCGAGAGTTCAATCCTTTTATATTTACAAGTATCCCGCCCTTCTGAGGTGAGTGTCGATTTAATTTTTTACATATTTATGGCACGACATGGAGCTGAGGTGTTGTGCTTGACAATAGCTCCCACGACAGTTGTCTTATTGTTACAAGTTTGACGTATTTCAATTCAAGGAACGTTTTTCATATTTCTCAGGTGCGTGTATAGAGGTACATACATTACTTCGGACGTTTACATTTCACATTGTATTTGAAAATGTTTACTGGTGCCGGACTGTTATTGTTTTTAATCGACATTCGTCTACGCTTGCCTTGAGAACCGGTTGCAAACTTGTCAAGCAGAACGCTGTGGTCTATTCTTGGATAACACCGGACCACGGAAAACTTTTGTGCAATCGCCGATGATACTCAGTGACGCAAGACGCACTTCAGCAGCGTGTGTATCAACAACAGTGGTGCTTTATTCTAGGACACATTTCTTGTCAACTGCCGCCCATGCAACCAGGTATATCAGATCTCCGGTGACCTGCTGTGTGAATCTTCTCTTTCACCAACTGTGCATCTTCAAGCGTTCGTCTACGAAACGTAAACACCGTGGCGGTCGTAAAGTCGCAAACCAGATCGGGACAATACTTCACTACGCAAGAGTGCCGACGCTGCCACAATCAAGCCGAAATGTACACAATTTCATAACTTTACCATTATATAAACAGGTACAGCGCGATCAAGGCGTACGAGTATGCTACGTTAACGCACAATCGTGTCAGAACAAAGCACTCGCCATTGCGGATCATATACTTGAAAACCACCTCGATATGATGGCGATATGCGAAACGTGGTTGAAACCTTCGAGCGACGCCAATGTGATTACAGACATTGTACCATATGGATATTCCATCAAGCACACGCCGAAATCGTCTTACACAAACAGGATACCGATGCGTTTCGATCCTTTGAACATCTACGTCATCCATGAGAATCGTTGTTATTTACCGACCGCCGCCATCATTGAAAAATGGCTTGTCAACAACTTAGTTTTTTGAAGAATGGGACCGTTTCATCGACCAGTATGCCATAAAACCTGGACCTCTGATTATCATGGAAGATTTGAACTTTCATATTGACAACGTTGCAATTGTTGATGCACGGCGACTGACCAATTCTGTGAATGCCACAGGGATGGTGTTGCATGTTCGCGGGCCAACCCACAGGAAAGGACACACTTTGGATGTACTCATGACCCGCAGCAAGGACGAATACCTTGTTCGAAATGTTACCGTTACGGACATGGGCCTCTCTGACCACTTTGCGGTGATTTTCAACATAGACATTGTTCAACATCGCACTCTTTTGATGAAAATCAAATATTGTAAGTTACGCAACAATTATGTAGTGTCTTTTCGACAAGACATTCCACTGTTCCGTTCTGATGATCTTGACTTGCTGAACGTAGAAGAACTGGTTGATCAATACGATCATAATGCAGGTCAACTTAGTTTATTCGCACGCGTCCGTTTTTCCATATCAATACAGGACTGGCTGCATCTCGCCATCAAGAAGGCTGAACTAAATCCAGAATCAATGCAGAATTATCGACCTGTATCGAAACTGACATTTCTCTCTAAAGTAATCGAACGCGTTGTAGCAAAACAGCTGAACGTCCACATGCAAGAGAACAACTTGAACGACAAGTTTCAATCGGCATATCGACAAGATCACTCAACAGAAACGGCTCTGCTTAAAGTTCACAATGACATTCTGTCTGCAGTAGACCGTGGCTGTGTTGTTGTGTTGGTTATGCATGACTTGACCGCCGCTTTCGACACCATTGACCACGGCATTCTATTGAGCAGATTCACTCACAGATTCGGTGTCACTGGCGCTGCGCTTGAGTGGTTCAGATCTTACTTGTCCGGTCAGGCATCAAGTCTTTCGTATTGGAAGTGTCAAATCCTCCCCAACTGCTGTGCCGTTTGGTGTACCGCAAGGCTCCGTACTCGGGCCGAAGACAGATGTCATGGTGTTTGGTACTAAACAGAAATTGTCACTACTAAAGGAGATTCGTATTTTTGACTCGACTTTGACTTCGTCTTCAAGTGCGCGCAACCTGGGCGCTGTATGTGATCAATCCCTCAACATGACTAACCACATAAGTGCCATTTGCCGAACAGCGTATATGCACCTCCACAACATCAGTCGTATGAGGCGATACCCCACAACATATGCGACTAAACCACTTGTGCTCGCTTTCGTCATATCTAGATTGGACTACGGGAACGCGTTACTGACTGGACTACCACGAAACCACATTCACAAACTCCAGCGAATCCAAAACATGGCAGCCAGAAGCATCACGTTCACACCTCACCGTGACCACATAACTCCAGTTCTAAAAGAACTATACTGGCTGCCAATCAAATGCCGAATGTTATGTATGTATGTCTCTCTTCATCTCCATCATTCTCCATCTCTCTTTCTCTCTCACCTCCTCTCTCTCTCCCCTCGGTCTCTCTCCACCTCTGTCTCTCTTCCTCCCTCTGCCTCCCTCTTCCTCGCTCTCCCTCTCTCTCCATCGCTCTTCCTCTCTCTCTCTGCCTCGCTCTCCCTCGCTCTCCCTCTCTCCTTGTCTCCTTTCTCTGTGTCACTCTCTTCCCCTCTTCCTGTCTCTATGGCTGATGTCTGTCTTGAGAGACTGTGTCATCTACTGTTGCTTGTTATGACTGCTCTACTGATGTTTATTTGCTTGTTGTAGAATGTGCGGCTGACTGCTCCAAGTGTTTTGTGACAAACGTGTGTGACAATGACACTTGCAAGTCACCCTTAGTTTATGACAGTACTTCAAAAATATGTAAAGGTATGTACTGCATTCTACAGTGTTTGATATTAATACACGTTCAACTTCAACATTGGTTATTTGTTGTACGTTGTGGTGGTGGTGCAACACCACAAGACAAAATGGTGTGTTGAGTTTGCAGTGATGTCCTTCCCTACACGTAAATCACCATGGGGAGTCCAACACAAACAACTGCATTATTAGCGGAATAGCACAATGCACTCACAAAATGTAAAATGCTGTGCTACAAATGCATATTCAGATCTATATCACACAGTTAATATATTCTACATTTGAAAAAACAAAGACGAGCTGTACAGCGGAACACGTAAATGTTATCCGGTTGCCTTGCAGATAAACATGCAGCCTTCCTGCTGTATGTCGCAGTGGATCCGAGTGCTGCTGAGACGTCGCAGTGTTTCTGTGAACTACATACAATTCTGGATGTAATGCCAAATTCTTCTGTTTTCAGTTTGTGCTGACATCTGTGATTCATGCACCATTGCTGATCGATGTTCGACATGCTCGTACGGTTATATGTTTGATGGCATTACATGTTCAAGTAAGTGGATTACATTGTTGTGTGCAGTACGCCGTCTGTGTTGTTCACGTCAAAGACAAGTGTAAATATTGCAGTCTGTGTGAAAGCAATAAACAGACAACAACGTTCACACTGTGAATCAGCCAGATATGTCTAACGATGATATTCTACTCCCATGGTTAAATCGTACCAGAATAATTCTTTTTTTATTTTTGGATACTCGTCTGACACTTTAAACATACCTGACCCTAGAAGTTCTTACAACATGACAAGGAAACTATATAATTTATACCTGCCAACTTTCTTTTTGAAATCCGGGAGATTCCTCAGGGGTTCAGCATGCTTCCCATATATCTCGCATCTTGACATAGGAAGATTGGGGTGGGTGCTGTTGGAGATTTTTTGGTTCAGCACGTCTCTGCACATATCCCATGGTGTCGCGCTCTCTCGAAGACGGGGGTGTTGTTGGAGATTTCGAGAGAAAATCCGGGAGATTTACTAATATTCCGGGCGACTCCCAGATTTCACGGGAGAGTTGACAGGTACAATAATTGATTAGCTTAGCTGTATAAATCCAAGCAGCATAAGAGAAAACAAATCTTTTCTGCCCGACCTAATATCATGCTGTTAAATTACGGGAATGTTTATGTCTTATTGGTCTGAAGAAATTGTTTTTGACATCTTCACAGCATAAATCAATGCCTCCTAGTTGTCTTGAACATTCTTGTTCACAGGAATTTGTTCTATCCTCCAATCATTTGCACCTAAATTTAATGCACGTTTTGTACACAAACTTTATTTTGACATAATGTTGAACACTGAGAATGGACCCAACGCTAAATGTGCAACACTTCGATCCTACCCCTCTTAAAATGCAGTTCATTTTGAAATGAGCCCATCCCATATTCCTGCATCCTATCCGCCTTGATAGATTGTAACTGGCCTATATATACTCAGGGGGTTTAATTTTATAATTGTTCACATCTTTCCACAATTAACATTTTTCGACCAGCGTTAGATATGGCCATGACATTTAATTTTTCCATTTCAGCCATGCTGAGCTCCCTATGTTACGGTCATATTGGACAAAACCAAGATGGCCACTGTTCGAAGTAAGGTTGTGCAATAACTCGAGAACCAAAAATGATAGAATCATAAATGAGACCACTTTTAGGCGTTTTCTGCAACAACTGGTTTTTTCCACTTGTTGCGGAGTACCATTTAAGATGTATTCAGTCTTGGAGTAGTTTGTTTTAAGTGTCATGCTTTGCATCTAGCTGTTGATGTATCTAATGCACCGTTCCAAAGACTCGAGATTACTGTCCATAGAATTGGTGTTAAAACTACAGTATACCTGATGGTGATCAGCATAGGCATGCCCCAGCTTACCTTGCTGATCAATGATATGAAAAATACTATACTACAAAATACTCTGTGAATTCCACAGGACCGAGGCATGATCCTTGCGTTACTCCCTGATCAAGTTTAAACTGGTCAGTCGCAGTACCATAAATAATAATTGATTGAATGTGAAGATAAGATGAAAACCAATTTAGAGCTGTGCCTGATACACCAAAAGAACAATTCATAATAATCAACAAAATCTTATGGTCCCCAGTATGAAAAGCCGACAACAAGTAATTTAAAACCAGTTGTGTGACCTTCTGTTGGTCCATGTTTAAAAGAATGTCAGACTGGACCTTAATAAGTGCAGTTTCAGTAGAATGTCCAGCTCTATACGCCGACTGACAAGGTGGCAACGAAATTCACATTCTGAATGAAAGCAAAGTTGGTCTACAACAGCCCGTTCTGTTAATTTATAGATATACTGGAGATTCGACACAGGGTGCAGACATGGGGTCAAATGCAAATGCATTTGTATTTAAATGCATTTAAATGCAACTGATCCAGTGTTTGCATTTGAAAATTTCGAGCCAAAACTATTTGCATTTAAATACATTTTAAAAGTATTTGAAAAATCAAATACTTTTCAAATTCTTATAGCATTTAGTTATATCAATGAAAACTGTTATCACAGCTGTACTTAATTAAATTGTTGCTTGGTCTAGACAGTTGATACAGGACACTCTTGTTACTTGTGTGATCACCGAGGCATGACATTCACTGAGAGAAAACTGGCCTTCCTATAGCTCTTTTATTAGCTGACCAACTGCAGCATTTGCATTATTTGATCAATAACTACTTGGGTCATTATCAGATGGATGATCAGTGTATCAGTTGGCCTGTGATAGGGTCAGGTTAGCAAGCATTTAATTAACAGTGGGTGGCTTATTCTAATTTTATTGGAAGACAGTGCATCAGTGGGCACAGGAAATGGAAAACAGGATTAACCTGTCACAGGAGAAAATTTAACAATGTGTGACCAATCATAACATGGGTCTATTGACTCAATGAACTCCCTTAATTCTGGATAAACGATGGTCAAGTATAGCTCACTTTTGTCATTATTTATTATGTACGAGCACGGGGACATCAAGAGAATTAGAAAAGTATTTGAAAAGTATTTGAACAGTATTGAAATACTGTTGAAAAAGTATTTGCATTTGACATAAACAAAATGTATTGGCATTTAAAATGTCACAAGTATTTGCATTTGCATTTAAATTCTTTTCAATGTATTTGACCCCATGTCTGACTGTCTGTCAGGGCTATAGTTTTTTGGAATAGGATCCAGTCCTGCTTTTTTAAGCAGTGGCTCTACAAGTGCAGTCTTCCTTTCGTGGGGGAATTCCCCAGCAGCAATGGAGCAATTGATGATGTGTGTAAGGAATGGCACAAATTCCTCAATATACTATTTGACCAATTTGGTTGGCATGGGGTCCAGAACATAGCTGGCTGTCTCAGATTTCATAACCACCTTGTGCACATCATCTGCAGTAAATGTATCGAAATTATCACACACACACCTTCTCTGTTTTCTGATGATTTGACGGGAGGTTTTGCTAGGCAAAATATTACGTGCTGGATAGGTTAATTGCAGCGTGTTCAGCCAGTATTGACAGAGGGTTGACATTGGTTGTTATGTAGGGAATATAACATAGTATAATGTTCTTCCCTTCTTGTGCTCATTATGTTATGATATAGGATTTGTCTTAATTTGATTTGTATTGTATGTATTGTAATGAGTTACAATAAATTTGATTTGATTTGATTTGGTTATGCTTCAGGCGGCGTGCCTAACCTGGATGGCATGACATTTGGTCAGTACGAGAAGATGCTAGAGGGTTGTGTCAGCAACCTGTACATCCAGGGCAACGGAACCCTGGACCTCACCACTGACGCTGTCGGGGTATGTCGTGGCGCCCTGACACCCCTCATTGCTGCGACCATCCAGTCGCTACAGTGTTCTTGTTTCTTTATGTTTTGGGGCCTGTTTATATTTGTGAAAGTGTGCTATTTTGTCAGCTTTATTAGTTTCATTAACATAAATGTAACCGATTAAAATTATATATCTCGTCTGGTTGATAATTGATTTGAAACTTATTAACAGAATAAGAACTGATTGATATTCCAAAGAAAAGAACAGTTTTGTTGTCATCTTGCTGAAAAATGTCTGATAAAAGATCTATTATATGACTGATATTATATGATGAAATTATTAAGTATTGGAAATCACGACAAGTGGCAAACAAAATGTCATTAAGGTGGATGCCTATGCACCGCTGGAAGGGAGATGTTAGAGTATTGGTTGGTTGGTTCTGCTGTGCCTGGTGCTGTAATAGGACATGCTGAAGAGTAGATATTGACTTAGGCATCTGAGCCAAGTCAACCCAAGAGAAACATTCAATGTATTTTCAATGTTGCCAACAGAATCTAGACACTATAAACTTGTGTGTAGCTACAATGATAAAAAATGTGTAGATCAGGTCTATGCGAAACAGGAGATTAACTAATGTCAGAATTAATTGTACCATTAGCCTGTAGATGTGAATTCTTTGTAATTTTGCTTAATGTGTACACATTTTCTAGCAGTGAAATGTTGTCCTTGAATGGTGAACGGCAAATTCCTAAAGAAATGTTAATATGATGGCGAGATAAGGTAATTATGTGCAATCATATCACTAGATCATGCCAACAGAAGTGATGGTCTGATGCAAAGTATTTATTGAGCGCAAATGCCAAATATGCCAAATATGCCAAATACTTATTGAATATTTTTCCACACAGAAACAGAGTTGTAGGGGAAAGAATCTTGTGATGTAATTTATTATAATGTACAACATTTCACATGTCTCATGCCTGCTTTTGTAGTTTTGTAGAGTTGAATGAACCATGTGTGGTTTAACGATATATATGTTCAAAATACTGCATTGTTGCCTTATATTTTAAATGCCAGTACGTTAAAATGAAAATGTCAAAAGCACATGGTAAAGAAATGTTAGGTTTTCGTAGTAAATTATTTAAAGATTTATCAACATGCTCGTCTAGCTGTGGATATCTGACCTAGTGAATACTAGATGCTCATTGGTTCTAAAATGAACACAGTTTATGGTGTGTAAATCTACATTTAGCTGGGTAATGTTGGGTTTTTGGCCATATTGGTGGTACTAGGCAAAGTTCATTCGATTCAAGTATGTATGCTATCAATAGTAACGTGTGTATTATTTATTTTTATATTAAGAAACAATGGTTCCTCAAGAAGAGCATTATTTTGTCATTCCCTAACTTGAAATTGTTTGAAACGTTTGACATTCAGTAACACTATCTCTTAAAACTTGTATTTCAAATAAATCTCAAGGTGGCAATAACAGCACAGATGTCACTGGCCACGTATAGTTGAATATAATACACCTTTATGGTAAACACAGAAGAACTGGCATTATGTTAATTAAGCAAAATGCAAGCCGATTTGTACTTAAACCTAGAGAAGTGAAAACAAAAAGACTAGCTACTCATCACCTCTGATCATGGGATGAAGTAAAAGAGAATTGCCTGTTTTAATACACATGTTTGTCTGAAAATATTGTTGTCATACCAATTTCCTATGCCTAATATTATTCAGCACCTGTGTACATGATTATAGATGTGTCAATAAATTTGTTAGAAAAATGTTAACTTGTTACGACAAGTGTTCATATGATAGTGAAACCCTGATAATCTAGAAACCATAACATCAGGACATAATATACCTTGCAATATACCTGATTAATTTATTTTAACATCCATAATTTGCCGTGCTATTTCAAATAATTGTTTAAGTGGAATTAACTTAATTTAGATGCGGTTATTGTAAATGGCTGAAATTACTGAATGGAGTAAGTGTATGTGTGCACAACCAGTAATGTATGTCTTAACATCAGCAGGGATCGAACCTGCCACACACTACACTGATATGATAGATTTTGATATGCTAGTTTTTTTAGTTTTAATATGCAACTATCGATGGGTTGATGTTGGAAGACTCCATTGTGTTATAAAATCTCATAGGTTCCTCCGGGATATCTCCTTCTTATTCTCTCATAATTACCGAGGATAAGTAATTGGCTAACACCTATGTTTTTTCAAGTCCGCCGAGTTTGTCATGTCATCTTTGTTTTCTAGAAAGTTGGGTATTTCCGTTTGTCTTCATTTTTGCCCTTGCATACTGCCAGATTTCTTAGATTATGTTTTATTTGATTAATTATATCCTTTTCATACAGTTTATGTGCTTTTCTTTTCAGTCTCCTGACCTAATAGTGCAATCGCCAAAATTCCTCTTAAGCTTGGAATTCTTTGGTAAGAAGATATTCTTCCACAATCTGTTTTTCCTTTTGATTTTAGATCGGGTTTGAATGAATGGTCGCTTCTTCCTAATGCTGATGGAAAGTCTCGACTGTTGAGATCTCTGTGTATTAACCAGTGATGACAAGGTCAAGGAGCGATGGTTCGGTTGTACCTTTACCTCTAGTGGGCTCAGTAATATGTTGCACCAAGTAACAGTCTCGATTTTTTTAATTAATTTAAATTATTTATCTTCAGTACTTGCTGCTGTAGTTGAGATTATTTACTAATCAATCTACGGGTAGTTTAAATCTCCAAGTATAGCAGAACATGTGAAAAACATTTCTCACTTGTTTTATCCAGTAATTTCTTATGGTTGTCATTGTTCTCAGTGGTGCTATTAGGGCTTCTACAAAAAGAGCCTAACAGAAGGGTATCCTTCCGTTTCAGTATGCAGTTTCAAAATGCAAAACAGTGCTTCATTAAACTCAACATCAAACTGGTGTACTTGAAATGCCAAACAATTGTGAATAAACAAGAACAGCCCTCTGCCTTTGCCTTCACTCATGTTCACAGTTTCCATATAATACAATTCCAGCCGGATTGGTCTGGCCGGATACTACAAGTAGTTGACACATCACCCACTTTTTCCCACTTCTCTTGTTGTGACTCAGGGCCTTTTTACATACTGTTTTATACATATTTAAAAAAATTAACTTAATCGTTTATTAATTTCTATTTGAAATGTATTTAATAATTTATATATCTTTTAATCCCTAGTGCATCAACTATTATTTTACTAAGCACAGCAGCCCCCCAAAAAGCATCAAAATCTCCGAGCAGACTCGATCTGTTCAACGGATGGTGGCTGCCTAACACAAAGAAGAAGAAGAAGAATTCCAAGTTGTATTCCAGCGTGGTAAGTTGTCTTTTAAAATGTGTAGGCTTTACTTCTGATATTGCTATAACATGTGGTGGAGTTGAGTGTTTTTTTATTATTTTACGTTTTAGTGCAGTTAGTTCTTCTTTAGTCAGTACATCAGCCTTTGTAAACCATGCAATTATTTCTTCTGTACAGGCACTTTTGAGTAAGAGTAAATGTCACATTTTCAAATTGGCAGGAGGTAATCAGTCGAATACCCCAAGGATCAGTGATTGGCCTTCTTCTTTTTTTGTAATATTCACAAATGATTTACCTGATGTTATAAAGGTCTCTCATACTGGATCATTATTCACAAGGAATAAAGCCTATTCATTGGGAAACAACCAGACAACACTTACAAGTACGGACAATGTGAAAGTTATTCGAGTCACTTTCGATCCATCGCTTGCTTTTGAAGCGTATATGTCAAAACAAAAATAATCAAGCCGATTCGATGATGGGAATAATCCGACGTACTTTCGATCACATGGATGAAAAGTGTTTTTCTACAAATATTAAGTCCATTCTTAATTAAATATATTACAGCTCTTAACAATGATCGGCGCAGAGCAACCAAATTAATTCCTGGTTTCAAAGACCTTGAATA
The DNA here is from genome assembly GCA_020002185.1 of Paraescarpia echinospica. Taxonomy (NCBI): domain Eukaryota; kingdom Metazoa; phylum Annelida; class Polychaeta; order Sabellida; family Siboglinidae; genus Paraescarpia; species Paraescarpia echinospica. The sequence continues at coordinate 29,079,500 of CM034536.1, forward strand.
GAAAGAACGTTTACAGAGTCTGAAATTACCAACTCTATCGTACGGTCGCCACACGGGAGATAGGATTGAAATGCATAAGATACTAACAGGGAAATATGATCCAGCAGTCTTATCCAATGTTGTTACTTTGGGAGCCAACGAAGCACATACGAAAGGGCACCACCTAGAAATAACTGATTTATATTCCGAAGCAAAGACGTATGAAACAGTCACCCACAGACTGTGGTTGACGTTTCAGCGATGCAGTCGTTTGACACAAAAATAGATAAGTTATACCAAAACCACCCTATGGAACCTGAATACACTGCCCCTACCTTAGATTGTTCCACACTCAGACGCATACAAACAGTCCGAGCATATGTCAAAAGCGAGAGTTGGCACTTAAGAGGCAGATACAGTAATCCCTAGTCAAGCAAGAAGAGGACGTGTAAGAACCTGTAAGATGTTATGCACTTTACTTTTCAGGTCTTGAAAATGGCCCAGAAGCATTGAAGTTAATTTTTCAAAAAAAAAAGAGAGAATCCGGAAGTGGGAGACACTGGAGCCGTTACTGCCTATGATACAGAGCTAACTGCACCAATGATCGGCTCGGGACATCTCATTGGTTGCTCCTTACAACCCTACTCTGGAGAGTAGTGTCACAATCCTGATCTCACACAGTTGACCCACACCGTGTGGTAGCACTCTGCAAGGGAGGGTTAAATCGGCCCCTAAGCCATCCCGGCGTTCCCATAACCGGTGTGGTCATCCATGCCACGTGATATAACCCTATATATTGAGCGCGTCAAGCTGCAATTAACATAGACAATTTACCTGCCTTTATACCCTGCCAAACACAGGCAGCCGGAATTGTGGTGTGTGAACTTCAACTTTAATTAATCTTGCATATCTACACTTACTAATGTTATTTATTCGTTAAAGTGGTATTAAAACTTCGGTCATATGTTATGTTATATGATATGATGCAGTAGACGTGTGCATACTCAGTATAAATAATATTATAATCTATTATAAGTATTCTGATGTATGCAAATTCATGGATAGTATTGGTTGACGACGATAGGGGGTGAATCCAATATGGCCGCACACAGTGGGGAAACTTCCAGAAATCAAATCATATTTATTGTCTATGTATTATACCAACAACTGTTGTTCAAGTATAATACACAGTGCGTTATTAAAGGTGAATAAATAACGAAGAGAGATGGTGTTCGAATTTGTGTTTACTACTCCGTGGTGCGTAGCATTAAACAATGTTTAACTAGTGCATTAATTTTGTTTGCCTTAAGTGACGATACATTTGTTTCTATTACTTTGATCACTGCCAAATAACATAACTATAATCAGCCAAGCACAAGCATGTGTGTATTTGCATTACGATTGGCAAGATATTCTATGAACGCACTACGCCAGTGCGTATACACGTGTATGTCTATATATGTGTCTACATTAAGGTACGATACAAAAGTTAAGTCTAAACACAGTAACCATGTTCATTTCGTTCGCGCGCGTGCCTGCCGCCGTGAATAGACTATCAACAATAACCAATTTTCTTGTTGTACCCAAAGGCAATACGTTGAACAGATTACAACTACTTGACGTTCTAAACAAATGAAGTCCTTACCTTCCTTCCCGTTTGAAGCCATCTTGCAATGGCTACCCCTTCACGCTGTCTTTTCCTGCATTTGTTTTCATATCCTATAGTGTGTTCCACTGTTGAAATCACCTGTTAAACGAAGCACCATATCGAGCTTCAAGCAAATATTGTTTGATACATACATATAATGTGCGGTGGACCCACGCAATTCAACCATCCACCGGTTAAGTCGGTGTTGTACTGAAACCCGTCGTGTGACCTATATTTCAACCACTGTTTTCCTATTGGTCGTT
>CM034536.1:29082389-29249889 GCA_020002185.1 Paraescarpia echinospica
CCACTGGTGCAAAAGCAGTAACTACATCATCTGGAGGTATAAAAGCAACTGCCACTACTAGTGAAACGATGACTATGGTTAAGAGTGAAACTACAACGACTACTGTATTCACTACTAAAACACAATCCACAACCAAAGTCACAAGTGCCACTCCATCGGTGATAAGCTCGGTTAAGCGCTCTGAAAAAGCAACCAAAACTAATGAATCCCAACCGACTACTACTACGTCTACAGCTAACACAACCAGAGCTAAGACAACAGCTAACGGTAATAATCGTGAACTTCTGACTCCCAAAGCTGCCGAATCTCTGACTAGTGACATTTCTGATGTGAACAGTGCCCCACCCAGCAATGCTGCAGCAACGAGCTCTCAAGCAGTACCCGTGGCAACTGGCCCATATACAAAGACCACAGAATCATCACTGAGTCACTCCACTGGTGAGTCATTTCAGTCGCATCACAAGGACAAAGACACCAAGGCTGAAGCCATTGATGGAACTCCAGAAGTAATGACAGCAACAATCAGGGAAAACAATACCCAGAAAGTTGGTCAAACAAAGTCATCTCAAAGGGATGAAGTTGGTGATGTCTCATCAGCTGTGTCACAATCTGAGAAAACTCTGAAGGTCGACACTGGCACGATAATGTCGCCACCAACAGTGTCGCAATCAGACACCACAGGAAGGGATGACATTGATGCAGTCATGTCAGTGTCACAGTCGCAGACCAATCAGGATGGTAACAATAAGGACGTGTCATCAGCAATGTCATTTGAGGCTTGTCAGTCAGGTGACGATGTCGAGGAGAAGGTGATCTACACGGAGGAACAGACTGTCTCAATGGCCACAGTCACCACAAAGCTTGACACGGTTGACAGTGATGACAAGTTGGGGGACACCACATATGATGATGATGACAGACTGGCTTCTGTTCCACTGAGTCCAGTAAGTAATACTTATTACATTGTAATTCCAGCAGCGGCAGCAACTTGGTGGCTCCAAACATGCAACATTCTTTTTAATCTTTCATGTCTGCTTCTGTTCCTGAGGGCTGTTAAACTACATCGAGTTACATCAACATTTTGAGCCTCATACCTTAATTACAGAACATAATGAATAATCGTTGGTTTGTTAAGTTTTAATTGTTAAGCCAATGGCTTCCGTGTCCACTTATCTTGATTTTCCTCTGGATGGAAATATTATTAAATTTGTTGTTATGAAACAACGTCATTGCACAATAACTGATTGTGAAACTCTGGTCGTTGTACGCATGGTCAGCAGTGTACCAGCATCGACCAGCTGGTTACTTGGACGTTTCCACCACCATCCCATCGATTATTCTGTCCGTTCATTTGCAATCGAAACAGCTGGTGGCACTACAACTTATCTTGATTTTCCTCTGGATGGAAATCTTATTACATTTGTTGTTATGAAACAACGTCATTGCACAATAACTGATTGTGAAACTCCGGTCACTGTACGCATGGTCAGCAGCGTACCAGCATCGACCAACTGGTTACTTGGACGTTTCCACCACCATCCCATCGATTACTCCGTCCGTTCATTTGCAATCAAAACAGCTGGTGGTGCTACAACTTTTCACCCACACCACCCACCCCCCAGGAATTTCCCCCATGTTGATCCCAGCCTTCCTTCTGCAGAGGCGACTTAGGCAGTAGCTCCCACTTCTAATTAAAGAGTAGGTGTTTGGGCAGCACTTGGGTGCAGTTGGTTCCTGCAGCTCGGCACTGCATTCTTCCCGGCGTGCTAACAACACTGCGATTGAGTGTTTTCTTTGAAGCGTTGTTGCTGTTCCTGGCTGGCAGGTTTATAGCATTGTTGTTATGTGGATGATTCCAAGGAACAACTCCAAGTGTGTCACCAAGGTAGGACAGTTACTACTTTCTTACTATTACTATTACATTTGATGCAGTTACTATTACATTTTTCATGGGAACATTTTATGGTATAATGCACTGTATGCATAAATACAATAAGTACAATTGTTTGACTCACAGTCTCAAGACGTTAAACAAGAGAGGTGAATAAAAAATCTAACTTGCCATTTATTGATACCCATGCCCAAAGTATGTGAAATAATATTTGAGAATGTCAGGTACTTTCATCATCATCATCATTAGGGAAGTATTATAAAGTATAAAAAATCATAAATATTTACAACAAAATATATCTATATAGTATATACCATATTTAGTACAATCTACTAATGACATTCACTAAGGATAGAACAGATATGTTCCATTTTATATTTAAATACCATACTGGAATGAAAGACAAAAGCAATAATAAATGCCACATAACAGTCTAATAATTACAGTCTAATTAAACCACATTGTTCTACTGCTGCTTGGTGGACAGTTAATGATTGGCTCAAGTACAAAATTAATACATCAAGTTGTTTTTCACACCCACTGTAGTTTATGCTGAATTGTGTGCACTATGGAGGCAGTCACTAAACCCATAGGTTTACTTGAAATGGGTAGTTGGCAAATTGGCACTTGGCACAACTGGCTTCAAAGCAGTAAAAACCCAGTTTGATCCCTTTAGTTTGCAGCAATCACACTGTACCAGTGTTTTCTTAGTTTTTCCTAGTTGTTTCCAGCACTCCGCAACGTTCTATTAACTAACTAGTCTGTATATATTGTGGTTACAATGGTATGATCTTATGAGGTCTCATTCAACTAGCCAGCCTTTTTCAAAACATTATCGCCAAGCCGACCTTTCTATGCTGGCACTGAGGGTGGTCACTGCCAGTGTGCTTGTCATCCTCAGTGCATCTTTTACGTTCCAAATTGAGACGGGACCGACATTAACATGATCTCCAAGTGTATGTAAGTTAAACTTCACCAGGGCCATGCTGAAGTTGACAAGGGGGGAGCAACCATAAAACCTGGAGAAACTAGTGGAATCTACAACCTAATCAAATGGAATTGTTATGTAGTTGAAATTCGGTTTAAATGTTCAATAGTAATATAAAAGTAATAGGTCAGTTACTATAACATTGCTTACTATTACATTGAGTTTTTGCTCATCCTATTACTATTACTTCAGTATTTGTAATCATTACTATTAAATATTACTATTACCCCAGGCCTGGTTCGGACTGGTTTGATTTGTTTTTAATTCTTGTCATCACACGATGTGTGTCACATGGAGTTGCTGGTTCGTTGTAGCAAAACAGCCGTAGGGTCTTTTTTAATCACCATTGGCACATGGTCTTCCCCCAGCTGTTGTTTACTATAGTATATAACTTGATTGCGATGTAAATAACACCATTACTGCGTACTTTTGGAAACCAGTGTGTTATTTGCCAAAACTACAATCATATTACACTTTTAGGTATTCTTACTTATATGACTTACAAGAATAGCATGGGTTTGTAAAAAAACCTTATAATAAACATAGTCTTAAGTAATAAAACTATAGTTTACGTTTACATAAAGACTTGAACATAATCTTTCTGTAAGCAATTAAGATTATTTACGGTAGTTGGAAGTAAGCGGATTACCTGAGTCTTTAGAAGAGCGGAACTGTGCTAATTAATGGTGAGGGTAGCCGACTCATCTGTGGCTGATTCATGCCCATCTGGCAGGTAAGTGGTATTTGTGGGTCTGGTGCCTGCTCTCACCTATGGCTGTCAGTCCAATTTGCCACAGCTGTCAGCTCAGCCCACTTGTGGCTGCCAGGTTGTTGGGCACAACACTGGGTACACACGCAGGCGTGCGTGCACACATGGCCACACACACCACATGCGTGCACATACACAGACAAAAATATAGTCATACACACACACACACACACTCACTCACGCACACGCATCACATGCATGCACACACACGCACACACATGGATGCAGGTATGCATGCATGCACACACACACGCACACATGAGTATGTGCACAGAGCCACACACACAACACCCATACATAAATACACATATGCGCATGCATGCGTGCGCACCAACATACACGCATTTTCTGTCTAGTCATAGTAGGGCGATTCCACGAAAAGTGAGCCTGAGAGGTGACTTGCTATAATTGCACTAGGATAGAAATTATGTTATGAAACAAGTTAAAATATAATGTTATTAATTTTTATGGGAAAGAATGGCCATTTTGCATACAAGTGTGTATTTTGTTATGTAATTTAATGTAATGTCCATTTTGTAAATTCAAATAACACCACATTTTTATTGTAATTTTTTAAAGAGAAGTTAAATATGTGTACCCAGATGTCACTAGGTTACGGTGAAATTAAATTTAACCCACTTGTAACAATATTTTTGTTAAAAGTTATATATAATTTAAAAATTCAACTCTTTATGTCACATACGTAATGCAATTTAAAAAAAACTTATTTCCCAAATTAATGTGTTTTTTTAAATCTCTAATTGGTTTATAAATCAACATATGAATACTTCTGTGATACCAAAATATAAAAGACATGAACAAATATTTAACTGTATAAAGTTTGAAATATACGTGTGTCACACAAGTAATGCTATGTTACGTTTGTGAATCTAATACCTATATATATATTATGATTTATGATACAATATATTTTACAAACTTTTAATAACTGTAATTGAATTGCTAATGTGTTACAATGTGGCAACACCATATCGGGTCAATTATAGTTGATAGTATTTGACATGGAGAAATATACACTCAATTCCCTCTTTTTAATGTCTGATTAGCTTGGATTCATCCAAAAATAAGTCGCTATTCATCTCGTTACATAAATATGTCACACAATTTATTGTTTTATCATAATCAGCTTACCAAATTATGTTGTGCTAAATTATTGTATGCATTAAGCATGTCATATTGGTATGTAAACTCAGTAAACAGTGCATTACAAGGTAAATTTCAGCAAATTACTAAGTAATTTCCACCAGCGTCACACACAACAAAAAGTATGTTACACATGTAATGTCACATTTATATTTTTATTACAGTCATATATATATACATACACAGAGTTTTCATATATATATATATATATATAATGTCACTTATTAACATATTTCTAAAACTTCACAAAATTTGGACAATAACTGATGTGCCCATCTGAAGTTAGAATTTTGAGCATCACGCACGTAACACTGGATTCGACATGTTTTCTATATAATTGATTAATTTATTACAATCGAATAACCTTACTGTCTTTTGTTATCATAGCACACATCAGAAATCTCATATTGTTACGTAAACTGTCAATTACTAGATAAATTTCAGCAAATTACTAGGTCAAATTCACAAGCATCACACACATAACAAAAACATGCCACACACATAATGCCACATTTATATTTTTTATTTAAAAAATATTAATCAATCTCAGTGTTGTACAGGTACACGGCTAACCTATACATATGTATTTATTTATGATAAAGAAACTTAGTAACATACTTCCATAACTTCACAGATGCAATGACTGATGCACCCGTCTAAATTTTTATTTTTGTAAGACATGTAATGCTACATGTAAATTGTAACATATTTATGAAAATTAATTAATGATGAAAATTATATTTTGCATACACTAGCTATTAAACACAACATAGAACAATGCTATGATCACATTTAAAACAGTTTGCAATACATTAGCATGGATCTGTAAAAGTTCATAGATTAAAAATATTGTCTGTATGTCACACGTAACGGTGGAATTACCCAGTAATGGTTTTATAGAATTTTTTTTTTTCTGATTACATCAGGATCTATGTACATACACACTTTCCAGTTGATCAACAAGTGAGGAAACTTGTCTATAAATAGAAGCATTGTTAGTGAAGCTGTTTTACCTGTTCATGTATGCATGAGCTGGTACTCTCAGTGCAGTTTTCTTCTGATTACATCAGAATCTGTTTACGTATAGAATTTCTGATTCATCAACACACCAGGGAAGTATCTATAAACAGGAGCAACTGTTGGTCGGCTTGTGTTTACCTGTTTGTACTATGCATTCACCGGTGTTTCCAGTCCTTCCATAACTCATTGATAACGAGGCTATATAAAAATACATTTTATGCTTAGATGGTATCTATGTCCTTTATGTTATGTGTGCACATGCATGCATGTGAGTGTGTCTGTGTGCATGCATGCGTGTGTGCGTGTGTGGCATGAGTGAGTGTATCACTCTATCTGTGTATTTGCGTGTGTGTATGTGCGTGCGTGCATGCATGTGTGTGTGCAACACTGCGCTCATGCATGCATACATTAAGTCCTATATGTTTGCACTACATCACCTACAATTTTGTTTCAGGTGACTGCGGCGAAATGCAAGCTGGCCCGAGAGCGTTCACCTGCTGACTCGGCCGTAGAAGACAAAAAGTTCATTCCGACTGGCGTCCGCAATGTCTTCACGCTCGTCCAAAAGTTCTCCAGTGGCAGCAACCTCTCAGACCTAAGTCTCTCTGAGCAAGAGAAAAGCCCACTTCCGGGGGGAAGAGGCCGTGAGAGGTTCACCTGGGACTCCCTGGATGTGGAAGACAGCCAGCTGGGGGCACGCCAGAGACGAACACCAGAACGGACTCAAAGTTTCGCAGATCGACGTGTGTCGCCATCACACGGAGCAGTTCAGCGAGGAGCAAGTATGCGGAATCCGGCCAACTACAGAAAGGTGACGGTTGTTCCCCAACGTGATGCCGACAAGGAAAACAGCACTGACAGGGAGAATGGCTCTGAAGGTGAAGCGAAACCTGCGAGGGTTGTGCTTCGGCGACGGCGACCTGTCATCAACCACAATGTGCCGAATGATGAACTGGCAAGGATCCTTAACCGACGCAGCCTCTATTTGGAAAACTATGAGGCAGAACTTGCAAGCTCTAGCGATGGTTGCTCGTCAGCGGAGAAATCGGTCAGTACATTTGAGATGCAGTTAGCCCAACGGAAGGGTCGCACTATTAACTCGGACACAGATGATGAGTTGCAACTGGCACTGAGGATACGTCGTGAGAGGAGGGCAGAGAATGGTGACACTAGTGTAACAGCCAGTGGTCAAACGCTGAACAGTGACACCCCGCAAATGGCAAGGACATCATCTGCTGAACATGATAATTTGTCGTCAGTGACATCTGGCTCAACAAGACATTATGTAGCTACGAAAGCAATGCAAACAAATACAAAAGCAGTCGGTACAAGCCAGGTGAAACCTTTACAAAATAGCTGTGGCAGTGATATTGTGAATTATTCAGTGGAAAAGAACTCGGTTCCTACAGCAAACCAACAGCATTCTCAGGAAAGACCTTTGAATTCTGCAGTGAATAAGACCACAAAAATGTCTACGCCCCACAGAGTTGAACCAGTTGTGAAGAAAGAATCTATGGTGAGTGCAAAACCAATGTTGTCCACAGAAACAAAGAACAGTCCCCAACAGTTGGATGTACAGAGTTCATCAGTGGAAAACAACCTGACAACTACTGCGAAACAGAGGGTTCCTCTAAATCCCCACGCACAGGAAAAACATATGAGTTCCACTGTGCAGAAGGCTTCAAAAGATTCAGTTTCTAATCCAGTCAGATCAAGCATACCTCCAGTTCTGAAGAAAGAAGCCAGGTTGAGTGAAGAAAAATCAAAAACTTCCACAGAAAACAACTCAACAACCAATGTGAAACAAAAGCACCCACTGCAGCCTCCAACTCAAGAAAAACCTTTGAGTACCACCGTCCAGAAGGCTTTGAAAGAGTCAACTTCCCATCTGGTTGAACAAGGCACACCACCAGTTCTAAAGAAAGAAACAAAGGTGTCTAATGACAAACTGAACTGTTCCACAGAAACAAAGAGCAGTCCTCAGTCATTGGGTGTACAAAGTTCTCCATCAAAAAACAGTGTAACAACCAGTGTAAAGCACAAGGTTCCTCTAAATCCCCATACTCATGCAAACCGTATGAGTACCACCGTGCAGAATTCTTTGAAAGAGTCAACTTCCCATCTGGTTGAACAATCTGTACCAAGAGTTCCAAAGAAAGACACAAAGGTTACTGACAACAAACTAAAGCAGACCACAGAAACAAAGCAGCCATTGGGTGTACAAGGTTCTTCAGTGGAAAATAAAGTGACAACTACTGTGAAGCACAAGGTTCCTCTAAATCCCCATGCTCACCAAAAACCACTGAGTTCTACTGCACAAAAGATTTCAAAAGAGTCAACTTTCCATTCAGTTGAAGCTAGCTTACCACTAGTTTCAAAGAAAGAAACTAAAATGTCTGATGACAAACTGAAGCCATCTGCAGAAACAAACACCAGTACTAAGTCGGTGGTTTTACAAAGTTCTTCAGTCGAAAACAACCTGACAAGCAACGTGAAACAGAAGGTTCCTCTAAGGCCCCCTAAACATTGTAAACCTTTGAGTCCTTCTGTGCAGAATGCTTTGAAAGTGACAACTGTCCAATCAGTTGAACCAAGTCTGCCATCAGTTCCAAGGAAAGAAACAAAGTTGTCTGACAACAGATCGAAACTGTCCGCAGAAAGAAAGATCAGTCCTCAGCCATTGGATGTACATAATTCTACAGAGGAAAACAACCTGTCAACCAGTGTAAAGCACAAGGTTCCTCTAAATCCTCACACTCATGAAAAACGTTTCAGTTCCCCTGTACAAAAAGCTTCAAAAGAATCGACTTCTCATCCAGTTGACCCAAGCATATCATCTGTTCCAAAGAAAGAAAGAAAGTTGTCTGACGACAAACTGAAGCTGTCCAAAGAAACAAAGATCAGTCCCCAACCATTAGATGTACAGAGTTCTTCTGTGGTAAACAGTGTAACAACAATTGTGAAGCACAAAGTTCCTCTAAACCCCCATGCTCATGAAAAACCTTTGAGTTCCACAGTACAAAAAGGTTTGAAAGAGTCAATATCCCATCCAGTTGAACCAAGTGTACCACCAATTCAGAAGAAAGACTCTACACCTTGTGAAAACAAATCAAAATCATCCTCTGAAAACCCTGTAACAACCAGCATCAAGCAGAAGCCACTTACGCAAGAAAAACCTGTCAGTTCCACTGTACAGAAGACTCTGAAAGAGTCGACCTTCCACCCAGTTGATCCAAGCATACCACAAGTTCCAAAGGAAGAAGCAGTGGTATCTGACGACAAATCACACCCATCCAGCGATACAAAGACGAACCCCGAGGAACCAACTGCACCACTACCATCATCCAGAGGCACACGTATGTTTGGCCTTCGCAAGACATACTCAATGATGGAGTGTGACCTGTCACCGCCGAGTCAGAAGTCACAGAGACGTCACCTCCAGCGGGCAAAGACCATCGCCTCCCCCTCCATCGACCCTGAGTTGGCAGAGGCACTGAGTCGGCGACGCAAGAAGACCGGGGAGAATGAGGATGAGGAGAAAGGGAACATGGCTAGGGACAACAGGTAGGTTGTGTGCTTACCTTGCTGTGTGTATGTATCCGGACACTGTATGTTTTCAGACAAACTAAAAATCTACAAAAATAATTATTTTTCAGTACAGTATGCTTTCGGACACCTATTCAATTACTGTTAGTCCATAAAGACTATATGTTTTTACACACACCAAAATTTCATTATAGTAATCAATATGAAATAAAAGGATATTTAAACAATCCAATTATAATTTTTTTAAGTCACATAAACTACCCCCAACTGATGAGTGGACAGTTTGGAAAAATTGTAAAAAGCATGCTTAACATTGCAAATTACTGCTCAAAGCCACATTAGCTTCATCAAATGCACAAACTGACAATTACTGTCAACTTCAAACTTATTGTTGTGGTATACGAATTGCGCACTTGAGAGAGAAAAACATTAATACCTGTATACATAGGTCACCTAGGGGATGATACTGGATTGTAATAATATCACAATAATATAAATTAGCCAAACACAGTTTAATGAAACATAAACATAGACAATATACGCATTACCCTGTGACATTGATAGAAATCATAACACTATAAAGTGCACAGTCCATCTGTACTGTCGCGGCACACAGTTCAACACACTGCTTGATTCACTTCCCCGCACGTCTGCTCTGCACCTACATGCGAGTTGTTGCCGCTCAGCGATGCTGTCGTCCGCTGACGTGGCGCATCGTTGACGCTTCGCTTGTCTCGCGCCAGTCCAGTTGCCTTTCCACGTGTATGACGTTCCACTGTGTGTTCTCTCCAGTGGCGTTTACTCCAGCGCAGCACGGGCAGCTATGTATTTAAAACAATATTACCAAATAGTATACCGAAATGATATACATATATAAAGCTACGTATCTCCAGCCACATGTGATATATACACTGTATGTTCACTCGACAACGATTCACAATAACTCTTTGCAATCAATAAACATATTCCGGCAATAACACGTAATAGTCATTATTCATATTAATACGTCCGCTTAGTCACAACATTATTATCATTATACGTGCATAGTCACAACATTATTATCATTGTAAGTCTACTCACGGGTTAAATACCCCAACTCATGTCCCCTGACATCAACCGGCAAGCTTCTGTTCCTGTCACTTGCCCAGCATCGAGTGACAGTCCACTACACACGTTCGGTTGTCGCCGCACAATATTGCATAATTGCGCTACACACGTTCCTTTCTGTTCGCCACACTATATTGTGCAATATAGCGTGCACATCTCAATCGCCACAATATACATCCACAAGTTAAAAAGTCAACTTTCAATTATGTAACAGGAATAACACACAATGTTGACATTATTCAAATGTTGTTGGATAATGGTTACTTATGCCTGCAGCATTCATTGGACTGTTATCTGCCAACTAACAATTGTGATGTCAGTTTACTGTATATATCATGAATAATTATGAATCAGTACCTTAATAAGATCTACTAGCCATGGAGCGAAGTATTAATAATAATTTTTATGGTGTTATCCGGTTTGTAATCAACATGCATGTATTTTAACTAGCATTGGACATAACGTGTGTGTAGTGAGTCACAAGATTATTTTGTTTATCCTGGCATAACACCAGATTTCCTGGGACTGATTCCAAGATTGTGTCAATTGGACACCCTGTAATTAGATGTATAGCTCTGGAGTGGCTGTATTCATATTTGTAGCCTCATTTTATGTATTTAACATATTTATTCACATAGTTTTGATGCATTTTTTGTTTGTCTGGCATTAATTTAATTAATTAATTTTTATTTTATAAGTACAACAAACATTTTTTGTATTTACCCTTGGCGGTGTCTTATTGTAAAATATAGGGTACGAATGAACTACCCAGGATACTCTGTTTGATTAATATGCCCGAGGTCCAGATATTCATGCTGTATTTATTTACGTCAATACTAAATATTATGACTTGCATGTCATATAGCTAACTATAAATCTGGATTATAGGAATTACAAAGTGATAGAAATATGCTCCAATCCAATTGTAAATTTTTTGCCCCTGGGGCCGGTTTCATGAAGCGCACTTAAAGTTACGCAATTACTTAGCGTCACATGTTTTGCGTAACTCCTGTGTTTACTCATATTACAAAAATCGCGTAATTTACTAAGACAATCAACTTAGCATTAAGAACGTTCTTAGCCGTTTCATGAAACCGGGCCCTGGAGATGTTTTACAGTTGTACATTCATATGCAGTAGAATATTTTTCATATAATCCTACTTTTCCTTCATCAAAAAGCATTGAAAAGTGTGGTAGTGGACGTGGTTATTTGCCACCCTAGCAAACTAGACTTTGTCTTCCTATACAGGAATAAAATCCTACAGTTTTTACTTTTAAACTTCAAGAACATTAAATTGGGTCCTATCGTTTCTCACCCAAACAAATCAGATTTTGCCTTTGTGCACAAGGGATCCTTCCATTACTGATGTGTGCTTATGTTGTCAACCAACCACAATAAATTTAAATGGTATAAACACCGTAGCCCTAAAATATGCTGACATTCCAATTCAAAAATTATCTTTCTTGAGGGCAAGAAACCCACGAAAGTATCATCTCAGAATCACGAGAAATTTGTTTAACATGAACATGGAAATAATTTAATAACTATCTGTCCTTTGAAGGATACACAGCATGGGAAAGTTCCTAGCCAGCTTCTAATGAACATCTCTAGTATGCGATGCATGTCGCTCCTGTGTGCGATGCAGTGCATCCAAATCATGTCTACAGATATAATTATGATCTGCCTGTATTGATGAACATGGTCTCGGGTAATATTGAGCCACAGAACAGGAGGGAACGTGTTCAAATCCAGACTTAGCTCCCAACCCAGTCATCCGATATAACTTGGGTGCAGTTCATCGAGCATCAAACATTAGAGGAAGCCAGGATATTATTAGAGTTCCATCCCAATTGAGTGTGTGTGGGGGGAAGGGTTGGTGATTGTGGTGGTGGTGTGTGTATGTTTGTATGTGTGTGGGGGGAAGGGTTGGTGATTGTGGTGGTGGTGTGTGTATGTTTGTATGTGTGTGGGGGGAAGGGTTGGTGATTGTGGTGGTGGTGTGTGTATGTTTGTATGTGTGTGGGGGGAAGGGTTGGTGATTGTGGTGGTGGTGTGTGTATGTTTGTATGTGTGTGGGGGGAAGGGTTGGTGATTGTGGTGGTGGTGTGTGTATGTTTGTATGTGCATGTGTATGTGTTCTTCATGGTTCCATTAGTTAGAGTTAAACTAGTTTATTTACGTCTGCACTGCCCAGACTGTTATCTCTTTTTACTTTTTTCTATCAGCAGCCTATCTGTAATTAAAAGGGAATGTAAGACATACAGTAGATATAGAGAGACTATTGTTACCTGGTTTTATATAGGCCTTACCTTTACGTAATAGAAGTAGTGGACAGTGTAATAAGTAACTAGTCACACCCAACAGTATACTTTGTTAAAGTAATACATAATGTACATGAAGTTTTAAAAAGTAGCAAATTAATCAATAAATACAGACATATATAATCAAGGTTTTTGTTTAGGGGAGGTGCCCGCTCATCTATTTTCATATTCCAGCACTGTTTAATTTATATGCCCACAATACATTGTTGCACACAAAAGCCATTGCAGAGTATCATTTCGTCTTGGTGAACTTTGCACTCTTGAATTCAGCATTCAGGTTCAGAATCAACAAACTAGCTAATCGTAACATATATCGCTGCATGAGGTTCTATTTGCAAATGCCAAGAGGTGACAGCTACCTGGAGCTGCCAGCCAAGGTGTTCCAGCAGTCACAAAGGCAGCTCCTGGCACTTATCCCACGCAGGCTGCCGTGAAAAAACGTCCTACCAGGTGTGTCAGTTTCGACCACCGAGGATTCTGGGATATGCTAATACAGCAGTCGTTTTCCCGGCTCACAGGGGGCTATGCTAGTCCAGGTAGATTCTTGTTCACTGGAACAACACTTTGGTAGAGTAGTCGGTATAGCATATTTTACTGAGATTCTCTGACTGCAGACTCTGTACCAGGTACGTGGATTGATTAATCCTGTAATTTGTGCTGATACTGGGCCTGAAGGTATGTTAGTCATCTCCTAACAATGTTGTACCAATTCACTGGAGAAAAGTTACATAAACTAATACCTGTACTGAGCAGTCATTTGCAGACTGTTTAACACTAAATCAGTAATGTATAGTAAATCCTATAACATAACGTTGAGTGTAACGTTTCACTTTTTAGTACACAGTGCTAAGCATGATTTTCCTGTCAGCTTATGTAACTTGTTAGATTGTTACTTACAAACTTTTCTTCTAGAATGTGTTGATTAAAGATTACATTTCTTCTTCTGTAATTTGAAGTTGGTTTAGGTCAGTTGATCAGTGGTTCAAGACTGTCTCAGTCCCTCTCTGTTTTGGAAAGCGTCTTTCAGCCATTAATGTCTCGGTTCATTCAGCTGTGTATTTGAGTACAGTGGAATCTCACTATTAAGGTCACCCTCAGGATTGGGCCAAAGTGACCTGAAAAGTGAAGTGAAGTGAAGATATTAATGGGACTAATTTCCTATAATCATGTCACCGTCACAGAAATAATTTGGGACTGTGCGAGTGTGGCCATAATTGTGAGGTGGCTGTATTACTGAGGTGACTGTAAAGCGAGGTTCAACTGCATTCAGTCGTACTATACGGATAAATCAGTATTATTTAACCTCAGACTGTCTCTCTTCCACTAGATGAAAATGTATTTACAGCGACCAGTATGCAAGTTCAGCAACTTCTTATCAACGAATGTTGTGACAATTCAGTTATCGTAACGAAAAACTGCCTGTGTGCACTTGAAGTCAGCACTCTTATGAATGGTTACTGGAAAACAAAATATTTTAGGGGGATAATATTGATGTACAACACTAAACTGCATGCTAACTCCATCAGCATAATGCCATTTTATATCCATTGTTGTGTTTCATATCAATATTTTGAGTTGATCCCTTATCCAGGGAATGTAATTTCCCACCTGCCTGCCTCCCAGAATCCAGAGTTACACACTGGCCATATTGCACAACAGCGCATAAAATGGTTTAATGTTGTTTAAATATTTTTATTTATCCTTTTTCTATATCGATGGTAATGCCACAATTTTTCTATTTCGATTGTTTTACAGACATACTCTCCTGTCTATTCTCTGGCGACATCATTAAATTCATCTTTGGTATCAGTCAAAACTGGCCCAATGTTCAGTTATCAAGATTCCATTGTACACATGCATTGATCTTCCATGTAACTTGCCAGAAATGTTATCCAAATTATAGGGAAGGGAAGGACAGGAAAAAATGATAAAATCATCCAACAGACTGTCGATTGAGAGGGCTGGGGTTTGAGTCCAGCAGCCATTTCAAAACATGAGCAATTTCTTTCTCCCCTTCATTGCCTGTGCTTCCTGGGTGAGATACTAAATGCCTTCAAGGTACCTTCTATCTGGTGTCTATGCCTAGGGAAATAAAGTATTCCAATCATGTCAAGTCAAGGACTAACTAAATATAAAGAAGAAAACTCTGAAACTATACCAATCATATGAATCTCACTTGTGGTTTGCTCAACTGATGTTTAGTGATATAGATACCAAAACAATTCAAGTGAGATCATTCCACATCACACCGGCAATGCTAGCAGTACTTAAGCCCCAAGAATAGAATCCATTAGATTTAACTTTGGAGTTTGATTTTCGCCCTCTCTTCCTGGCATCGGTACTACAACATCCAGGAATAACAACATGACATAGCAGTATAACTATGCCAGAAGTGGCATTGTTACGACATCAGTGCACCTAAAGTCATATCCACACCTGAAAAACATGTCCAGCTGAAATTATGTTGAGATAACATGGCCCTGCCTATAGGTATTTTTTTTTTTAAGATAACATTCTGCTACCATAACAAAGTATGTGCTCAAAATGATCAATTAAGGTGTTTATGTATAGTCAGAAAGTGCCAGATTTTATTAATCCTACAGAAGAACCACCTACTCATTAGGTCTAGGTTTTCAACTTCTGTGGCTCGTGGCCGATGGAAAAGAAGTTGGTTAAATATCAAGACCAAACTTGTATGCAACTTTAAATAATTAATCTACTCTGGCTATGGTTTATAACAGAAAGAGTTTGACAAGTAAGATCCTTAAAATTACATTTTGAAAGTTCATAAAATTTATTCCCAGTGAGAAATTTGTATTTCCATTAAGCTGTTCAAAGTCTAGCCGACAATGGCTTATTTATGCTGTGTAAGACATATGTTTGTAGCATGTAGTACAACCAGAACTTGGCTTATCAAGAATCCCCAGAAATTGTTGAACTGATATTTTTCTCTAGCAATATACACCATCCCTACTTCTCTGTTGACATCTTAGAAATGAAAACATTTAAGCAAAAATTATGCATCCTTCTAATCCACAGGTGATATTTTGTTGTTGTTGTTGTTGTTGAGAAAATTCATCTGGTGACCGTGAAATTGTAAAAAAATTAAGAAATTGTATAAAACTTCTGGACTGCACGATGCCTCATGTGAAAAGTACACTAGAATCTGGCACGTATTTGGAGCAGGAAATCGTGCAGCTTATTGTGAGTATTGCCATGTAAGCAATGTCAACACTAGCAGTTGTAGTCGCTACAGACTCACAGAGAGTCTACATAACTAGCTGGCAGGCAGATTCATGCCAGCTGCCTCCCCTAGCTATGGCACTGGGGCACCACAGGCTGCTGCTAGAATCTATTAGATTTCATTTGCCCTTACCATGAATGTGGTGCTCACATTATTTTTTTATTTTTGCCGATTTGAACATGCGACAAGATATTCTATTACTTTTTATTGGTACAGTTATAAATGTATGGGGAAAGTTGGCACTATTATCATTACTACAGATTGATAAAATCGGAATTACAAAATATTAATAATATTTTTAATTAATCAATATTGGGGATTTGTTTATATAGGTAGTGTATGTCAGTTTGTCTTCCCACATTTCCTCATTGATGATCAAAGTTGCATGAAATATCCTAAAATGTCCCCTATAAAATAATTATTTTAAAAAATCCCCATTTCACATAAACCATCATGCATTGCCATATTCTCTCATCTCATACCTGGATGAAATTCTCCTAGTTCATATTTCATCTCTGCATGTGGCACGTATTGGCGACTGAGTCATGGTCTATATTATTGTCATGCTGCCATTATGCATCTGCTGTTGAATCTCGCAGAAAATCAATTGCATTCACTGTGGTGTGGTCAGCTCTCAGACAGTCGAGCTCTCACTTGGGATAGGACTGATAGCCACAGCCACGTGGCTCTGAGGAAATTTACAAATCATAAAGCACACAGGTGGAATGAATGGAAGAACGATGCTCCTATGGCCCAACAGACTGAGGAAAACGAACATGAATCTGTGGTAACGTGCAGGCCTAGTAATGCGCCATGTGTCGCAGTTTGAATGCTTTCTGGCTATTTACCCAGGCTGTCATTCCAGCTCTGTTGCTAGCTATGCCTGGCGCAAGATTAAGTAAAACCCGATGTTGGAATTTTGTTCTGCTTTGTTGAGTGGGCAGTGCGGCATTATGTAAGGCAACCGACATTCCTAGGAATGGGTAGATTTCATGATGATGTCGTTCCATGCAATATTGCACCATGTATGATTTCTATTTGCCTGATCAAATTGTCAGTGTACAAATTTCTGATGTCTAAAGCAACATTAGATGAACTTGATGCAGACTGATTACAAGTTATACTAAATATTCTACATTTATGCTCATATACTGAATTTAACCAAATGTTGCTTCCTTGTTACTCATGCTTGTGGGGCACAGTAGCTTAGTGGTTACTACAACAGACTCTCATACAAGAGCATCCAGGTTCGATTCCTCATGCTGTCATTTTGAAGCTTCAGCAATTTTGTTCACTCCACATTGCTTCAGTTCACCAAATAATACTTGGCTATAGACCATGGTAAATATGTGTGTCAGAATAATCTGTGCACAGTAATTATATCATGGCTGAAAGCTTCCCAGTGAAGTCAGGTTTGTGTTTCAATGGGAACAGCCAGGGGTGAAGTGTAACATTATAAGCAGTTTTAAGGACTGGACACCACGCTGTATAAGAATAATGTTTCCTGTAAGCTGCATATGCGTGCACTACAAGTACAAGAGGGGGTTCATAGACCTTCTCTGCTCCAGGTCAACTAATATTCCCCTTATGTCCGAGGCCCACAGCAGTGCATGTTCACACGTCATGTATGTGTCATTCTGAAATAATTTACCCTGTTTTCCGTGGACTCCCACAGGAACTACATGGCAGCCCCTTAGGGGTTCCCACACACCTAGTTTGGGAACCCCTACACTACACGCACAACAACCATTTTCCTGGTAACATTTAATAATACAGTTCCGGGATCAGAAATAAAAAAAATAAAAATTTGGAGAAGTATACAGTGATCAGTATGTGGGAGAAGCAGTCGAGGAATAGTAGTTTTTATTAGTAGGATTACCAACCAGCCCAGGGTGATGTTGTTAAACAGGAAGCCCTTTGGGAGTCTGGCCTGTAAGTCTTCACAGTAACGTTGGCCATCCCTGGCACTGGCTGTGTGGTCTCCACTCTGGGAGCCCTGCAAACCTCACTTAGGCAGCAGGAACAAGCAATATATCTTAACTCAGTGCAGTAATAATTCTTACTGCCACATGTCTCGTATCGGAAATGAAAGGTCTGATATACATCAGCAGACTCAAAGAGTTACATCTCCCATCCCTGAAGACCGGAAGACAGAGAACATGTATCATCCAAACCTTCAAACTCTCCAAAAATCTGGAAGGAGAAATCATCCAGACATGTACAGCTGTCAGTGTAGAAACTGGGCATAATTAATAAACATCAACTGTGCCAATATCAGCAGTGAATACTAGATATGAATACAGCACCAACATAAAGCCAACCTCTGAGACAGTCTCGATATGAATCTTTCAGTAAATATTGTCGATGCATGTATGACCACTCTATGTAGTGCTGTCATTACGGTGTAACCATTCAAGTCATGTATACATCTAGCCTTGTGGTTTCAGTGTTTTCCTGCCAAGTATGTATGACAAAGTATTAATTTGGAAGGTGCGACAGCATTGTGGCTAGAACATTGACTTCTCAGTCGAGGGAATCTGGTTTTAAATCCCCTTGCTGCCATTTTGAAGCTTGGGTAATTTTGCTCACCCCACATTGCCTCGGTTCACTCAACTGTGTAACCGAGAACCTGTTTATAAACAGTGGTGGCTTGATGTAGTAATGGCAGCATGGCTGAATGCATACAAGAGAAGTCATCAAGTCAAGATGGTGTTTAGATGATCATGTCTGCTAGGAGTAAAGATTGAAGTACAGTAATCCCCCTCTTATAAGGCCAACCCTTCAGCAAATTTAAAGTGACCTTATAAGGCGGGTGGTCTCTGGTGAGGAGGAACCATCGATGAATGTAGCATGTGAAAAGAAAACATATGGACTGTGAACATCATTTATTTGTCAACATTCAAGACTTCTAACAATGTAACAATACCGCCTACATGGTGTTTTTGCCAAGAACATTAATTCAATAATAATGTGTGTGTTGACACATATAGGAAAATAACAGTTGATTTGTCATAGATAATGTAATTTGTAACACAAGTACGAATGCCAACTCAGCACGACGAGTGTGTATGGTAGGCGTACATAATTTGTTATAGACATCGTCTTGTGATTAAAAATAGCAGTTTCGGCTGCCGATTGGCCGCTGCTGAGGGGTAGACTCTTCTTGTAACCCCGGCCGTTGGCCCTGTTAGCCGGGTGGCAGCTAGTGAGGGATGGTTTGTATTAGACAATGCTAATGCAATGAAAATATGGCCACGTAATCCGGGTGGCCGTCGGCGAGTGTGGCCTTATAAGAGGGTGACTACTGTACTTTGAGTCCTAAGACTGGATACCATGCTATGTATAAAAACCTACCTTTTTAAGAAGAACAAAACTACAGTCCCATTGCAGAAAATATTTGAGCTTTTACAAACTAGACATACAGAACTTCAACAACAATAGTATGACATAAACATCAACAATGCCAATATCAGCTGTGAAATCTAGACATGAGTGTGGCAGTATTACCAACACAAACGCAACCCTCGAGACAGTGCAATGCTAAACTTTGGGTAAATATTGACTGTTCATATATACTTAAAGTGGGTCTCACCTGCGATACTGGTATGTATCCAACCTCTAGCTGCTGTGTAGAAGTTTGTGCAATTTTGTTCCATCCACATTGCTACATTTCACTCAGCTATATAAATGAGTCCCTGGTTATAGTAGTTGTGGATATACAGGCTGTATGTGAACAAATAGTCTTTGTGTTGTAATTACAGCATGGCTGAAGTCTTCCCATATAACTTGTATTGGTATTGGAATGCAGAACTGCCACCAGGTGAAATGTAAAGTGCTCTATGCAGCCATACAGACTGTCCTATATAATAACTGACTTGAAAACTAATATATATCCAGCCTTTTTTATGTCTGTGTTTCAATTTAATTTAATTTTATGCAACATAATCAAAGTACATTTTCTAATAGGCTGTAAGCAAGTACAGTTGTAAGCATTATCACCATAAAAAGTGGACCAATGAAAATATAGTTAAGCATTGAACAATAAGAAAATGTTGAAGGGAAAATGTAAGAAGTTATAAACTTATAAATAGCATTCCCAAACTATACATTTGCACTGGTACAATACATACATGATAAATGACTTAAACTAAGCTAGATTTAAATTACCTGAAGGTGTGGTAGTTGATACATAATAACAAACATAAAAGCGAAACATGAATTCATCATATCTTTGCAGGAGTAAAGCTTTTTTTACATTTTTTTTGAATTGATAAGTTCAGTTGCACAATTTAATGCCATCACACAGGGTTAGCCAGGTATTACAAAACCTCCATTTCCCCATGATGTTTGCAGGGTAAAGTCGATGGAGGCGCTCCCGCAGGAAGGAGGTCAGGAGGTAGGAGGAGGAGACACGGAGGAGGTCATCAAGCTGCCCTCGGTGGCTGAACGCATCATACAGATGGAGTCAAAGAACAGCCTGGACAAGGACAAGCTTCCTATATCTATGACGGCCTCGCCAACGCTGGCTGTCTCCTGTGCACAGTGAGTGAGACTTTGTGTTGTGATTATCTTTACATGTGTGTAGACAGCTTGTGAACAGTTTAAGGTATGCTTGCTGTAAAACCTATACATCTGTGTGAAATGTGTTTGCTTAAACATGTCTGTTTACCTTGTGTTCATATTTTGTTATGCCCATATTTATCTGTTGTTCATATTTTGTTTTTGTACTTCTAGTTATCATAGCAATACGTGCACAGCATGAACATCTTTTGTTCAGTAATACACAGCTACATAAAGGCTTGAGTTTTATGATAATAACAGTCAGAACAATTATTTATTGTGAGATTGACAAACTCTTTTGTTCCGATGTGCATCTGAGCTACTTTTCCAAGGATTTTGTCACAGTAGAAATTATCAAATCATTAGTAGAAATTATCATATCATTATTATCATTTTATATACATACAGCTGGGGGTCATCAGTAGCAGTCACCAGTAACAGTTATATTTGCAACATGGTTACCTAAATGACCGCAATTCTAAATGTCTCTCTCTTGAAGAAGTTATGCAGCTAGGAAATCTTAGACAGTAATATATATTTTGTTTGTCAGATCTGGACCAACATCGCCTTCCCATAGACACTCGCCTCCAAGGTCAGAAGTCATGGTGAAAGCTGACATACCCATCAGTCCAGTGACCACTGATGACCAGATGTTGCTGGACCGGTTGTTGAGTGTTGCTGAAGCGCGGGATGCAGCAGCGGAACGGAGACGGAAGTTCCAGCGCAGCAAAGACACCTGGCGGCGACAGACGCAACCAGTCACATGCAGTGAAGTTTCGCAAGCTGACAAGTAAGTAGTTTTATTCAGTATTTTTGAAATTTGGATTATTACTTTATATTCTTATTATTAGTAGTATTTTTAATACATTACTTTTTTATTTATTACAATTATTTTATTCTACACTATTTTAACATGTTGTGAAGCGTCTCGAACAAATTTGGATCTGGCACTTTATCAACAAAAATATATTATTATTATTTTACTATGTTATTGATATATTAGTGTCACATTAACACAGCAATGGGTCCCATCAAGTTAATCTGCAACATGTTTGGCATTACATAGTCAATTTAAGGTTATAATGTCAGTATGATTATTGCAACAATAGTATTTGTGCTCCTGTGATTTTTAAACTATCCATCAGTTTCACATTTGAAACACAAACATCTCACATTGTGGTATCCATGTATGATATTATCAATAAATTTAGTAAGTAATTTAGCTATTTTATATTTTTCAGTGAGAAGAAATAGTTATTGGCATGTGTTGCATTCTCACTCAAGATAATGCAATTATAATTAATTTTGTTTGCATCATGTGACCTGTTGTATCCCAGTAACACTTTTTGGTTGCCGATGGTGACAATTGTGTTTTGTCAAATAAAACCTACAATAAATGTCTGCAATTTTATGTATGGATCTATGTAAGTAAGTGAAAGTATATTATAAAATGTTGCTACATTTGTATAATTAATCTGTTATTTTTCTTTGTTAAAGACTTAGTAAATGTTACATTTTAATAGTGATCTCAGTATAGTTTTTGTTTGTGTGCAAACTAACTTTTGATGATCACTATTCCTTGGTTAAGAATTAATTTCTTGTTACAATGTTTGAAGAGTAAAATTAATGTGAAAGATACCTGAAACATCTACGTACATGACTATCTGAATAATAAAGAGTCATAAGATATATCTGTTAAATATTGACCTAATTTGCTTTTTACTTCAGATTGGATTCTGTGGCAGCATTCCGAGCAGAAATCCAGAAAAAGACATCACTAAACGTTTTCAAACAGCTACAGCAACAATCACAACAACTGCCGGGCAAAGGACATGTAGTAAAAAAGATCAAAGGTCAAGAAACATACCCTGAGCATCTGCAGCGTGAACGACTGCGTGACCGACGAAAGAATCCTCGCTACAAAACATTGCCAATCAACCTTCACGAACTCGGAAATATTGTGGAGATGGAAAGCTTGATACCTAAAAAGCTGGTCCCTGACGAGCAAACGGTCGACGTCGAGGTGGAAATGACATTTGTGACAGATGATCCCCAAACTGATGATGACTTTGAAACACTTGTTGAGATCAACGCACAGGAGTTGACAAAACAGCAGTCGGAGGAGATGCTCAATTTCACTTTCACTCTGGACGTCCCCGTTGGTGACAAGTGCCAGATGACTGTTGGTGACAAACTGTCAATGTTTCGTCGCCTTCACAAAGAGGCCCCTAAGGCTAGTGAGATGCCCAAGAAGGCTACACAGTCATCACATACCAAGAATCTGCTGGACCGACGAAAGCGACTGCTACGACACCGCACCCAGCCTGTAACTGATGACGAGGTGAAGCAGGCATCGGTGATGGCAACCGGCGAAGGCAACCAGTACCAGGCAGACCAGTCGACGTCAGAGAAAGAGACTGCTTCGGGGTCCGACGATGAACTTTCAAAGTACACTTATTTTCATTCTTCCCCTAGGTCCATGATCCATTCTTGCAGTGATACTTCACTTATCCTGATCTTCTGCAATGTTAAACCCATTCTTGGCCCTGCCCTTTCGAGATCTCTCGTGATACTTTCTCCGAAGGTTGTCAAAACAGAACTGAGTAGACATCATAGAAGTGTTTAAAAGAAATTATAATTTTGCTAACTCTTTATTTTAGTATTTATACGTTATCTCTAAATTTAGTATCTAAATACAATATACAGGAAAAACGGTGACATATTTTGATAAAAGTTCATTGTTATGGTAGTAAAACATACCTTTCTATTTGTTTTGTTATACTGATGGTGAGTACATATATACAGTTTAAAGTATTGTGATTAATTAAAGTTTATTTTAATAATAAACTTTATTTACACACCATCAAATCCAGGACTAATGACTCGTGCATGGGTGTTTACAAATCGGCAATCATCTAAGAAGCATAAAAAAAGCATTTCAGAGAAATAAATTTATGTTGTGATCGTTTCAGAATGAGCCTGGCTGAGAAAGTGAAGATGTTTTCTATGAAGAAAGCCAAGGAGGAGAACGAAGTTGTGAAAAATGTTGGCCCTCGACGACGTCCACGGAGGATGCAGTCACGCTTCAGAACACAGGTCAGTTACACCTCAGTGAACACGTCACACTTCATTGAACTCATCACTGTAGAAATTTATTTGTGGAATTAAATTGGGCATGTCTGTCAGCCTTTGAGGTTATGGAAACCAATGCTATTGTGGTTCAGTAAATCAGTTTCAGGTGTATTTCTATCCACCTTCTGGGGCAGGTTGTCTCCCATCTGCTGTCTTAAGCCATCATTGGAGATCTAGTTCAAGTCACTCTGGTGGATACGTATCTTGTAATTGTAATTGGACATATAAGAGACAGTCACACAAGTTCGCAACGTCAAACAAAAGTGTAACATTGCGTGTGGGTGGGTGGTGGGGTGTTCATCACCATGTATCGTAAGGGAATAATCGCTGTAGTGGTGAAACCTGTCGAATGGAACATATCTTAATTCACATTAAAGCTATTGTGAATATGAGCAGTGAACAGTGCAGCGGGTAATGTCTTGGCAACCAGCTCACATCAGTTGAATCTCGTCACTCTTGGAAGCCATTTTGGATCGCTTAAATACACAAACCCTAGTACCCTACCCCATTTATTGGTGGGGGTGGTGATGATTTCAATCAGTGTGAAACACTACACTTTTTTGGACTGGAAACTTATGAAATCACCTCTAAATGTTGAGAAACTTATTTTAGCTTCAGTGAAATGCGGTCTATCAAAAGATGAATTTGAGTTTGTTGATTCACAGAGTGCTGAGATTGAGGTAGGTATAATATATTATCTGTCACGTGTTGGTTCAAATGTGTGGTTCGACGTTTTCTCTTAAACTCTAGGAAATTTGTTTCAGTGTGTGCCATTTTGTATTGTTTTCCCCCAAAATGCATGCAAACAGTGGAGCAGTTCGCTCGTCATTTATCAATGCATCATTTATTGTGTTCACTTAATTCCTGGTTTACAGTTTTAATGGTGTGCATTGTCTGCATTTGTTCAGTGCAGTGTTTTGTGATGACTATACACTAGTGCCACCCAGTGACATATGTAAAACTACAGCTTGCTGGTACCATCATAAGCGCCAGGGTGCACCACTGTCACACAAGTTACTTTACCCTATCAATATTAATTGTGGATATTAAAAATGGTCAAGGAGAACTCCTTGATGATGACGTGAAACCATGACAGTGAAATCTGGATTAAGAAGCAGAGCCAGGCCCCAAGCATAACCTGGCAGGTTAAATCAAATAAACTGTATGTGTGATAAAACTATCTCAGACTCAGGTTCCAGTACCACTATTGTCACAGTTTGAGTTAAGCTGCAGCCAGTGTTACATTTAACCATTATATTTATCTTACATTAGCAAGCCCCTCAACTGAAGTACTTATTAAGTATCCAGATAGGTGGCAGCACTGCTATGTACTTTCTTGGATTATAAGCTTGCATATAATATCATTGTTCACACAAGTCCCTAGGGACTTTTTTGCTTGAATTTGGGTCGGAGGAAAAGAATTGACCCAATGTGTTGACATATTCCTATAAAACGTCTAAGATCATTTGTGTGTATGTATGTGTGTGCTTACTTGCATGCATGTGTGTGCACGTGCATTTGTATTGATATTGATTGCCCAATAAAACAAAACAAGCAAGTATGATTGCTATGGAACATGTCCAGTCAAAACTATTTCTGCAGAAGCTTTTTCCAACAAGAAAAAAGGAAAATAATTGTGTTTTGATCTAGACCAGGTGTATGTTTATTAATTTGTACAGGTCAGTCAATCTAAAAGAACAGACAATGGAAGTTGTATCCATGCAGGAAGAGGCTGTCAGTGTTTATTACAACACTAGTTCTGTGTAGTAGAGAGAGTATGCCCCGGACATATCTCTCACAATATCATCATGTTAGAGGGTCCTTAAGGTAGCCTTTATATCAAGATCAAACAGGTCACATAAAGCAGGAACTAGGTGAGTACTACATTTTTCCACGCGACACTAGTTCTACAGATTTCAAACAAAACTGTATCTGTGCAAACTAATCTGTTGATCAATTTCTGAAAGCTATTAGTTACTCGTTTGAGATCTGCTTGATGGTTCTCATGCATTCTCAATGGGACCTCGTACAAGTTGTAGCTGACATGGTAATTGTATGGTGTTGGAGGTAATAGAATTTGACAATGTGTAGGAGACCTGTTTGGCCTGGGGATGTCTCCCACAGCTTTGGAAACCAAAACGATACGTCATCAGGCCAAAGTTTGACGTGTGCAGACTTTAAACTCACCAGCTACAGACATATCATCGCAGCATGTCAAGGTTATACACATTTTGAACAACATGGTTGGCCTTACAAAATTATTTTTAAATGGTGGTGCATTTTTGTGGTTGGAACATACCCAAATTAATCTCATACTTGGATCGTTATAACAAATATACACTGTATTGTATTGTGGGAGAAAAATATCCAATATGTAAACAAAACCAATAGTTTTATTACACTTTTGTTTGCAGTTTTTTTACTCTTGGTGATTAGGCTGGAGATGGGGATTGTATATCTTGATGTGAATGGTGAAGAGAGGTTTTAAAGACTTCTTGCATCCTGCCAGCTTGTATGATTTCCCCGTCAGGCTCATTGGGGGCAGGTAGTGTGTATGATAGGAATGTCACAGTTATAGGGATGACCCTTGGTCTATAGCCAAGGACGGTTTTAAGAATAAATGTAATTAAGGGGAAAGGTCTTTAGGTTGGAGATATGGATGGCAAATTTTAAGATTTTGAAAAGCATGAAACACCTGATATCTTAGTTACATAAGTGTTTCTTGGTTGTTTGGCCAACACATCTCATGTGTACCCTTTAGATTTCCTTCATGTTAATCATCACAGACGTAGGTGTTGCCTTCTGGAGTAGGTGGCAAGGTTGTGCTTTGACCATGCCAGCTGTTGTAGCAGGAATGGTGGCCTTGCGTACAGCATGTGGCTACAGCATGCGAGAAAGGAAACCAAAATAGGAAGGATATGTGACGTACATACTACCTAGAACAAATTTGCTTTCATATAGTGTTATAACTGTTTCAAAATTTGGATATGGTCCATTTAAAACCTTGTGTTAAAAACATTTTTCTTTTCACTAAAAAATTTCGTCAAATACATTGTCAATAATAAAATTGGTAAAACATGTCACACAATATTATAAAATGGATTTCCCTTTATTTAAAGAGGGAAGGATTGTTGTTGTCCTTGTATGGTACCCATAGCTAAGTCACTGCCTATACCCAATATTTGTGGTGTTTCATTGGCAATATCATAACATATCATATCATAGCTGTTGGTTTCTGTTTTTATGTAAGCTATGGTGGTAGACTACAAGATGAGACTACGTGAAACCTATTGAAACTTACTAATGTGTAGTCAAACTTTATTAATAATTTTGACTTAACTAACAACCCCAAAAATATAAATTTTTACGATTTTATGCTGACATTCGTTGAAGTTTACTTTATAATATTTAGGTTTTCTCCCCAAGTTTGTTGTGGTGGATAATAAGTAGATTTGATTTTCAAGAAATTATTCTAAAATGAGTTGAATGAACAAACTGAATAAAGAAAGGACCATGGAATGCATGTCTTTAAAGTAGGCATATGATATAAATGTTATCAAACTAATTACGCGGAGATATCAGATTTTGTGATGAACTTTGTTACCTATAGTTTAAAGTATAATCTAGTGCTCTAGCTGTTGAATTGCCTATTTAATATATTACTATAAGTTTGACATAAAATTTACATCTGAATGTTACCAGTGATGACCTTGATGAATTTAATATAAAAAGTAATTAAAGCAACCAGTTGTGTACACCGATTTTATAAATATAAATTGTTGCCTCTGATAAGGCTTTTTAATGGGGATAATAGCTGATAACCGGGTACCACCCAGTACAGTTGAATGGGATTGATAAGATTAAACATACTGTAATTAGCAATAAAATCATGTACTGATTAGCAGTTGCAACAGAATGGGATCGTGTATAATTAAAAACAACCTTATCACAAATTTGATAAGCTGAACTGCTCCGGTATGTGCCAAAAGGCATTTTCTTGGGCGGTTCTGTGTAAATAAAAAAAATAAAACAAGGCTAATCAGGTTGGTCATTGTACTGTTCTGCACAGTTTGGCAAAAAAGAACCTTTTCAAACCTGCATAATTCTAGCATTTGATTGTATCTAATGAAGTTGAGGTATGCAATAAAATGTTGTACTGCAGTTACCTGTTGTTATAATGAAACTGGACTATATTTGTGTGACAGCTTATCAGCAAACATATTACTATTATTGGTGACTACAATATAGCCAGTTTATATTAGCATCTATTAGTTCTTCATTGAAACAGCACTGTTAACACGTCTGCTGTACTTATCAAAGTTTAGGGTCCATGGCCCAGGCCAGTCATGTTTGTGTATCCCTCTTGTGTTTCCCTCAGGACTCAAATGATACTGTTAATGTTGGTCTTGTTAATTGTAGATATAAAAGAACTTCTGAGGACGGCATGTACTCTAGCAGTGACTGCTCTCAGGGCCTGAAATAATGTTTTGAAAAGACTGACTATATAGTTGATTGAGGCCTCATGGGATCATCAGATTCTTGTTACCACAACATGTATAAATTATATGCAGGAAATAAGGAAACTGGGGGGAATGTACACTGTACTCATAAAGTCAGGTCAAAGCATATAGTGATCCTGTCAAGTAAAATGGAACATTGTCAAGTAGATCTCTGATACTTCAGTTGAACTGAGATGTATTAGACAGGGTGATTGTTTACTGAAGACATCAGTTTGGCAGATATTTCGCAGATGTGCAGTTTGGTATGAACTCTGGAGAAAATGACTGTAATACAAATACACCTTCACATAATTGATGC
Source organism: Paraescarpia echinospica (assembly GCA_020002185.1). Classification (NCBI taxonomy): domain Eukaryota; kingdom Metazoa; phylum Annelida; class Polychaeta; order Sabellida; family Siboglinidae; genus Paraescarpia; species Paraescarpia echinospica. Next base: position 29,110,951 of record CM034536.1, read on the forward strand.
CCTGTTCCACATGCACACTTTGTGTTCAGCCATGCATGACTCGGAAACAGGAGCCAGGGGAGGGCAGGTATACAAAGTCATTATTTCACCCTAGGTGTCATTGGTGACACATGGGCGTACCCTCAAACATCAGAGGGTTGCAGGTGTGCATTGATGTGCTCAGTTGTGTTGATAGGGTGACCCTTTATATATTGCACTGCTGGTCAGTCAGGAAGCAGCAGCTTGGTTTGTGATGAGATTTGACACAGGAGGATATCTTCTGAGTGTGACAAGTAAGTGTCTGGTTACGGTCAAGTACATGCACTAGACTGACCTGTGTTTTCTCACTGACCAATCCATCTCTTGCCAAGAAGGTGTGGTAAACTTTTGCCCAAGATTTATTTACTCACCAACTCAAGTTGAGTAGCAAACTTAATCGGTAGTGTTGAAATTGGTCACAGGTTGCATACTTAATTGTTTATTATTGTAGATCTATACAGGTTGCTTTAAAAATAAATGTGCTACTATGTTATTCAGACTTATACCCTAGCTGTCAGTGTGGTGTTTCTTTTTACTGTTTAACTTAGGGTTGGTTCTTTTAATGAATTAATTTTAATATTCATGAGCATTAATTACTTTGTGTCATGTGTGTGTAGAATGGCATTGGCGTTTTAGTGATATATGTTTATGTCGACCAGTTTGAGATGTATTCTTACTTGTTTTCTTTAGCTTTCTAGAATAATCCAAGCCTCATATTCATATATATTCAGCATTAGTGTCCTATTGATGTAGAACATATTAAGGTCACACTCATGCTAAATCTAAATGTCGGGCCTTTAATGTAGGATAATCCTGGTTACTTGACTCATATCTGTTACCCAGAATTACCCATACAGGCTGTACATGTTTCTTCCACACAATGTCCCAGGAGCAAGCATCATAACGCCATGCCCAAGTATTATTCTGCTGTAAGTGTAAGACACTGAATGCCCCCCCCCCATACATTTACATGCGCAAACTACATTGGTTTCATTTGAATGGATAGATTGACATTGGGTGTATTCGATCACAGTTATAGTAGTGTTCAAGTTAACAAGCTTTTGACTTCATACTTGGTCATATGTACCTTTGACCCATAGCTTCTACTATCATGTAATTAACAGTCAGCAACGTGGCTTTGAAGCTCTTCAAAGCAGAATTAAGTACAGTGTAAATACATCTAAATCTCCTGCTACAGTCTTGCGCCTTTACTATGTTGTTTACTTTCTGTCTGAGAGATTAAACTTCATTTGATGTTTGATCTGCGGTTGATTACTCTGGCAGTTCAACATAGAGTGATAAGATTTTAAATCTTCACTGTAAATTTACCTGTAAAAATGCCCACCCCAGTACACATTGACTCTGATTGCAGTCTATAAATGTTTGGAATCTGTGTACAAGGCCGTTAATATGTCATGCTCTGGATGTGACATAAAGCTTAAAGTTGTCCCCCTGCCAGTGGTTAGACCACACTGCTAATATCACCTCCAAACAGTGGAATCAACTTGGCAAACAGCAGCCCAGCTGGTTTTTACATATTAACCCACCCAAATGACCAGTGGAATAGAGTATAATTTATTTGATCAAAACATACATCAAGATAAAATGCAAGATATTGTATTACACCACCTTTGTAATATACGCCAGCAAATGTTGTTGTATCTTTGTCATATGCACTGTGATATATCCCCACTACATCGTACCTGGATGTTATCAGACTCGTGTGTGTGTGTATGGTTTAATTATCATACAGATACACAGCAGCCACTGAGAATAGACAAAACAATCTATCATTCCAGTGGTCCCTGTTGTAAATGTTACATGCGCACGCCTGTGTATAGTTTGGTAAAGGTAATGAATATCAAAACTTTAATTATGTGTAATTCATCATGTGTTGTGCACTCTGTCCATGTGTCAGACTGGCAGGTGCTACATGTACCAATGTTATTATCAGTTAATAGTAGCATGCTGAAACACACACCTGAACCCATGATGTATGCGCAACACAACAACTTAATTAATGCAACAGCTGCCTGAATGGAAGTCGAAAATACCCAATTAATCTGAAAGAGTTGCTTTATAAACATGTAGAAAAATATTCAAAGGTAGCCAGGAGAATTGATTGCACTGCAATAAAGAAGACACATTTGTTTTCCTGAATGTTTTTTCTTTCTTGAAAATAAAAAAGATCACATAGTACACGGGTAATATCATCATTTATAAGTATATAATGCATTAAATGTGTTTGTCACTTGAAGTTCCTTCAAAAGCAAGTATTTACCCTAAAACCCTGAACAACATAAAGTTCTGAAGAGGAAACAGTAGTTGTTACTGTAGTATGCAGCAATGACGATGGTAAATAGTTTGGATAGTAAATTAGGTGAACCGTAAATTATTGAGAGAGTGGAATGTAGCTCACTTCTCAACTTCCTCTCAACATTACTGTCACTGACAAGCAACGCTTCCCTTTGATGTTGTTGGAGTCATGCTAGTGTGTATGTTGTCAATGGTGGCTGTGTTGAAAGAAGTTAGCAACATGATGTACAGGAAAAAAATCTGTGACTATAGAAAATTATGATGTTTATGTAAGTTCTTTCACTGGCAGCAAGAGTTTCGAGAAACCCTAAAATCTTCACATTCTTCATTAATCTAATACTAGAAAATGTAGTGTACATCTATCTATATACAATATACAAATATGTGTGCAGCCAACCATCTGCTAGAACTGTTGAATATATACATGTACTACATAAAACAGGCACTTTATTCATGTTATGAAGTCAAATGTTATGAAGACAAATGTAAAATAGTGTCATGACCACAATTGCTGTTTCATGGAAATGTGAGGGTTCACGAAATACTGTGGTGAAGGAAACGTTTACGTGTGCACCAGAATTAAGATAATAAGGAAATTGTCTTGCTACAAAAAATCTTTGTAATTGTATTCTTTAGGAAGTACTAAGAGCAATCGTACAAAACTCGTCAGAAGAAAAAGTGCACTTGTGTATTGACATTTAAGAGATCACTTGTTATTGAGTGCACAGGAGGGTAGCATTTCCTGTATTGTTTGTTGCTGTGAAGTTTGTTCAAGGGGTCAGTCTGTGAATGGCTTCAGCTACATTTATCATGTGTGGCGAGACATCACCAAACAAACAAAGATTTAAAATGAGGCTTTTTTTTAGCAGTACTGCCATGTTTGTGTGTTATATTTATGGATTTACAAGGTACACTTTTTGTGTATTTTGTCTACAAAAACAAAGTTTATGTTACTTGTGTTGTTTATAGGTCTGTGCTTTGTTCTTTCTAGCACAAAAAAAGTTATGTTATGATACATTTAACATTTAAAACACCCTTAATTGAATTACAATGTATCCCTCTATGAATCACATTCGTTCATTTTCAAAATGTGTTCTGTTGTGAATAGTGTAAGTAATAGGCACAGTTGGTTAATAAAAGACTTTATACACATGTTAAAACATCTAAATGACTTATTTTTTATTATTAGATCTGAAAATGTGATTTGCCTTATAAATGTTAAATGACATATTAACTGAGACACTTTCACCATTTTATGCCTCATTCACCAAGAATTAATTAGTTTGTTCAATGATTTCTTGGAATATAATTGAATTTATGAAGTGCTTGTAACATTAATTACAGTCACCCTATATCATGCTGAAGATATTAGGAAAAAATGAATGCATACTTAGTTATTCACTTGCACACTCTTTATGATAAAATAAAATAAAATTTATTTATACACCACAAATCTCTACAAAGAACTGCATGCAAAATGAGATTGGAAGGCTAAGTACATATAAGCAGGTCATGTTTGCATCCTGTCAGTACATATATCATATATCAAATATAGATTGTGTGTACTTGCTAAACACACAATTGATATACATGTCAGACAGGAATCATATTCATAGTCATGTTTCGTATAGAGCATAATTTTATACAGGACTTAATAAGTTTAATAAGTCCAACCTGCATGTTATAAATATAACATCAAAAGCTTTGGTAAGTTTGCTCAATCAAATAAAAATATTGGTGGTGTGTCACTTTCTAAAATGATCATAACTTCAGTATTAATAGTATCTGTTTATAGTGATAATAGTATAATATTTTAATACTTTTTTGCTTGATTTAATTAGTATTTCATAACAGTCGTCAGTAAAAATGGAATCTTTCGCATCATCCTGTTGACATTTGATCTATCCCTCTTTGTTAATTAGTGGTTCTGTGGCTAAATAGAAGATGTTCTTAATTGCACTGATCGAAGGTTCATAAAGTAGCCAAACTAGCACAGCTTCTGTTTTTGCACTAGGACACCTTAGAAAACCCACGTTGTGTATTTATTTACATAAAGCAGCTGCAACGGAAGCTGTGTGATGGAGACCAGGCACCACATTGTAGTAAATATTGATATCAGCTTTGCTTCTGACCGCAAAAAGTGTATAGATTTTTGTTTTTCCTGTTACCCAGTGATGGTGAAGGATTGCAGTCTTCCTTCCATTAGTTTTAAGTTTCAAAGGAGAAGGATGCTGAAATACAAACGAATAAAAAGAAAAAAGGAAATTAAGATGATGTCAAGAAATATGCAAAAAGAGAAAAGCAGGAAATTTATATGAATGGAAAGAAATATCAGTTGAGCTACATTGAAGAAGACTACTAGAATTAAGACACATAAGAAGATGGGGCATCATGTACATCATTTTTAAATGTGGGGAGTTCTTTGCTAATAATATTTGTGTTTACTCAATATTTATATTACAATAATGATCAACCATCTATCAAGCTTGTCGAAGGAGAACTGGACTTTGTTCTATGGCAGCACCAAATGAAATAAGAACAGGATTTTGATTATGCCTTCTGGCCTTCCTCTCTCTGACCCACCCCTCCAACCTCGTGGCTGTAAAATGGTTGTCAGAGTGTGGGTGTTTCCCACTGAAGCCTGTTGTGTCACTGGGATCTGGAAGGACCCAGAAACCAAGCCCTCAATGCACTTGGAGTAAGGTACTGTGGTGATTCACCTCACCAGGTGAGGTGCAATGTTTTGATACTGATTTAGGGTAATTCCTAAGCAATATTTGGCACCAACTACGCTGGGAACTTGGCTCTGATAACTGGGTCAGTGCGTAGCTGTAGGGGGGAAACTGTGATGACATTGTCCCCAGGCTGGCTGGGGTGTGTCACACCTTGCAGACTAAGTGATGATGGGTGCATATGGTGATAAAGATCTTTATCAGTGGTAGTAAATAGGAAATACAAATATAGTCTCAATTTACATGATCTGTACAGACTCAGTGAAGCTGTGGGCCACCCAAGTTGTTGATATGGTGGCTAGTAGTGATCATAATATTATATAGAATACTATTGTAATGATTAAAGGTTGACTAACAATCAAATTATTTTGTTGATTTTCTAGACTTCATTGAGTAGCAATCAATGGAGTCCATCACCAAATACTGGTCAAGAGAGCATGCAGGACTTTAAATAGTAATTTGATTTTTTTTTAATGAACACTAATGCATGCATTAATAAGCTCACACTTTTAACACCTTCTGAGGTCCCTCTGACGTAATTTCTGTATTTGATGAGGTTATTTTGTGGCCGATAAAATCATTGTTCATATAGGTCCTTAATTTTAAGATATACACAAGCATTTTGTTTTCATCATTAAATGCGACACGGTGCTATACATAAATATACAGTGATTACTTTAATTACACATAACAGTAGTTACACTGCAGTGTTACTTTAGCATAATTGCCTTATATACCTACACCTTGAGGGATGCATTGACCTGTGGATGGAGTGTGATTGTTCCGACCAGTGACTACTACTATTAAAAGGATCTGGAGGTCATTGTATAATGATTTATACATACACCCCACTGCTGTCTGCCCAGGCCTGAAACACAGAATGTTGATAGGACAGCCCAGAGGCCAGCCAGCTATTTTGAGCAGGCTGCTCTCACAAGATTGACACTCCACACCACAAGTAAATGGACTCGTGTTGTACCTCCAAGTGCTGGAGTATTGTAAAGGCCAGTCCATTCAGTGGTACCATTCCTGCACTCATCTGGGCTGATAGCATTAGGCTTTGCAACAGTGGACAGTGCTACAGTCTTATGATTCCTTAGTTCACTCTGGTGGTATCCTTGTGACCAGACAGACAGAGCCTCTAACCAGGTAATGTCACTCTTTATCATTAGGACAGCCAGTTTCTGTTACACAGTTGTATAAACAAAGTTGTGTAACTTGTGTTGTTCCGATTAATATATTTTTTTAATGATTGGTTGGTTCATGCTTTCGGGCAATTACATTTTTGTGCAATTGATGATCGTTTTGATTATACACAAATTTGGTTTGAGAAATTTATATATGATTATCAGGAGACCAAAACATGTTTCAATTTCGTGAAAAGGATGCTATTGACATCATTAAAACCTGTTACACGTATAGCGTATTCGGAAACCTCGTGGTACAGGAAGATGCAGTGCATTAAATATATAAACATTGCCGGGCTGTTCAATAAGTTTCCTGCAGTGATTATTATGAGTAAATCCAAACATTTTCATCCAATGTCGTATGTTTATGTCAACTGCCACCAGGAGGTCGCATTTATACTGCCACCTAGCAGTCAAACTTTTCTTAGAATGGCCACGTACAAACCATTTATACAATTGATCATCGATCAGTTTGGCCAAACCTATGATCAGTTTTGAAAATCAAACCGATTTCTAACACTGGGCAAATGTACAATGTTGTAAAGAAAGGTCATTGTGTCCAATGATTAAAGTATCAGGCTCTCAGTTGAGAGATACTGGGATCGACTCCTACTGCTGCCATGGCGAACCAAGGGCAAGTTCATTTGTGCCACAAAGCTTCAATTCACTCAGCTGCATGAATGAGTACCTGGCTTATAGACAGTGGTGGATACTTGTACATGTATTATGAATTGTCTTCACACAGTAATTGCAGCATGGCTGAGTGCCTCCCTGAATAGGTGAGATGTTGTTTAGTTGAACAGGTTTGCCAGGGAGTGAAGTATAAAATGCTCTAAGCAGTCCTAAGGACTGGGTACTGTACTGTATAAGAACCTTTACAATGTTATGTATTCATGATTATGAGCTAGGCAGGTAGATTTACTAGAGTTTCAGTAAGAGGTTGCAGCTTGTCTCAGTGATGACATAGGTAGTGATTTAGGTCTTTTTCAGCAAAGAGGATTATATTATTCTCAATTTACACTATTTATAGAAATTTAGTGATGACCACCCAAGTTAACAATACTGAGTCACATCCACATCTTTACAGTCATTGAATCACATTACAGTCATTGAATCACATTACAGTTGTTGAGTCACATTCATGTATAATTAAAGTATTCTGTGACATGATTGAAGTGAGAGAGATATATATAGAATGATGCATGGAGGCAGGACCTCAGTAAGATCTTATCTTATTGACAGTAACCACTGTTCCTAGGCGCAGTCATCTGTTGTTCATGCATTATTTATTTCATGTGTGTGATCTGTCAGCATGACTGACAGCTTGGCCAGTTCACTTGTGGAATATCTATGTTATTCTGCATGGGCCGCATAGTGGCATGGGCCACATCTGTTGGCTGATTTAGAGGGAATTCTGCCTGGTGACCCGAGGAACTGTTGCGATAGACATGGGGAGTTTTATCACTGTAGTCAAGTAGTAGAGTTGTACAATAAATTAAAATGATTAATTTTGCTATACATCATGTTAGTACCATAATAGTGAGGTGGCTGTATTACTGAGGTTACCATAAAGCAAGGTTCTGCTCTACATATATATATATATATATATATATATACACACACCTAACAGCAACATAGGCAGACCAAATATGCATACTGCACCGCTTTAGGCAGACTACTGTTTTAGGCAGACCAAATCCGGTCTGCCTAAAGTTTTGGCCCTCTCCTGGTTGCATGGATAATACATTTTAGATCAAAATTCGAACTGGTAGTATATGTAGTATAACCAGAAATATAATGATATGTAGAATTATTTGCCAAAAAAATAATTAATTTTTGAGAGCATTAGTTTTGTATGTTGTATATCCTATCTCTCATAATGGAGCAGTCTGCCTATGCTACTTTTAGGAGTATATATATATATATATATATAGAGAGAGAGAGAGAGAGAGAGAGATAGATAGATAGATAGATAGATAGATAGATATGTATTAACTTTAGATGTTCACCAGGTAACCACTTCATGAAACAACTGACTTTGTGGGTCTTTGTTAACTTTGTCATTGCTGTGTTTCTTTGTGCTTTAATTAACTCCTGACAAAAACGTCTTATTGATAAGAGTGTGGTCAGAGTTATATATATATCTTCTTTGTGCAGTTCAGTCATGTTTGATCTATGCATGTTTTGTGTACTGGCGTTTGTATGTTCAGAGACTGTTCTACCATTGTATACAACAATAACTCATATACATTATTTACATACATTTAGATATATTCTCTGTCAGATTATCATTTTCTACTTGAGATTGTATTGTTGACATGAGACTAGAGAGGAGTAATGATAGGCTTAGGTAATGTGGGCAGATAAAAGATAGGTGCATAATAAACCTGGTTGACCTGGTAGAGTTTTAACTTTTTGTGAACAAATTGCAATTTCTTTGTGTGTGTATAAGCAATAATGTTCAAAAACACAAATATTATATAGACTTTATGATTTACTCAAATGCATATGTACAGAAATACAAGTAACTACAACATTTCAGCCTTGTACAAAAGTGCCATATGTGCAAAACAGCTAGACATACAGACAGACAGACAAACAGTGTTTTATTATATAGATAGCAATACATTAGTTTTTGTTTTATCATTGTTAAGTACCTGGTAATTCATATATTTGGTTGCTGGCTACCATTCTCACTGCCTGAAGTGGTAACTGATATTTTTCAGGGTGGCCTTTAACCTGCCCCTATGGTACATTGAAATATATGAGAAAAGCCATCTAGGGGGACAAGACTTAGGTGGCTTTTGTCATCCATGAACTAGGTGTAAGATATCCGGAGGGAAGTAAGTGCTATTTAGTCCAACAGATCCTAATGTTTGTGTATGTACATATTTATATAGCTATATACCCTTCAGAATCCCAATGTGTTGCTTGATGAAGCTCTTGGAACCAGATTTCTGGCTCATCCTGAAAATGTTTATTTAGCATGCCTTGTTTGGTGTCTAAAAGTAATTGCAGTGCAGCTGAATGCTCCCAGAGAAGTCGAGATGGTGTTTGATTGAACAGGTCTGCCAGGGAGTAAGGTGTAAAGAACTTTGAGCAGTCCTAAGGACTGGATACCTCGCTGTATAAAAAGCTACTTTTTAACAGAATAACTCGTTCCATGATTTTAGTGGTACACAATAATAAGAATAAGAAGAACCCTTACACAGGGCCATAAATCTAGATAAATCCATTCTGAGGCACTTAAAATACATAATTGCATATATCAACAACAATTATAAGTTATGTAAAATTAATGATAAGTCAATAAAAAAATGATAATACATCAAATTAATAATAGATATAATCATTAAAGATATAGTGATAATAAATAAGGAAAGATGTGGTGTAAAATTAATATAAAAAGTTCAAGCTAATAGTAAGTTAAATAAACTTAGTGGTGGTGTCTATCTTGTGTAAGTAATCTGGAAAAGATGAGTTTTCAAGTCTTTTAAAAGTCACAAGGCAAGAGGTTGCCATCATCTTGCTTGGAAGTGCATTCCACATTCGTGGAGCAGAGACCAATAAAATAGTTTGTATATGGTTCGTTTTCCCTGTGTGCAGCCAGTGACATCGGATGAGGTGAAGAAGGCATCTAAGATCTCTCCTCTGGCCATGAGTCTGGTCAAACCACCGGACCCGGAGCTACTGCAGCAACTCTCATTCAAAGACCAGCGCGAGTTCATGGCTAACTGGGCCGAAAACACGCTCATCCAGATGGCATCGGGGTCAAGGTCATCCTCACAGCATGGGTCAAGGCGGGGGTCGGCGGGCATGACGGATGAAGGTGAAAGTGGCGAAGACAAGAGCATCAAGGGTGAGTGAAATGATTGTTGTACCACATTTGAACACCCATTTTGTGCATATCAATTATTTTATAAATGTTTTTTTAAATTGAGTGGACAGGTCTATCAGACTGGACGGTTCAAATCAGTATTGGTTTTATTTGTTTTTGCTTATTTCGCAGTCAGTTTACTGTTTTTCATGTGATGTTTCGATTACTATCAACGAACTTCATCAGATAACTACCACTAGATGGTGATGAGGTCATCATTCTGCCCATTGATATGGGCTTCCCACTGGTATTTTAGGTTAAAAAATGTACTCAATATTGATTGGTAATTCATCATAGATCTTATTTTTGCAATCATAATAACCATATATTTAGGATTGGCTTTATTATTTTCAGCATATAAAATATAATTATTTCATGGCTGAATGTTGTCAGTTACAAACTCCCCGCTCTGCATTTCTGTCCCCTAAAACAGTTTCAAGTTATTGTCTTAGTCCAACTTATTCTGATTTCCAAGGAAGACTGAGGTTGGATTAATTGAATTAACTTTGTTCACTGTCCTATCTTTAAATAGTATTTTGAATGTAATCAGTTTTATCGCTGATACGAGTACAACATTTTGTCAATACCTTTGAGCCATTTGACTTTGAACGCATTTATAAGGTGAGCAGAGAGCTAAGGTTTACATCACTTTTTAATAGGCACTGTCTGGGATACACAAGCACCTTTCTGTTATATAGCTGATGGGACATGAGTACAGGTCAACGCTACTATAACCTCATTTGTAGTAGCAGGCCAATTATACAATGCCTAAAACATACTTACATAATATCATAAACATTATCAACTGATAGTACAAACAGATTGTTCCAGAGAAGTTGTTTTTGAGTGAAATACATATGATAATTGAACATTGAAAAACATACCTCTGGCACTGCATAAAGACACCATTATTACTACACAGAAATATGTTTAACTCTTTCACAAATCAATTTTTTCTCAGTGTAAAAAGGTCATGTTTAGCTACCAGTCACAGTGTCTCCCTTTAGTTATGTCTCTAACGTGAGATTCAGCAGTTGTGTGCAGCTTGCGAATTTACCTGTTACTCCATTGAATAACACAGTGCACACACGCTAGCTCACCTATCAGACATAAAACATCACTATGTTACATGTTGTTTTAATTGTTTGGAATGTTGCTACTGTATCCTGGATGGTGACTGTTGAACTATCCACAACAGATCAGAAACCAGTAACATAACAGACAGACAAAGATACATGCATCTAATAGAAAGTCAGAGTACTACACCGTGAAAGAACCATGAATTGTTATTATCTTTTTATGCATACTGCGATTATTACATGCATGTTCCAAGGTACATTGTGGCAATACTAAGTACCACGTATGAATACATCTTACATGGTATATGCAATGCCAATGTGTAATTGTTATCATTGTGTCGTCATTGTGTGTATGTAGTCAACCATCACTTGTAGGAATCCTCAAGACATCTGACAGCCACCCGCAGACTGATGTTCGGGGAATCTTGAAGCACTCTGTCCCAATGCCACCCAAGAAACCCTCCAGTGGTGTGAAGGGAATCCTCAAGGGAGAGCCACACATACACGGAGATGTCGACCAGCACCACGGAATACTAAAGAAAGACAGTCTGGCCCACAACCGGCCCGAAGGTCATGGCATCTTAAAGAAAGAAAGCTCTTTCGAGACCCGAAAAGATCAGCCAGATAAAAGCGTTCTTAAGAAGGAACCTTCATTTGAACTGAAAAGCGAACCTGCAAAGGGCATGCTCAAAAAGGAGCCATCATTTGAAGTGAAAGTCGAACCGGACAAGGGTGTTTTGAAACCGCAGGTCACGCACGAGACAAAAGAAGTCAAAGGAATCCTGAAGGAGCCGACCTTTGAGGTCGAAGGTCATGGTGAGCCACATGGTATACTGAAGAGTGGCGCATCACACAAGGAAATGGAAGTCGTCTCAGAGTCGGACAATTCTCATTTTGCGAAGACGCAAGAAGTTGAAGATGTGAGCATCGACTACGGAGTTGTGTTGAGCAGTGGTAGCTCTCCAGAGGAGGAGGTGTCGGCCACTGAGGAACAGCCACCAGGAGGCACTGCCAGTCCTGTCGTGAGACGATGCATCCCGCGAGAAATGCGAAAGAAGAGTGAAAGGTGAGTGTTGAGGTCCCAGCTTCTGTTCTGTGATTTACATTGTAAATGTTTACGTTATGTGTGCATGCATATGTTGTACTACAGATGTGCATGTTCAGTGTTGTACAATTCGCATTGTTATTATATGTGAATATGTGTTTTTCATGTGTGTATATGTATATGTGATTATGTGTGTATATGTATGTATGTATTATGTATTTGTGTTTAAGTCTTTACAAGTGTTTGTGTTATACATTATATGTTTTATTCATATTCGTATGCATCACTTAATTGTCTTTGAAACTTTGAAATGTGTTCTTTGGTCACTGTAGAATGCACTGCTATAACTGGAAATGTTATAGACATTTCATGGAGTATTAGAGGAGGAAGAAACCTCAACTTCTTCCCAATTTGTTCATGTTGTATCATGACTTCTTCCCTTGACCATTCTGCAAACAGCATATTATGTATGCTTCTACATGGACTACTTTAATTCTTACAATTGTTCATCACCACACTATAAAGACGACTTTCCATATCACACGAGTACAAGAATGCTTAATCCTTTGGTTTTGGTGCGCCACTGAGCTCAGATTGTCTGAGGATATTGGCGCGTAAGAAGTTATTTATTATTATTATTATTATACCTCCTGGCTGGGGTGGGGTGAGTGATAGCTGATATTTACTAGAGGAGAAGAACATCAACTTTGTGAATAATTTCTTGTAAATAAATCAACTCTTCGTTGTTAGCCATTTATGCTTATGAGGAACATATTTCATTTACAAAGCTGCTGTTTTCTAGGTGTATTTCTCATCTTATTTTGAATACATTTAATCCATATGTTATTTTTAACCTTTCTTTCTTTCTAAATATTGTGGTAAGCCTAATACTGGACAATATCCCACAGTGGGAGTAACATATTGAGCTAAAAGTAATGTAGTTCAACAGACAGGACCAGCCGCTATCTAACTACCCGGGTAGATCAATGTTCACTGGCTATAGTTCATGTCACACATATCAATCCAAACAAGTTATTATATTGTAAGTAACATTTAGCATATTCACAAACCTGATACTGTCATCATGATATAATACAGTAATAATACAAGATCCTCTAGTTTTAACCATTACACCTACAACTTTATTAATAGTAATCAGCAACTGACAGAGACTACTGCAGAAGGGTGTAGGTTTGGTTGCTGCCAGCCAATCAGCTGGTTTGTTGTGCAGGCCTCTGTATGGTCATGGCAGTTGCATTCAGGGGGCTTTTTATAACATCCTGTGACTCACCTGCTGGTTAAAGAGGCAAATTCAAATGTGACAAACCTGGGTTTGTGTCTAGACAGCGCAACTGGCAGTGTTGGACTGTAACGTGTCACAATTACAGACGGTTATTAAACTGATGCAAAGGTAGCTTATTGGTGACACTGTCACTAATTGGAAGGTGGACATCTAGCTGTTGTTGTCACACGGTTGACAGGTAGGATATATTTATCTTTGTTGTTAATTGTTCTTATGTCCCCTTTGAAATGAGCACATCCCTAGGTCATGGAGTATTCCCACTGGATTTAGTTATCTGCAATTGTTATATAAGGTTTTAAGTCATTTTCTATGCCAGCTTTTGTTAAACATGCCATGCTTTGTTGTGCTTCAATCGTAATTCTAGTTTAGTTTGACAAATTGAGCTTAATCAAAATTGCAGTTTATGAAAAACTTAATCTATGCGACAGTTTCAGAATAGATAATTAAAGTAATTATTTAATTTAGTTTCTGCCATGCATCATCCAAGGCATGTTTACACAAGTGATTAGTTGTCTGGTTGTTGGGTGGCATGTTGTTGCCTGACTAATCAGTCACATGTATGTTTCTTTCAAAGAGTGATACATCCAGTAGAACACGTGACAATGTTTCATCCAACAGTTGGCCAATTAATTACTTATATCAATGGATCTTTAAGAATAAGAATTTCATCCGACCTGTTTACAGTTAACCACATATTATTATACATACTATTTACATCAAGATTGCTATATTCATGCATGTGGCTGCTTTAAATTTTAAAGTAGATGTTCTTTTCTTTACCCAAAGCTGATGGAAACAGATAACTGAAAGCAGTGGAGTTCTCATAGAAATATTCAGGATGAAGCCAGAGCGCCGTGGGGGAACTGAGAAGACTTATAGGTCCAATGTTGTGACCCCTCTACGGGACTGTGTGAACACACCTCCAGCTCGGGCAAGCAGGGCTACTTCCAAGAGCCCAGGGTCTTCCAAAGTCCCGTGGTTCTCCCCAATGTCTTCCAAGGTGCCAGGATCATGTGACCATCCTTCTGTGCTGGACCTGCAAGCAACAAATCTTGTCTCAGCCAGACTTGCAGCTGTCTCAGAAGAGAAGCACACCCATCGCAGGGCAAGAAAGCAGGGGTGGACAAGGCAGGAGAATAGGGCAACAACCCCTTGCAGTCCCTGTAACTCAGCTCTAGATGATGGGCAAAGTAGGAGGGTACTAAGGACACGAGTGAGAGGTCAGCAAGACAGAACCAATGGGGTTAAGGTGAAGGCTAAACATGACATGTCAGGCAGTCCATCAAGGAAGTCTGTCAGAGTGAGACAGAAGAAGTCACTGGTGGACACAAGTAAAGAAGGAGCCAATGAGCAAACTGCCGGAGACATCTTGATGAAATCAGCCAGTGTTTTCGATAAAACTGTAACTGAATCACCAGTGTGTATTAATGCTCATCAGAAGAAATTGGCCAAAGTCTCAGAGGAAGCAAAACAAGACATATCAGAGGAAGACACGATGACGGAAGGAGTGAGTACCAGAGAACTAGCCAGTGCAGCCAGAAAGAAGTTCTGTCAGCTTGATGGTCAGTACACATCTGATGGACGGAAGGTCCGGATGGCCAGCAGTCGCTTTAATCGTCGGAAGCCTCAGAGAAAGGCATCACTGCGAATGCCACAAAGGAATGTATCACTGCGAAGACCGACTAGAAAGGGTTCTATACGTAGCTGTAAAACGGTGGTGAAGAGCCTTGATGAAGTAAAGAAAGGGAAAGTCTTGTCCATTGGCAAAGCTTGTGTATCTGAAGTAGAAACTGACTCGTCTGTATTGAACAATACTGAAAGTGTTGACCATGGTAGTGCTAATGAAAAAAATTCATGTATTTGTGATGCTTCATCAGTTTTGAGGGAGAGTTCTTGTAAACCCATGTCCAGTACTGAGGAGAGGCAAAGTCCGGGACAAAAGCGTGGCTTGGAGGTAAAGCCATCCTCTGATGAAGCATCTTCTCCTCATTTGAGCCAGTCATCAACACAGTCACATGTTGCATCAGCCAAGAAGGCCAAGCTGGATGGGAAGGCTGTGTTGGAATTGGTTGGGCATATGAACCAAGCATCAACACCTAGAAATGCCCGGACTGCAAGACAAGTCAGACTTGCTAAAACATCGAGTGGAGCGACCACTACACCAGCACAGAAAGTCAAGATATCTGGACCAACCAGCGATTTCACCATTAATAAAGTGAAGAAAATCAAACTGGCTGGGACAACCAGTGAGTTGTTCAATACACCTGTACAGAAAGCCATGGTTTCTGGAACAGCCAGTGAATTGGTCAATACCCCAGTACACAAAGGCATAGTTTCTGGACATAGCAGTGAATTACAGGACGCCAAGGTTTCTGGAACAGGCAGTGATTTGACCTCTACACAGAAAGTAGAGAAAGATAAGCTATCTGGACCAGCCGGTGAAATGACCACTACCCTAATACAGAAAATCAGCCCAACTGGACCAACTGTTAGATTGACATCAGTACAAGTTAATTTGCCTGGACAGACTTGTGAAATTGCCTCCTCTCCAGCACAGAAATATAAGGTTTCTGGCCCACCCAGTGAATTGACCAGTATGCCAGTACAGAAAGTTAGGCCGAGTGGCTCAACCGGTGAGCCTAGTCACTCAGTACTGAAAGTTACACTGGCATGTCCAACCAGTGAGTTGTCCAATACCCCAGCACAAAGACCCACAACATCTCGCCCAACCACCAAGACTCCAGTTCAGAAAGTCGATGATGGTCAAATTGCCTTGACCACGACCCCAATGCAGCGGTTAGCGAGGACACCAATGCATGTCCACTTCAGCGGTTTGAAGGATGAGCCCCTGGCTCAGTCAGTCAGAAGACAGGCGCAGAATAAGTCAGTCGAAATGTTGTCAACGACAGGACCTGACTGTGGTGGGAGTGATGCTGCTAGTGTGGATAACAGACAGGACCTGATGGATACTTCTGAAGATTATCAAAGGTAATGTTGGGGAAATCAGCAGATAATAATAATATAATGGTGAGTTGGTAACAATTTTATTTGTCCTATAATGGTAACAATTTTATTTTTCCAACATACCAGTAGTATATTTACAATATTTGTGTTACATAAAGTACTTATTATGTCAGAATAAAGAGTATACATGTACTGAAGAAAGTTTTCATAGTTGTACACCTCTGTACAGTTTGTGTGTATTACATAGGATACAATTTTAAAATTGTTTGACAGTACAATGTAGTCTTCACATTGTTGTTTGGTACGAAATATTGCACGAATACCCAATAAGTGCATACAAGCAGTGGCATTACTAGTATAGACATTAATTATATTTAAATATTCAAATGCAGTACATTATAATACAATCTTACATTCATTTGGACATTTCCCAGCCATTTATATAGGAAAAAGTACATAGTTATGGTTAGTGTGCAATTTTTCGTGTGTACTTCTGGGTGTATAGTGGTGCATATTTAAAACTTGGAGGTTACCAACACAAAGAGCTCTACCGGTCTAAAACTAGAACAAAATGTCATAGTACGTAATACATTCACTGGTCACATGTTGTCATCACGATAAAAGTGGTTAAATTACTGATAATGTGTCTCGTAATCTGCTTTTAATTGCCCCGTCCACAATCAGCACAACACAACATTCAACATGAGCCAACTACTGTAATAATCACCAAATTGCATATATTAGGCCTACAAATTGTGTTTACATATACCACTGGGCACATAAAAGCAATAAATAGGAAGTAAATGGATAATCACTCAGTTGCTGCATAATACCTTCTGATGATGCCAGATGTGGGCAGATTAATAAGTACATCAGAAGAGTAGAGCAGTTGTGTGCCCTACTGTTGCCCTCCCAGTTCAGTAAGGTTACTGGAGTCACCTCGAGTGGTCTGTTTTGTGAAAGCTCTTACAACGTGGCCACAAAGGTAAGATCCACAACACGCTTCCTTCCTGAGCCACTTGGAGACCTTTGCTCCTCATTATAGTTGCATTAATCAATGTCCATTTTACAAAGAAACGTTTTTATCCACAACATTGCGACATGTGTTCACACAAGCTGCATATTGGTTGTTGACACTCATAGGGTTAAATTTTGATACTTTTGAAGTTTTGATTAAATTCTTGTAGGTTTTACAATGTAATTATCAAATAATCAGTTTCCATGTGTGTCACTGTGATTCAGTGCCGCTCCTTTTATATGCATCTTATTAAATAAATGTATTTATCATCGTAATATAAATGCTACACATGTATACATACATGCATGCACGCAGCCACACACACACATATATGCATGTGTGCATGCACACAGACACACACATGCATGCACACATACAACAGAGGCACGTACGTTCACAGACACATGTGCATACACACAGTGTTATTTTTGTAAAGTTCAACCCATACAGGCAATGCGAAATGATATGAGCAAAACCTTATTGTTTAGTTGTTTAGTCAGTACATTACATGCATATGGACAGAGTAGAAAAACACTTTTGTAATTTATTACATGTATCCATGATGTAATCAATTATATTTACTGCAGATTGAGGATTTCCTGGCACACCTGCCTTTGGCCAGATGAATGTTTCCAAAGCTTAGTGTGATTGGAGTTTGCCACAACCGGATGATTGATTAGTCACCAGTGTGTAGCTCGTAATGACAGGTAGTCATAACAGTAACAGTGTTCCTGTAGCCGCTGGGCCTACGCTGGGCCTACGCAGTCAAAGGTTGGCACTTGTCTAAGTAGCCAGACATTTTGTTGCCTCCCTGGTTTTGTAAACACAGTTGTTCTGATAGTGTTTCCACTGTTAGCAGTATTGTAAGTGAGGTCTCCACTTGTATCAGTGTGATCTGATGGTGGAGAGAGATTATCTCGTGTGGCACATGCATGGAGAGGTTTGTGTGGTTGTCAACGTGAGACAGAAACACCCACCGGAAGACTATTGAAGGGCATCTGATGACATAAATATCTAAATGCTTGTTGTGGGGCATGACCCTGATTATTGAGACAAGATCTGGGTCATTGGTGGTGGTGTTTTACTGCTAGATTCAGCAGTGGTTCTTGTTGCGACAGCTGTTCAGTGCCAAGCCAAACACAGCCTGAGTGTGTCATGTTCAGGACAGAAGGCCCTGGTAGCTGAAGGGTGCTTAACTGGCAGTGTGTCAACCGACTTCAAACAGTGGATTAACCAACTTCACACAGTGGATTAAAGGAGTGGATTAAAGGATTTAATCGTTGCTGGATATAGGAGTGTTTCATATGGCTTGCTAAGTTCAGTGGACTGGTAATAACTGTGCAGTTGTCACTGTTGTCACTGTTGTCACTGTTGTCACTGTTGTCATGCCTGCACCAACAATTGGGTGAGCAACTTGTTGTTTGGTTTTGTTTTGTCTGCACCTACTTTGAAGACTACCCGGTGCATTTGTTGTGCTTTGTTGGTATGTCATGTAACTCATGTTGGGCATCTGGTCACTGGTTTAGAGCTTATATAAGAGTGTGCACTGAACTGTGCATGTGTATTTTGTTTCTTGACTTACCAGCATATTCAATCTGCAGTATACCATTTCATATGTATGTGCCTTTGTTGTGTGTTTCTATGTATTGTTTATTGTCAGTGTCCCTGTTTGTATCTGTCTGTCTGTCTGTCTGTCCGCCTGTCCATTTGTCAGTCCGTCTGTCTGCCTGTCCATTTGTCTGTGTCCATTTGTTTCTTCATTTGTCTGTCCATTTGTCTGTCTGTCTGTCCATTTGTCTGTCTGTCCATTTGACTGTCTGTCTATTTGTCTGTATGTCTGTCTGTCCATTTGTCTGTCTGTCCATTTGTTTGTCCATTGTCTGTCTGTCCATTTGTCTGTATGTCTGTGTCCATCCGTTTAACTGTCCATCCATCTCTTTGTCTGTCTGTCTGTCTGTCTGTGTCTGTCTGTCTGTCTGTCTCATTAAAACGGTAAACAAAAAGATGTTATAATCTAATTTACAAATGTATGACATCATCATTATCACAAGATTAGTGAAAGATGACATGGATGTTTTGATCAAAGAGAAAAACATCTCTTATACGTAGGAGGTCATCTTCACTTCCTCTATGTAGCCTCAATATGACAAGGATGCTTGTTACATGTCACATGGAAAATGGGTCATTCTAAAAATCGCTTATGCTTTAGAAGATAAGAATACATATTCATGAGAAAAGTTCAAAATAAATCAACATTGAACAACCATTTTCGCCACTAGTGTCAGCAACTTAGCAGTCAGCTAATGTGTTAATCAGTATCTGAACCATTGGGCATGTTTCACAACCACTCCCAATTATGACACAGTGCCGCTTGGTGTACAATACTCACTAAACTTGGTGCTCCACTAAACAGTCAGTAGTAGTACGGTCGAACCTCGCTTGACGTTCACCTCAATAATACAGCAATTAAGGTCACCATAGGACAGTCCCAGATTATTTCCATTTAGGGTAAAGTCTAGGAAATTAGTCCCACTAATAGTAATATGGTCACCTCGCTATTCAGGTCACCTTTGCTCAGCTCGTAATGTGACATAAGTGTGATGTTCCACTCATGTTTTTAGTAGACCAGTTTCTTATAATGCACAAAGGATGCTAGTTAAACAGAATTGGCTGCAGTCCATACCACTGAGAGTTCTCATTTATTATTTTAATAGGAATCACATTAGTATTTTATTCAATATGAAAACTAAAACATACTGCGTAGGCTAAAAGAACAGTTGATATGTTGGTAAAATGCCATGTCACATAAGCATTTAAGGGTTAATGAACTGTGGTTCCATTTGGCAGGGTTACAACAATGTACTAGAAATGTATACAGGGTGTAGTGCCTTTCACATTGTACAATGTGTCCTAGATGCATAACTGCGTAGAGATTTTGCATTCATTCAAACAATTAAAGTGACATTTATTTATCAGCCTGTTGGGTTAGCAGTCACTGGTGATTTATGGGCATATTTTAATGTAATTTGTATGATAATTTTTTTCTTTTCAGTTTAATTATAAAAAAATTGTTTACCGGTACTATTAATAGTGTAATTCCAGTGATCTACAAAGTATACAGATGAATGGATTCAGTCAAATTCGCTACACCAACTGGGTCACTTTATGTTATAAAAGTGTTGTTAATAGCTGTTTATGTTTGCATGCATTAGCAGTGTAATACATTCTAACCGGACCTGCGTGTTGTTTACAATGTTTTATATGTGTTCTCTTGCAGGATGTGTGTAATTGTAAACAGCTATATACACACTCACTAACTCCCCTCTAACATGTACTGAATAGCAGGCATTTCGTCACTCACATGACCTGATTTATGAATCAATGTCACACTGTTTATGCAGATGGGATGGGTGGTTAAGTGTGTACCCCTGTAGAGCCACTGTTTCTACCCTGCCAATGCCCAGTGCAGTTTATCATGTGAAATTTTCTTTTGATGGGCCACAGAATAATACATAATTGGAAAACTGATATTGTTGTGATAGATCATAATGTTGATTAATGACATTGTACTTTAAGCACCCTACTGATAGCGAGGGGCAAACGTAATCTAGATGGTTGTCCTTTGATTGTTTAAACAATTTTAGATTAAATTTACATAATACCTGGAAAATTGCTTATCAAGATCTTGTATAGTTGCATATCAATAATGTATAGATATTAAAGGTTATTTCTTATATGGCGCAGTATCCAGTCTTCTGGACTGCTCAAAGCGCTTTATACTTTACTCCCTGGCAGGCCTGTTCAATCGATCACCATCTCGACTTCTCTGGGAAGCATCTTTGTAATATTAACCTGACATACATTGTATTATGAGTGCATGTATGTCATTATCATATCTATCAAGTAGATCATAAGTAGTTTTTTATGTGGATTCCATCTGACAAACGACTTTAAATTTACACACATATATATATATATATGCATATATATATATACACTGAGTTTATCAAGTTATTTATTATCAACATCAGTTTTCGGGTACTAAACATTCTGATAAACATCTGGTTCATATAATAAGGTCATGTGACTAACACTCGGCATGGCATTGTGCTAACAACCCTCCCCTATCCTAGGTACCACACCCAACCCGTGGAGGGTATCTCTGACTCCTCACCCCACACCCCCTCGGAGGGCAAGCGACTGTCCTCCCGCCACCTCACCCAACCCGTCACCTCCAGCGAGAAACATGATGCGGAAGATGCCACTGTCCCTGTCATCAAGACGGGCAGCTCTATCGCCAATAGGTAACTGTAGGCGGCTACAAGGACTGGCCCATGCACAAGGGTTGTCTAGGATGGCCCGTTGTGGCGCCAGTCGGTTTTTTGTTCTACTCATGACCTATGTTGAAAGAGGTTACTGTGTTAAAGGTTGCCATTGTGTTGATTATGGTGCAAAGTAGATAAAGTGTGTGTTTTGTGTGGGTGAGAGTGTGGGTGTTTGGTGTGGATGTTTGTGTGTTTGAATGCATGTGTGTGTGTGTATTCGTGTGTGTGTGTGTGCGTGCGTGCATGCGTGCGTGCATACGTGTGGGCTGGCTCTGACAGACACAAGGGTCATCTAGGATGGCCAGTTGTGGCATCAGTCGTTTTTTGTTCTACTCATGATCTGTGTTGAAAGAGGTTAATGTGATAAAGATTTTCATTGTGTTGATATGGTGCAGAGTAGATACTGTGTGTTGTGTGGATGTGCTTGTTTGAGTGTGTGTGCGTGCATGCGGGCGTGCATACGTGCGGGTGGGGTGTGCGTGCGAGCAGGCGTGCGTGCATACATGTGAGACAGTGTGTGTTAGATTTTAGAATGCTTACTTGTGTGTATGACTAAGTATACGTATTGATGTGCATGTATTATACACAGATGCATACATGCCTCCAATGCACAGTGACACACAGCCACACGCACACACACACGCACGCATGCACGCGTACACACGACACACACATGTATATGTTCTTTATTGTATTCAGTACCAACTCATGCATGGTGTTACTTCTCTTTACAATATATATATATATGCCACTAACCATTGCTTTACACTGCTCTCACCCCCCGCTGCCTGCTCCACAGACTTGCAGCCCTTCAGAAGAGCGGAGAGGATGACTGGAGAAAGAGAATCGGCAAGGCAGGTGAACCACACCAGCGCGATGCCTTGTCCGGAGTCAAGCGGAGACTCGACCCGACTCTGCGAGGTGACCGACCTCACAGCATCGCTGTTGACAGCCTCCTGGCGAGACAACTGGGCAACGAACTGACAGAGAGTCTGGCAGCTTCAGGCGGGGACCGAGTCCGTCCATCCGGCATCGCGAACCGGCTGAGTTGTCTCGAAGGCGCCCAGGCGAACTGGCGCAACCGGATTGATGAGAAGGATGTGAAACAGTTCACGGTGGAAGGAAAGCTGAGTGCGGCAGGTAAGAGGATGTAGCGGTGTGCCGGGAAACTAACTTTGCATTGTTGTAACATCGGTAGCCATGGCTGTTGTGAGTATCGTACAATCTTCGTATTATTGTTGTCGGTGGTTTTATAGTTTTACACGTAATTGAATTTGTTTTTATGCAATATTTTGTAGTTTATATGTAAATGAATTTTTGATTTTTGTAGCAAGTTTTTATATTTACTAACATTTTATTTGTATTACATGAAAATGAATTTAAAAGATATTGGTCAGAGTTGTTTACATTATTTTGCTTTTCTTTATACCAAATGTCAGTGTTATAATGAGTTGAATAGTATAATTTGACATAAATATACCACATCAGATCAGTTTTATTGTAAACAGTATAATTTATGTTACAAAGTGAATCAATCACAGTTTTTGTCATGAATTCGTAAGGTAAATTATTACAGACTTTTCTCTTTTACTTGTGTTACACAGCGATACCATCACACCTTTTTACAAACCTTTGTGAGTTACTTTCACTGCTAGATATTTGCATGTGGCGTAGTCATTCATTGTTCTAATTATAGAACACTGTAGAAAGTGATCGATTTTAAAACCCATTGTTACAATGTTGTATTTACTACGAAGTGTCAATACAACATTTAGCACCCTAGTACTGTAGTTAGAGATGCCAACCTCTGAGGAATCAGGTGTTGGTTTGCTAACATGTGTGGATGGTGATTGAAGGGAAGACAGGAGAGAGTCCACTGATGCAAAGAAGGAGACGGATACCAAAGTCACAATTGAATCGAGGTAACTTACCATGTGGTCATTGCAACAGGGCCTGGGTTACGCAGAAGAATCATTGTGGCTTATGTGTTGTGCCTTGATTGGTTATGGTAACGATGGTTATGGTAACGATGGGAAGAAGAAAACTTGTTATAAATACGTTTGAGTGATGAGACTTGTTGTGGAGTTTGAGGAAACTCATGAATAAAGTTGTTTAAAGTGGGGACGTACTAATAGGCAGACAAAAAGGAAAGAGTGGGTAAAGTGGGGACGTACTAATAGGCAGACAAAAAGGAAAGAGTGGGTAAAGTGCAATTTTTTAATGTTCTCATTTTAGTCATTTATTAACCCAAATTGTACATATAGCATGAAAATGGTTTATTATGTTAATTATATACTGTTAATTATTTGAGCTAGTCATCTCCTCCGGATGCTGTAAATATATCTATACAAAGTCTGTCTTGTTCATTCTAGCAGAAAGGGTGGAAATTACGGTCTGGAATATGTATACAAACATTACCAAATTTGGAGAGTCTGAAATGACAGTATATAAGATGCAGTCATTAACACAATGAAACATTTCCACACTGGAACCACAATTTGGAGTATTAATTGACTGAAATGAGTGCACGATCGCACTAGTTCTGCCTTTTCCACTTTGTCCGCCTTTATAAGGTGTCTCCCTAGCAGGGTGTGACTTTCAGAGGAGCATTACTGTGGCTGTTGTGTTGTGCCATGTGTTGGAGTGATGAAGAATTGTGGAGTTTGAACAGACTTAGGAGTGATGTTGTATAAAGAGGGCCATTGTTGTCATTTGTGTGGAAATGTTGTTTTTGGCACGAATGTTTTTAAAGCAGCCTTTTAAACAGCATGACATTCGCATGAAATGTGAACTGTGTGATTTGTAGTAGATGCTTGCACAGGTGGCATGCAATGAGTTTGAACTGTTCCATTGCCATGCCTAATGTTATTGTTTAATTAACCCATTTCTTTCATTTGGGCTTAAAACATTCCGGGCACTCCCAACAATTACTGTAGAATGTTTCACCATTTCGTTGTGCAAAGTCCACTGCACATCTCTATGTGCAGTTGTGTTTAAGTTCTTATTACATTTGGTATTAAATGATTTCAATGATTTGGTCCATATCAAGGGAATGACTAATATGTTTTATTACTAGTACAAACCTTGAATACACCAGCAGATATGCATCCATTTGTTACAATGCCCTGGCAACTGGCTGTCTTACCATAAAAATTAAAGTAACGGTTCAAGTACCTTATAATGGGGCCTGTCAAAATCAAAACGATGTCATAAAGTTTACCAGATTCGCGGTCTGCCGGTACATGTTTTCCCCAGGGCAACCAAAATGCAGTTTCCGAGCCAGATGTGCAGTGGAATGTGTGATTAGTTTGACTTTGTTTGGCCTGTCCTCTGCATGCAGTGACAGGTGTTTGCAGTCTGTGTGTGCCTTGCATTGTTACAGAGTCTGAGTCCAGCAATGGGTCAATCACACCCACCTCCCCTACTAAAACCCTGCCCGTCCCCTTCTCCCAATCAAATGGGGCAAAGACGCCACAGAGGAGCAGAGACGTCAGCCCCAGTGAGTGTGTCACATCTCGCTGTCAGAATGTCGATCAACATTAGAAATTTTAACGTTCAAGTGTTCTTTAAAAAAATCACCATCGTAAAACACATGCTTTTGCAAATGCCACTTGTTCCAGGTGTTAAATACATATAAATGATGTTTCGGTCATGTTTCAATTAATATACAGTTTGTATAATGAGATTGGCATAGGTTAATATTACTAAAAGATTGGGGTAAGTTTCTTTTTCTTAGTATGATTTGCAAATTTTAAATTCCTTAAATTAATACAATAAAAGGAAAAGAGAATTACACCTACAAACACCAAACAACATAACCTGTTCGCCGCACTTTTCATTTATTATTAGTAAATGTTATAGTATGTCTGATGATAATGCTTAATTTTTAACATAATCTACACCATGCCTTTTCACTACACTTTTGATTTATTATTGATAAATCTTACAACATAGCTGATAATAACAGTTTAGTGTTTACATAATCTACAGCATAATTGTTCTCTGCATTTTTATTTTATAATTAGTACATTTTATAGCATCTCTGATAATAATTAATCATTTTTAACATCATTTGCATCACGCTTGTTTGCCGCATTTAAAATTTATTTTAAGTAATTTTCATAGCATATCTGATAACAATAATGTTTAATTTTCAGCGTCGTCTACACCGAACCTATTCACTGCTGTGGACACACCTTCATTTAAGATGCCCGCAACAAAGTCTGATGAGGAAGCAGATGTTGAGGCTAAACCTCGTGAGGTTGAGGTGTCGAAGGCTGATGATGAGACCTTCACCAAGTTCTTTGAGGGCACGGAGGAAATTCACAGTGAGAAAATCGAAGTCACTGTGGATGACTTTGACCACATATTTATCGAGTCACAAGACATGTAAGTTGAATAGTGTACATTATTTTGTGACCTCCAGGTTTAATTCCAAAATTGTGGCGAGAGTTCTAGCAAAATAATTTTCCAAAGTAAAACAAAAATATATACATGGACAAGGCAGTTTATCGACACTGAAATAATTTTTAGTTTATGTGTAGCCAGCCCTTATAAGATATTTGTCAATTTCTTTGCACATATTTATACTTCTAGCATTTACACCGATTCATAATTTATGACTACGAATCAGCAGTTCCCATCTTTAAAATGACTTGTTTAAATTGGTCCAAATTAGGGATTTATGACACATAAATAAAGCTGTGTATATGTAAATGTGGGTCATAAACTGGCCATTAAATATTTATATGTATTGGTAGGTATTGTTATATCCTTGTAGGCATACATTACACCATACAGTAATTACAGTGGCAGCAGCTAATTATAATTTAAACCACGTTAATGACTGTGTATGCGGACACTCCATGTGTTTGGACATCCAAAAAATGTACAAAAACAATTTTCTGTACTGTATGCTTTTGGACAGAATAATTTTTGTGTGTCCAAATATATGTAGTCCGTAATGACTATGTTTTGGACACTATGTTTTTGGACAAACAAAGGTAATTCTTTTTTTGTGTTGTATATTTATATTATAGGACAGCTGAGAATTATATTTTTTTTAGGTGTCCGAATACATCCTTCCATTATGGTAGTGAAGAAATTAACCCTTATACACCATGACATTGACTGTTGGGTGCTGAGCATGGAGCGCTGTGGTGCAATGGTAGAGCTTTGGGCTCTTGACCGAGGGAACCCAGGTTCGAATCCTGTGGTATGGTGTCAAACCTTGGGCAAGTTCGTTCACTCTACATTGCTTCAGTTCACTCAGCGGTATGAATGAGTACCAGGCTATAGACAGTGGTGGATAGTTGTGTATGAATAGTCTTCACGCATTAATTGCAGTGTGGCTGGAAACTTCCCAGAGAAGTCGAGATGGTGTTCGAATGAACAGGTCTACCAGGGAGGAAAGTGTAAAGTGCTTTAAGCAATCGTGAGGACTGGGTACTGTATATAAGAACTTACCTTTT
Organism: Paraescarpia echinospica; assembly: GCA_020002185.1. Classification (NCBI taxonomy): domain Eukaryota; kingdom Metazoa; phylum Annelida; class Polychaeta; order Sabellida; family Siboglinidae; genus Paraescarpia; species Paraescarpia echinospica. The sequence continues at coordinate 29,138,286 of CM034536.1, forward strand.
AGATATTTGCCCCGATACTTCTTCCCCATAAGTTTTCTGCGTTGTTGCAGTCTGACGACAACGAGGAAGGCTCGCCCCCAGCACAGAAGGACTGTAGGGTCACGCAACCCCATCAAGAAACTGGCAGCACGCCAGGACCTGCAGGAGAAGTACACGGAAGTGAGGACCAATGTCGTCGAGAAGGAACTCAGGAGGATAAAACGCGAAAAAAGTATGTGACATGGGCAGGCATGACATTCTATGCACTGTGTCATTGTTCTTGTTATTACACAGAAATACACACATGCAATATGCTTGGTCCAATACACGGGTGCAGTTGTGACTATGTGTGCGATCACTACGGACCTAATTTTGTTGACGTTATGTGTGCAAGTGGCAGGTGAACCTTTACTTGCCCAAAAAGAGATTATTATTAAGCTTTGAGATCCCCAAATTTACACAGCTTTGCAGTCCCTCATTGACATTCATGAATACACATGTAACACAGTGTAGGCCAGACGAGGGATTTCAAAGTTGTTCCTTTTAAGCAGGTGTTCCTTGTACATTATAACGAGAAGATAGTGTACAGCGGAACCTCACTATTAAGGTCACCCTCGGGATTGGGCGAAAGTGGTCTGAATAGCAAGGTGACCTTATCAGCGGGACTAATTACCCATATTTCCTGTTACAGAAATAATTTAGGACTGTCCTAAGGTGACCATAATAGTATTGACGTACCACTGCAGATACAAGCAGCTGATATATCAGGCATATAACTACGAGGAATTGATATCTAATCATGATCGTTGCAGTTATTGGTACCGTGCCACTAGCCCAGGAGGCGCTGGCTGGCCTCGCTAGCAAAGAGAATTTCACGAAGGTTGCACTAAAAAAGACAGCATCGTTTGGTGCAGCGACACCTGGTGAGAAACTGCAGCCGTACAAAGACCTAATGCTGTTGCAGGTCAAAGGTAAGCACATAGAAGTCTTGTGTGTTCCACGTTACAATTAGATGGAATCGGATATGAAGGTGCAAGTGTAATTACTAAAAATGCCTGCATGGCTCAAAACTTACAATTAATAAACAAACAATTGATGGAGCCTTTGTAGTAAGACACAGTGGAACCCCCATAGAGCTTCTTGTGTAAGCAAAGTACAAACTATGTAACAATTATAATGTACACACATACTTGCATACACAAAACAAACAATGTAATTATAAGTGAATGTAGGGTGCCTAAATGCTTGGGGAGCAGAGCAGCAAAGTCGAGTCACCAATCGTCATGAACACAGATATGTGGGTGTGATCATAACGAGTAAGGGGCTGTTGAGATTGAGAATTATTAAACGATACTTTTTATTATTTTTTGAAAGCAGTTATAAGTTTCCTATTATTAATTGATATGGTCCAGCACATGACACCAATGACATGTACGGGTGTGAATCGTCAGTGACATCATTACATGGGGATACACAGTTAATAGACAAATGGGCAAGTTTTATAAGTTACACATTTCTTCTTGCCCTTTTCAACAACACTAATGTGGTTTATAAGTGTCTTTGAAATTTTTGGAAATTCTGAATAAAAAACTCATACATTCAACTTCAGTGCTACTCAGTTTTAAGCAGCAATAACTTTTAGTACATGTAATGATGAAGTAAACGGCCTTGTTTCTGTTGTAGGTCGCCGTCACTGCCAGCTCCGCCTGGTGGAGCCATGCGTCCACTCCATCAACAGCGGTGACTGCTACCTCCTGGTCACGCCTGAACGACTCTACGTCTGGATAGGGGAGTACGCCAACGTGATGGAGAAAGCCAAGGTAGGAGACATTGCACAAGACGCTCTTGAGTTTATGTGGCACCTACATGTGTTTCATTACCTGTAACTGATGTTTTAAATTGACAACCCTTGGGAAGTTAAAATGTATATTTTATAAGGTTATCATGAATAAAGAATGTTTACTATTAATTGATTTTTTGTTCGTCTAACTTAAACGTAGAAGTACATTCTTATAAAGTGCAGTGTCCGGTACTCAGGATTGTGCTTCATTTCATCCCTGGCAGACCTGTTCATTCCAACACCAGCTCGACTTCTCTGGAAAGCATTTAGCCATGCTGCAATAACTGTACAAAGACCATTCATCCACACACCTCCTCCACTATCTATCAGCAGATAAACATTTATAAAGCTACATGAACTGAGGCAATGTAGAGTGAACAACATTACACAAGTTTCACAGTGGCAGCTATAAGATCCTCTCAGTAACAGCCTGATATTCCAGTCACTGTGCTGCTGTGCCCCACGTCACGTACAACGTTGTTTGTAGGCGAATGAGCTGAGTACATACATATACCAGAAGAAGGACCTTGGCTGCAAGCTCTCCTCTCTGCCTGACGTCATCTATGAAGACAAGCAACACCTGGTGGCTGGCCAGAATTTCTGGGACCTGCTTGGAGGACAGGCCGAATACCAGGGTAGGTTCATCTTGTAGTTATCTGAGGCAGTATTGAAAATTGTTGGTATTTTCAATAATCTGTGTTTTTGTAAATACAGACAACATACCAGCATTATTAATGGTAACGATATTATTATCATCAGAGTAAGGAGCTGCTAACAACTGAGATGCAACTGCAATTATACATCCACTTGCGCCATAGGACACTGCTGATTACTTCAGTCTCAATACTTCAGCCAATAATATCCTTGCCTACCAGATTTGGCTGTTTGGATTTTGTCTGTTACATGTAGGCCGTAATGTTCCGGAAGTTGAAGTTATTTGTCCACATATATGGGACGTTAAAGTTCAGCTTATCTTCATGCATTTGGAGATCGTGACAAATTGGCTGGTTGCGGGGATTTGGTGTGTAAAGAGTTGATAGCTTAAATAATGTACATCTAGTGTGTCTTATACACATAGCTTTAATTGACTGACCTCCTGTGTTTGTAGACCCTGGCCCCCCAGAGGAGGACGAGGTTTATGAGGAGTGTCAGGAGGAGATGACGCGGGTCTACCTCGTGCAGCAGGAGCAGCTTGTGGCAGTGCCAGAGTATTCCAACGGACCCCTACGGCACGCCATGCTCAACACCAAACAGGTATGTCTTCACATCACAAACAAACCGAAAACATGGATAACACTGTTGTAAATAATTATCTTAAAAAAGATAGATAGATCCTTGTAATTACAACAAATTATGTGAATATAAGATTTCTTAGAAATGCACAATACTAAATTACACTGATTATAACCCACATTTTTATTAGTGGATCATCTCTTTTTATTAGTTTACAGTCACTGGGTCATTGTCTGACTCACTTCAAAATGTGTCACTTCCAATCTTACGGGATCTAGCCGCTTATCTCTGTGTATGGCTTATGAGAATTGAGCATGACTCCTCAAGGCAATTACGTCACATGCATGAACATGTGTTTTTCATTGGTTATAACTGCTAGCATGCTTAATGCTGTTAGTAGCGTTTTCACAGGGCGCTGTGTTTTCATACGGAAATGTAAGTAATTCACTAAAACCAACTTTTCTGACAAATTATTTGCATAACGTGGCATAAATAAGTGGTAGCGAGTTACAATATGGATATCTTTCGCAAATGTTTCTGAATATTTTTTATGAAAACTGCATATTTATATTATTGGCATGATCGTCAACAAGACCATTATATCATTATGATTAAACATTTATTTCCTGGATTAATGCTATACTGTACATCTAGTTAGGATGATAGTTGATGGTGTTGTAATATGAAAGTTGATCTAATGAACAAAAGATTATTAGCCTATGTTCTAAAGAACATAATATCATTAGTATGTAATTTTATTCTGCTGCAGGTGCTGGTCTTCGACTTTGGCAGTGAGATGTACGTGTGGACTGGCAAACAGGTGCCCTTTGCCCAGCGCAAGGTGGGACTGCGGCTAGCACAGGAACTTTGGGACAAGGGCTATGACTATACAGACTGCGAAGTGAACCCCTTCAGTCCCCTCCACAGTGAGTGTTTCCACCTAATGTTACACCTCTTAATCAACTTAAGAACCATCTCGAAAAATTGCCCATCTTCTTATTAAATTAGGGGTCATGTTAAAACATAGATTTATGACACCCTGCGATTTCAAAGCCATTTAGACTCGAGACCTCATTTACCAGCTTGAAGCTGTGGTCATCAACCTTGCTCATTGTTATCCTTTGACAATGTGAATGTCTTCTGTCAATGTGAATGTCCTGTGTCTACAGAAGAGGGGGAGGAGGGAGGTTACCCACTGAAGGCCGACAAACGACCAGACTGGGCCCTGCTGGGCAAAGTCAACCAGAATATGGAGACAATAGCATTCAAGGAAAAGTTCATTGATTGGCCTGATTCGGCACGGCTAATCACGGTCAAAGGTCAAGAGACAAATGGCAGTGGCAAGGTGTGTAACTATAATAATCATTACTGTTAGGTCTTTCAGCTTGAAAATAATATTTGAAAATTATAAAACGCCAGAACTCACATTAATTGAATTAACATTAAAAATTAATTGCACCTAATGCTTGTTAATCTTTGGTGGTATTTTATAACAGAAACTAGTGTTTGTTTTTTTAAAGTACAAAAAAACTGATGTGTCAGCAATGTGTTTTTGGAGGAAAAAACATGTACACAATATATCTGCAAATACAAGATTGCTAATATAATCTATGCAGTTATCAAATTATTTTATATATGACAACATTTTAAACCATCGTAATTTAACTAAGATAAGGAGTTTGTTGTTGTTTATGACGTGTTGTGATGTCTGTTGACAGTCAACTGAGAATCCACCTGCAGAGTTGACATCGTGTGATGTGAAGACGATGTTGGCTGTGAACACGTCACCTGTCACGCTGCTCCTAGAGGGCAGTCATGTAGGCCGTGGGAACACATGGTAAGTGCTGGGCTGTGTATGTCATATCTATGTGATGTGCAACTCTCGGTTCACTGATTCTTAATAACTGTCCATCACCGTGATGAACTGGATTAGAAGTAAGGCTGTTCAAGATCTCTTCCAGACAGCTTGGTGTCATTTACAGTGTGAAACTGTCTGAAGTGCATCCACACCCTTCTCTTAATGTACGCAGTTACTGAGACACCATCTGTTTTGATTTAGCTGTTAAGATGGCGTTCTGTTACGATTATGATCACAATTAGTTTTAATTCACTGATCAGTGAAGCCTGCCTTAGAGGACACCTATTCATAACAAAAAACTTTCCTCAATGGACTTTTTTAAAAATCCAAAAAGATTAGCTTGCCTGTCCATAATGGTCATCTGGCCATAATAACACTTGTATTGCACAGGCCCAACCAGACCTGGGTTCGATTCCGCGTCAACGATTCCGATTCCCACTCCAGCAGACTTTTTCAATTCTGATTCCAACTCCGGTTGTCTCAGTTCTATTCCGACTCCAGCACAACTTTTGATTCCGATTCCAACTCCAGCACAACTTTTGATTCCGATTCCAACTCCAGCACAACTTTTGAATCAAAAGTTGTGCTGGAGTTGGTTTGATTCCGATTCCAGCAAACCTTTTGATATCAATTCCAACTCCAATCGGGCCTACTACTTTTGCTTTTTATTTATACATAATGTAGTCAATGAATAGATTGGATACGTTCAACAGTACAACAATGTATTTAATGAAGTTCATGTCATGATGTGTTCCATATTTGGTAATCGGTATATTGATGTATTGAAACCCATTGTGTCTATCATCAATTCATCAGGAACATGACATTTTAAGCTGAGTCAGTGTTCAAAGTATACTGTTGGCTACAGCGACCCAGATTAAAGAAGTCCAAATGTTTTACTATCCACTTTATTTAAAATGCAATTAACCAAATACAACTAATATCTCACCATGGCTGTTTGAGATCCTATCAATAACTTGCCTAACACCCCAATTGGGTAGGTGTTTAGTCTTTCCGCTTACACTTATTGGTAATAGTCAAATTTCACTTACACTCATAACAATTCTGATTCCACTCATTGTGATTCCGATTCTTCTCATTGTGATTCCGATTCTGATTCCTCTAAATTAACTCCGATTCCGAAGTTGGAATTGCCCTAGGTCGGGTCCCAACAATGTTCACTATGGTGGATTTCACTATAAAACTGAGACTTTGAACACATCCAATAGGTCCAGACATCAGTGCTTAAAATTGTTTCAAGTCCAGATATTGAGTAAAGTTGCTGAATTAAATTTAATTGTTTATGTACAAGAAAATGTGATTGCAATGAAATATCTACAAATATTATTACTATGATGTTATGATAAAGATGTTACAATCAATCTCTCCCATGACTGTAGTATACAACTGACCCTCTCCCTGTCCGTAGGGTCGAGATGTTACAATCAATCTCTCCCATGACTGTAGTATACGACTGACCCTCTCCCAGTCCGTAGGGTCGAGATGTTACAATCAATCTCTCCCATGACTGTAGTATACGACTGACCCTCTCCCTGTCCATAGGGTCGAGATGTTACAATCAATCTCTCCCATGACTGTAGTATACAACTGACCCTCTCCCTGTCCATAGGGTCGAGATGTTACAATCAATCTCTCCCATGACTGTAGTATACGACTGACCCTCTCCCAGTCCGTAGGGTCGAGATGTTACAATCAATCTCTCCCATGACTGTAGTATACGACTGACCCTCTCCCAGTCCGTAGGGTCGAGATGTTACAATCAATCTCTCCCATGACTGTAGTATAGGACTGACCCTCTCCCTGTCCGTAGGGTCGAGATGTTACAATCAATCTCTCCCGTGACTGTAGTATACGACTGACCCTCTCCCAGTCCGTAGGGTCGAGATGTTACAATCAATCTCTCCCATGACTGTAGTATAGGACTGACCCTCTCCCTGTCTGTGGGGTCGAGATGTTACAATCAATCTCTCCCATGACTGTAGTATACGACTGACCCTCTCCCAGTCCGTAGGGTCGAGATGTTACAATCAATCTCCCATGACTGTAGTATACGACTGACCCTCTCCCTGTCCATAGGGTCGAGATGTTACAATCAATCTCTCCCATGACTGTAGTATACGACTGACCCTCTCCCAGTCCGTAGGGTCGAGATGTTACAATCAATCTCCCATGACTGTAGTATACGACTGACCCTCTCCCTGTCCATAAGGTCGAGATGTTACAATCAATCTCTCCCATGACTGTAGTATACGACTGACCCTCTCCCTGTCCATAGGGTCGAGATGTTACAATCAATCTCTCCCATGACTGTAGTATACGACTGACCCTCTCCCTGTCCATAGGGTCGAGATGTTACAATCAATCTCTCCCATGACTGTAGTATACGACTGACCCTCTCCCTGTCCATAGGGTCGAGATGTTACAATCAATCTCTCCCATGACTGTAGTATAGGACTGACCCTCTCCCTGTCCGTAGGGTCGAGATGTTACAATCAATCTCTCCCGTGACTGTAGTATACGACTGACCCTCTCCCTGTCTGTAGGGTCGAGATGCATGAAGGTCTCCGGCGTGAGTTTGAGATAGACACTCTCAGCGTGGACATGTGGCATGTGCTCGAGTACGAACAGTACCAGATGGAGCCACCTAGCTTCGGCCAGCTGCATGACAACGACACCTACGTGATACGCTGGCACTACAGGATCACACAGAGCGGTTCGTGCTTACTGGCACATTTGTTAGGTTTACTCTTATGTGTAGCCACTGTTCTGTGAGTTTTATGTCTGTAAATGTTGCTCCAACAATTGCTCAGTGCAATGATTGGAGCATGATTTGTGTTTAAGTGTCAATGTGGTCTTGCAAGAAAGAACTTTCATTTATTTTTTATGATGTCAAATAATTTATGTAGAAAGTTTTTTTATGCAAGTACTAAATAAACCATATTGTGGCTTGGTGCTCGTATAATGATTCTAAATATGGATATAGTTCTGTTCGCTATTTATATTAACTAAACATCAGGTTTATTTATGACTGGGCTATCAGAATATTGTATGAAGTATTAACACATTTTTGCTTGAACATTTTCAAAATAAAATATTTAAAAAAAAGTTTTGTTTCCAGACCATTGTGAGGTGTGTGTAGAAGGGTTAGAGGGTTGTATAGAAGGGTGATGTTTCTCTCCAGGGATGCGAGACCTGAAGGGGCAAGCCGTGAACAGACAGACACGGACGGGGCGTGAGAGGTGTGCCTATTTCTTCTGGCAGGGCAAGGCCTCCAGTGTGACAGAGAAAGGGGCGTCAGCCCTCATGACTGTGGAGCTGGACGAAGAGAGGGGACCTCAGGTGGGTCCATTACCATATTTGGGGGCCCTAGAGCAATTAAAATAATTCTTTATAACTTGTGCCATTACAAGAACAAGAACAAAATGTTTATTTCTGACCATATTAAATAGCAGTATACAATATCACATTTTAGGCTACAAATACACTTGACCCCCTTTGGCTCCCCCTTTTCAACATCCTAAACAGGCCACTTTGTGATTTAGCTGGATGGTGTAGGAATGAACTCTAGGGTACTCATAGATGGAGACATACATGACATTTGGGTAGCGATGTTCTGAACAGTGTAAACAAATAGGAGTTCTTATAACAGCCTGGCACAGTGAAGCACTGTGATAATCAGTGTATAAGGAAAATCCATCATTAAACAGAATCCATTGTGAAATTTAAGGAGGTTTTTCAAAATGCAAAAAGCCACTGCCATATCACCGAGACACTAGCTCTGTGATACAATACCAAAAGTGTCCTAGTGGCGCGTCTTGTAGTTGACATTTTTCAGTATACAAGATCACTGTTAAGGAGCAAAATCAATTTTAAATATAAATATTGTGCTTTGAAATTGTATTTTAATGTATTTATGTTTGAAATTGTATTTTAATTTATTTATTTTTATTTATTATTATAATTTTTTTATCTTAGCTTATTTATTTAATTAATTTATATTTTAACATTTAGTCAACATGTCATTTTAGTATGTGAAGCGCTTTGATTAGTATTTACTTACTTAAAAAGCGCTATATAAAAAACGGAATTATTATTATTATTAATGAGCTCCTAGGAATGTTAGTGAAACGGTCCCTGTAAGTCTGTGTCCATGTAACTGACACGGTAGTTTTATCATCCCTAGGTGCGAGTCGTCCAAGGCAAGGAACCTCCATGCTTCATCAATCTATTCAACGACACCGTCATGATTGTGCACTTTGGCAAGCGGGAGGACGCAGACACAAACACGACAGGCAGATACCGCCTGTACATTGTACGCAATGAGCTGCCTACAGAGGCCTACCTCATGGAGGTGGAGTGTGCGAGTGCCAGTCTGCGCAGTCGCGCGTCATTCCTCCTGCTCAACGTACACACGGGTTGGCTGGGCGTGTGGCATGGGGCAAAATCATCTGACGCCATCGAGTCGTGCGCCCTCGAACTTGCACAGAGGCTTGAAAAGAAGTAAGTTCATTTACTGTAAACTGGAAGATTTTTGCTGGAGAAATTTAACAAAAGTAGGATTGAAAAAATTTTGTGAGAAAAACAGTTCTTGAATTTAGTGTGGGGGCATGGACTTTTTTAATCTCTATATTTTCCAATAATATATTTTTTGATTGATAAATTCATGTAGAAAGGCATTTTGCACAAATCTTCTACTCGTTCATTCCTGTGCTTGCTTATATGTCTACTGATAGAATTATAAGTTATATAAGTTATAACATTTGCTGAAATTTTTCTTGCAAATAAAACCTTACAAAACATGTGGCCAGCAGTTATTGTAATATGAAATTAAGACTTCGAATGACATAATGTTAACCAGAACTAGGTACTATTTGATATTAATTAGTACCCAGAACTTAGTCATGCTGCAATAAGTTCATGACCTTGTCTGTTATTAAACGCCAAGCTTAACATGTAAATTACATCATATGTAAAATGAAACCATATGTAGGCATTCGATGGCGACATACGCCAACTTGATTTGACTTGAATACAGGTGTTAACAGTGTTTGTTGTCACTGCAGGTGTCCGGCCGAGGTGGGGTTACACCCTGATGCCCTCATCAGGGTGAAAGAGATGCCAGAGGGGAAGGAGACGTCAGAGTTCTGGGCAGCCTTGGACACAAACGACAGAAGTGTCTACGACAGTCTCCTCAGTGGTAAGTGTGGCGACTGCAGTTGGCTCAATATTTAGTGTGTTTCTTCATTTTTAATTTCATTTTTATTATTTTTCAAATTATATAGTTTTGGATATTGATTATTATCATGTTTTGTCAAAGACTATGCTGTTACTTGAAGCATTTTGGTCATTTAGAGTAAAATTCTTTAGCCTTTGCTTGACTTGTTTGTGTAAGGTCTCGGATGTTTTAGAAATAAAACTTAGTGGGGGAATGTTTTTCAATTTTGATATGCTGTCATTATATAAATGTTATGCTCTGTCAGAATGTCATTCACAGGCTGAGTACGGTTTCATGCTGAGAATTAAAAATACCAGGTACTAAATATAACAAGATTTCCTTGTTAATGGAGCATGATTGTTTTTTCAGACACAGCGAGTCAGGACCACACGGCCCGCCTCTTTTACATGTGCAGTGTCTCGGGGGTGTTTGAGGCAAAGGAGATACTCAATTCATGCCACAATCCAGAAGGATACAGTCCATTTCCATTTCAACAGTCAGACCTCCATTCAGCCTCTCAGCCTGGTGGGTGCATCATTTTACAATGTCACCAGTTCCTGTTTATTTTCCTGTAGATGTTTGTATTACTTCTGTGTTTTTGCTGTGTGATTGAAATGCCTATGATTTCTAGATGGTCCCCTTTTGCGTGATTCCTTGCACCCTAAAGAAATAGTTATGAAAAGGGAAGATCTATCTAAATGTTCTACACCAACAACAGTAGGATAAAACTATTTGATATATGTTGATTGTGATGCGTGGCACTGCAGGCAGAATGCTACCTATATGGATTTTCTCATTCAGTTGGTAATAAATGGTGTTGCTTGGTATCAGTGTTCAAATCCTACCTGAACACTGTTATGATGATTCACACCATGGTGGCAAAGTTGTGCGCAGAGTAAAGTGGGGCGCAGAGTAAAATGGGGTGCAGAGTAAAGTGGGACGCATAGTAAAGTGGGGTGCAGAGTAAAGTGGGACGCAGAGTAAAATGGGGCGCAGAGTAAAGTGGTGCGCAGAGTAAAGTGGTGCACAGAGTAAAGTGGGGCACAGAGTAAAGTGGGACGCAGAGTAAAGTGGGGCGCAGAGTAAAGTGGAGCACAGAGTAAAGTGGGACGCAGAGTAAAGTGGGGCGCAGAGTAAAGTGGGGCGCAGAGTAAAGTGGGGCGCAGAGTATAGTGGGGCGCAGAGTAAAGTGGGGCGCAGAGTAAAGTGGGGCACAGAGTAAAGTGGGGTGCAGAGTAAAGTGGGATGTAGTAGAACACCAGATGCAATAGCAGTAACTGGAACTAATCTTCTTGTTGCTGTTCTGAAGCTTGGGAAATTCTGTTCTCTCCACATTGCCCCAGTTCACTCGGCTGTAGATCCAGTACCTGGCTATAAACAGTGGTGGATATATTTAACGATTCGTAGAGAAGTCAAATTGGTGTTGAAATGAAAAGTCCGCCAGGGTGTGAAGTTTAAGACCCCTTTTGGTGGTCCTAATGGTGTGTTCCAATCACCTTGTGTTTACCATGAGCACGACATGGTGACCTAGAAAATTCAGAAGCAGTCCAACTTGACCATTTGTAAATTTATTCAACTGGGTCACATAGGGGCCACAATGTTGTATTTACGCTAATTGCTAGCCCATTGGGAAGCAGCATAAGAACTGGACACTGTATAAGACTTGACCTGTGTATTTGTGTTGTGTTGTGCAGCGTTGTTCCTGCTGGACACACAGTACGCGGTGTACGTGTGGAGTGGCTGGTGGCCCACGGAGACCAAAGATGAGGAGAACGTCAAGACTGGCTCAGCCGAGGCGCGCTTTAACATTGACAGGAAGTGCACCCTGGAGACAGCCATTCAGTACTGCAAAGGTACGACACACGTCTGTGTGGCCACTAGGTAGAAACTGCAGAGTTTTCGTGTATTATTATGTAAATAATGGGAGTTTGTGTTGCGGATGTTTATAATGTGTCCTGCTGAAGGTTTGTTTAAAAAGACTACAGCTTGTACATCTTACATCATGTTCATCCATTGCTGGATGTAGCCTTTCACCAGTTTCTCTCTATATAGTGTAAACATTAGGAGTCTGAGTAATGGATGATTTTAGTGTACCCTATAAAAAATGTGTTTATGGAGATTTTAAAATCTTTATATCTTGTGCCATGTCCCTCCGTGGCTGGATGTAACCAGTTAGACCGTTATATCTTTCTGTGCCTGTTCTTATCAAAAGTGCTCCTGCATAGTTGGTAACATTGTCACGCCATCATCTCGTACATTGAGGTTAAACAGGCTATACTTCTGTAACTTCATATGTGTACATGTATATATATATATATATGTGTATATATATATATGTATATGTGAACTTACAGAAGTATATATATATATTACAGGACTGTATATGTGGATTTGAATAATTAATTTCATGAAGCTTTTTTGGTGTGTGGTTGTATAATAAAGGTTTGTCCATGGCTGTTGCGGTGTGTATTAAACACAGGTGGATATGACAAACATGAATACAGCAGGGAAGTGTGTGGTTTCAGAGAAGAACAAGGCGAGTCCGCCTGCAGCCTACCTGGTGTACGCAGGCCTGGAGCCTTTCAGTTTCACCAACATGTTTCCTGCCTGGGAGGTCAACGAGTCAATCACAGAGATCAACCTCGCGGTTAGTTGTCTGCTTTAACATTGTGTGAACTTGACTGTCAGTAGTTATGTAGAGTTATTTCAAATGAATCATTGGCAAATCTATATTTTAAGAGTAACGTTTTTACCAAAAAATTAATATAATATTCTATCGACGCAGAATTAAGTTGTATCAAAATGGTTGCTATAATAGTGGTTGTGTCTGGTCATAATAAGGATTGTATTGATAACATGATTATTGATGTTCAGTACTTATGCATATATTGCTATGTTTAGTTATTAATATTTTATGCAAATTTTAACAATATTATATTCATACCTCATGTATTCAATAGGTTAAAAAAGTATCATGTCACAAACGATTCGTTAACTAATAATGCTAACGAAGATGCTAATATCATGTCTTTAGCACATTCAGAGTTTACAGATGTTCATATTTGTAGTGGGTGAATAGTTTAATAAGAGTGTCACTGTATTCAGTCATGGAAAGAATTAAATCATTATATCCGGTATCTTGTGAAGGTGTTAATATCTTTATGTTACCGTTTCTACAGCCAGACTTGCGGAATACAGGTTAAGTTTGTCAGAATGCAATGTGTGTTTGTTTGCAGGAGGGTCGAAAGAAGGGCGAGATGGTTGTCATTGAAGACTTGCTCGCTAAGCTCACCTGCACAAAGTACCCCTGGGTGGAGCTACAGGAGCGCCCTCTACCAGAGGGTGTCGACCCACTCAAGTTGGAGTTCTATCTTGTCGATGATGAGTTCGAGGTAAACACTGATTTAGTTGCACCAATCTTATGATCTGTATTAATCCTTTAGAACTCAGCTGTTTTTTAAAGTTACCATTTTCCCAGTTATTTGATCAGAAACATGAACATTTCATGTCCACACATTCAAGCATTGTTTGTAATATTTTGTTTCAAAACTATCCACTAGGTAGCAAATACTAAACTATTATCCACTAGATGGCACTACCTCAATATACAGTATTGTACAGTTGTTTTGGACTGACTTGACTGGTCACCTTGCAGTCTAACAGAGTGATATGTAACTCGGTCCCATAACCTGAAACCACAGGTTACAAACTTTCTGCCTGGTCCAATTGGCTAATGAGCTTACAGTGTTTTCTTGTGTAAATTTTACTGCATTATGTATGAAGAGACAGATTGATTCCAAGACTACAAGGTACTGGACATGAGAAATAGACATTCACTAAAAACTGGCTGTGGAATATGGTTGTCACTGTGTCACACTTTCAGTATCACAATTGTCAACATCTGGAATAGCCTCCCAGACAAGATAGAAAGCCTAGCAGCAAGAAGCCATTTTACGACACGGATTTTGATAAATATATGACCTTAGGATGATTCTGATCACAGGTTCCACCTGGTTCCTCAATGATCATATATCTTCTTCAGAATCTAATATTAAGAGTTTACTGTTTCCAGTTCCTGTAGTTAGTGTTAGTGGTGCAGCATAGTGATATAACATAACGCCTGAGTAGACCAGTATAGGTCCAGACGATTTTTTAATGAGTTCATCAATCTACCTTGTAGCTTGTATTACTGATTCAGGCAGTTGTTACGTAGTTTAAACAGTTGTAATTTACAAAGAATGCACTATGACAGCACACCTACTGACCATAAACAACAAAGTCAAATAGTAGCCGAAGAATACTTTTACAAGAATACAAGCTAGAGGAAGGATTAGTGTTTGGTTAAATCATTTTCAACTCGTATCATTTCACAATAATTGTTTTGTCTTTGTCTCTACAGGAAGTACTTGGAATGACCCGCACAGAGTTCTATGGCATGCCAGCATGGAAACAAGGCAATCTAAAGAAGGAAATCGGCCTCTTCTAGGGAACCAGAGGACATGGAAACAAAACAACATGGGCTTGTTTTCGACAAGTTTTGTTTCAATGATGTCAAGTTGTCCTGCATGTTCAAAAACATAAACAGTGAGAACTACGAACTTGTGTGTTGACAAGCAGTGTAGACACATGGCTGCATTACGTGTGACTGTCAGAAAGCATCATATGAGCTAGAACATGGGCCCGTCGTTGACCCGTCACTGACCTGACATTATGTGGATGGCAAACAGCTCAGCCTACTGCCCATCTGTCTTTCATGGCCTCTAAGGACACCACAGTAGCTTAGTTGGCTAACTAATTGCACCGACTTGTCATCAGTAAGGGACGGAATCATACTTAAGTGAAATGATTTTCAATAATATGGACATATTGGCCGACTGCTGGCTGTGCCAAGGACACAGCTAAATACGTTGTTGTTGCTGTCTGTTTGTAAATATTGTACATATGTTGCTAGCTGCTGATGCAAGAGTTACTGAACATATTGCCACATGCATTTCCAACACTATTTTAATATTTTTACTGCTGTCATAACGTTATGGCTTACAGGTTTTGCTTGGAAGTTTATGATGCTCCTTATGGCCGACTTGTGAAGTTTCAAAGACAAAAAGAATAGGTTCTATGGTATGTTGCAACATGTGGTTGGCTGGTGCAACGACTGCTCATTGAAAAACCACTGATGGATTAATCTGTGCAATAGAATAATGCTGGCAGTGCAGATTTTGCCCTGTACTATTTTTAAATATATGCTTTCAATGTACAACCTTCAAAAATGTTTGGTATTATTTTTTAACTTTGACGACATGCAAACTGTGATTTTGTGGGATTTCCCCTGTAATATGCTGCAGTAACAAAACAATGTGACTGATGCAGATTCCTTTTTAAACCTCTCTATTATACATGAGATATGTCTGGATCAGTATGTTTAATATATTACCCCAAGCCTAATGTGAAATTGTCTTCCTGAAAAGTCGTTTTGTAAATAGACCTGCATTCGCAAACTAACACTAAAAGCAATCATTATGGGTTTCTGTGAAACTACTAAAGCTTGGTTGATAATTTCTTCAATAGTTTTTTTGCATTAACATATATAGTCGTGCAAGATCTATTGCAATGCCTCAGTCTCATGTTTATACATCTTTTTTATGCAATGAATTATATGGTTATACTTGGACTTGCGACTTCTTGTTTTATTTGCTTGTTGACAATACCGAGTGAGTGTTTGAGAGAGCTTGACAGGTTGGACTGAATGTTGTGAAAGTTTGGGAATGTCTGCACAGAAATACATGCACAACCGTGACATTTCACTGTCAGCTTTAATTATTGATAGATGTTCACCAAACACAATTCTCTCTGGCAGTGTATGATGTGTGCGAAAAATTGTCAATAATAGAACAACAACAACATTGTAGCCTAAGTATTTATTGATGACAACTGCATCAAGACAATCGAGACACTATAAAAATAGTCTATGTAAGAAAACCATAATAGACAAGTAACATAAGGGTGGATGCCACACCCAAGTTGGAAGTAGGCACACATTACATTATACTTAATATTCTACAAAGAGTAATTGAGACCAATACATGTTTGAAACATAGCAGGCATTAAAAGGCAATAAACTGAAATCTTATCTTTCAACATAATAAAGGAACAAAAAAAACAGCCACACATGAATTAATTAATCTACTATAAATTATATAGAAGTTGTCTTACTAGGAATGCTAAAAAAACAGGTATGCAAACATTACGCCAATGTTTACAGTTCGCCTGTAAGTTTTCTTTACGGAACTGTCCCTAAATAATTGTGTTCTCGTGAACTTTGTGCAAATTTCGCAACAGTATTTATATACACTGTCTACTGTTCTACCACAGCTGTACTGCTGCCATCCAGGCCTGGATGACAGACAGTCACTGTGAGTTTACTTGAGGGCAGCAACAAGGTCATCAATTGACTTTCCCTCCTCCAGTGCCTTCTCCATCTCGATCACCTTTGTCACTCCGTCTATCAGCTGCTGCACAAACTCTCTCTGAAACACAAACGTTGCACATCTAATAAAAACCCACATTCTCATATCAGTCAACTATATTTGAGGACGGATTCAAGGGAGCAATTAAAAGCCCCTAGAGACAACAAAATTGTATTTTTAAAGATCCTACACAAAAGCAATTTAATAGAAAGACGGATTATGATTGGGGAGTCTTGTTTTAAAATTGGTATTTTGGAAGATCTTATACAAAACTATTCTGAGATCAGGCTATACTGCTTACTCCCAGGTTCGTACTATATTTCACCAAACCCACAAAATCCCCTAAAAAAAGATGGCGCTTCCAAAATCAATCAATATTTTTTATCGACAACATAATGCTTTTGAAAGATATCTTCAAATGGATAAATTGTAATCTTCCCTTTCTCTCAGCTATTTAAAAAAGATGTTCAAACTTGGAAAAGTACTCGGTGGAGAATAGAGACTGGTTTCATCATAAAGTAGAGCTTCATTTAAATATGAGCAAGAGATTTTTAACAACCAGTTTTGCCCACTGGTTTACCTGCCAAAATAGATTCACCGCCTTATTTGTGTCAAATGACTAAGAGATGATTAGCAGAAAGTGTACCTCGTTCTTCTTGAGTCGGGCAGAGTTTGAGAGGTCGTAGACATCATCGACGGCATCCGTGTGCTCTCCTGCCGTGCCTCTCTTCTGCATCTTCAGCGCCAGCACAATCTCGTCAAAGCGCGGGTCCTACAACACGACAAACAATAATTATAACATGACAAGACTTCTGTTGTGTCAATATCCTCTGTGGCACATAAAAACCAAAATGTTAGATATTCTCGAGATCAGTGTGTGAAGACGTCATCAACAAATGGTTGGACCATGTATTATTGTAATTTAGTACTTAAAAACCATTAGTCAAGTCAGACAAACCCTGTGGTGGTCACAGTATTCGAGTGGCACTATCTTGTGAATAGCTTTGAAACATATTTGATATGATGATGCAGAGAATGGTTGAGGATGAAAATAACCTAACAGATGAGATCGAGAAGTACGTAGTTCGGCGTAATAGGAAGATTAGTAAGAATCCGGATGATGCGAGCAGGTCAACTGTATCTACCCCCCTGGTAGGTGAAGTTGTAGGATGTATGTTGGCATCAGTCTAGGTGGTGATGAGGACTACTTGTTAATCAATACATCAGTAGTATTGAGTACACTGCAGCTGACAGTGGTGGGGCTGGCCTCTTGGGGTGGCTCACCTTGCTTAGTTTGTGCAGCTGGACATGTACGCTGCACCTGATGCCCGTGCCAATGTTAGTGGGACAGGTAGTGATGTAGCCGAGACGCTCACTGTGCATGAACTCTCGACCCTTCTCTTTCATCAGGCGCGCCACCTGCGACACAGACTAGTTGTTACAGTTCAAAGGTCATTATGGTTCACATGTTATTACATTTCAGTTCATAGCATCCTATGTTTTTTTATAATTCACATGTCAATCATTACAGTTCACAGGACACTACAGTTCACTACAGTTTACATTACATTGCTCAAGTAAAAATCTGGAACTATAATAAAATGTTTGTTTACAATAGAATATATAAATAAAAACACTAACATTTAAATTACCAAATAGTTCCAATGAATGTTTGTATATATACAAAAAATCTAATCAAAATATGTTGGTGAGTGGGTGTATGGATCAAAGATCTATCTGGATTACCAACAAAATGGGATCGGTATCTGTTTTGATAATTCTACCTGGCTGAAATTTTGCAACAGTCCCCTTTTATGTTGGCAATGTGTGTCTTCAATTTGTAACTGATTTGTGTTGGGATAGGTTTGTGAGTGAGATCAATCCTATCCAATGTCCAGCAATGTACCTCGTTGATGGCGTTACAGAGTCGTGCGAAGGTTCCCTTCATGTCTCCGCCCTGCTCCATGGAGATGAGACGACAATGGTCCTCCTCATTCACCCACACCAGGAAGTTCTTCGCCTTGTTGTGCCTTCAACACCAACACTCACCATCAGAGACTGCGGAAACACCATCAGAGGCAGGGATTGTATGCATGCCTTTGACAACAAATACTCACCACCAGAGACTGTCACAAGACTCACCATCACAGACAGGGACAGCATCGGTGCTTTCAACACCCAAAACTCAGCATCACTTGTGTGTCTACAGTGCCACCATCTGGTGACTAAAGAGGTAATTGAGAGTGAAACACCAGCTACATGACAACGCTAACTTGGAGATATTGTATGTGCATCTCCTCCAAGATACAAAAAAAACTCGCATAATTATATGTCCATTCGCTTCCTTGGACCATGGGGCTCTGATCTACCAATTGGCGATGTATTAAAAACACACAGAGGTAGTTATTTAGTTATTTAATTTATTGGGCCTCCATATTCGACAAAATCCCATGGAAAAGGCTAGAAATGTGCTGAACTGTGATGAACGGGTATAGAATTTAAAGGGTGCATCACATGAAGCTGTTACTGAAAGGGTAGATATATATTACTGATCTGTGCTTATTTGTTAGAGAAGAGTTATTTGACCAGTGGTCACTCACCAGATGCCCCGACCATCAGACCAGTCTCGCACTGACCCTGAGTTGACCATCAGGTGTCCAGTGGGCTTCTGGAAGAGGAAGTGATCCTGAAACATGGAAATAAACATCTTAGGTCAGGAACTTTGGTCGTCAAGACAGTTGATTTCTATTAACAAACGTAACACAAGCATCAGGCTGTACAAGGTACAAAGTATAATTATTTTATCATAAAATCATGTTATACAGTATAAATGAATCTATTTTAACATCTCATACTCCCAAATGTGTTTCAATGACCGATAATTTAACTGGATATTATCTGCAATTCAGCATGCAATATAAATATGATATTCATTTAAACGCCTCTAGATGTGGTACTAAATAACATTATTTTATGATGAAAACACTTACACTTTATTCAGTTGCATATCTAATATCTCAAAAAGGAGGGGCCAAACTTAGTCAACTATTAGTTTCCTACACTCAAATTTAGTGATGCGAAATGTTATAATATATTTAGGAAAAAGGCCAAGACAAAAAAAATGCCACTGATGTTGAAGCTCATTAGAAGAGCTTGTTGTTTATCTCAAAGGTGCAATCACCTTAGTTGCTATTCTACATTCATCTCATCTAGCAGGTACAAATAGAAAAACCTATGACATTAACCCATTAACCTCAATATATAACACACACCTCAATGAGTTGTTTCTCCTCGTCTGAGGTCATCTTGTTGAGGGGGTAGTAGGTGCCTTCGAGGTCATCACTCAGTCCAGCCAGGGCCTCGGTGAGGATGCGTTCTACCTCGCGCCTCTCGACGCGGGAGATGGCTGGGGGTAGACACAGACCTCGCACATTGCGGCCTGTCCTCACGCGACATGACTTCACGTACTTGTCATCCAACTGGCCTCCGTTCAACTACACACACACAGGCGATGTCAAGTTAATGTCAAGTAATGCAAATATAATTTTATAATTCACATTATTCAGTTTCACAGCAAGCACCCAAAACATAAGTACTGATTGTCATGTCTGTATCATTAATGAACTTAACGTCAAGTAAAAATCTGCTGGAAATTGTCGACCACAGAGAAGCATGACTTTATAAATATTTTTACCTGGTACAGCTGTACTTCTATTTTGCTTTTTTTCATCAATATGCTTTGTATATTTCATTTGTACATCTAATTTGTTTGATTTGCTTGAAGAACGCTTTTGACTTGACTTTAACTTCACTTCAATTGTACATGTAAAGAAATCCAATATGTACCAACAGTTGCAGTCATAAATGTCAACAGGGGAACCTCACTATTGAGATCACCCCCTAGGATAGGGAAAAAGTCACTTGGACAGCCAGGTGACCGTATTAGTGGAACTATTTTCCTACACATTTATATAACTAATCTGGGACTGTGCTAGGGATCGATGGTGACCTTAATTGCAAGGTGGCTGTATTAACAAGGTGGCTGACTGGCTGTATTACCGAGGTGGCTGTATTACTGAGGTGGCTGTATCACCAAGGTGGCTATATCACAGAGGTGGCTGTATCACCAATGTCATCATGTGGCTATATTACCGAGGTGGCTGTACTACCGAGGTGGCCGTATTACTGAGGTTGCTGTATTACCAAGGTTGCTGTATTACCAAGGTGGCTGTATTACCAAGGTGTCTATTTGACCTAGGTGGCTGTATTACCGAGGTGGCTGTATTACCAAGGTGACCACAAAGCAAAGTTCAACTGTACTTTTGTTAAAACTGTTTTATTATGTAATGATAGTAAGTGTATTTATTACAATGAACGTCATATACCCGGGGTACTCAAAATCGAAGTAACAACGATGACGACAATGATGATGATCATGATGCTATAAATACCGGTACATTTTTGTGTGTAAATTTAGGTTACACGTAAAACTCAAACTTCAAAACACATTTTAATCTGGAATAACATGTCACAATAAGCTTGTCAATTGTGCTAAGACATATCTGCATGAACAAGGAAGGTGGGTAAGATTCATGTTATATTTTAAAACTGTTTCCTCAACTGTTTTCACCTGTTGCGAATCTTGGTCTTTCTTATCCAAATATATAATGTATGAGCGGTCTAAATGATATCCAGTCATTTTAAATAAAAAAGGCATATTGCTGAACATTCTTCAGTATAATTCATTTCTATGCAAATTAGTTCTTTTAGACATGTCCAATACGTGAAGCTTTACCTTGTAGAGACTTTCGTCAATGAAGCACATGTCGTACATCACATGGCCTGAAGAAGTTGGTGTGCTACACCAACAAAAGCCTTTACAAGGTAAACATTCATGTATTGGAAATTTCTAAAACAACTTATTTGCAAAAAAATGCATATATTTGTTTAAATTAAAAAACTACTTTGGCCATTGCATCCTGTATTTGGTCAGAGCCAATTTTCGGGCCATAAAAAGACATGCCTCTACCACCATTACTTGAATCACAAGTCAAAAAACATTCAATAACTCACATTTTCTGGCTCCAGCTCTGGCTCTGGCTGTTTGTCATTGGGCCCGAAACCCAAGTGTTTCTCATCAATAACTGCATCAAACAGCTCCTTGAAGGTCTGTTGGGAGGGGGGAAGTCATGAGTGACAGTCAAAAACTATTTCAGACATCATCATACACTAGATACGCTGAGTGTGGGAATACACGATTTCAATTAATTGACCTACGACATTAACTTAATGATATCCTTGTGTTAAACCATTACCACAAGTGTCTGAGCTGTGATGTATTGGTGGGTTAGCAATTCTTTGACTGGGTCACATCATTCTATTTCCCTAGTATTTGTGATACATAGGATAGACCTACAACTTCTAGTGTCTCATTACTCTTATAAGAAACGCACAATTATTCCAACTTTCTTCCCACAAGTGCTCTGCAAATCAGCCTTTTTATTATACAAGCAGGTGGGTTATTTTAACGTTAACAATTGCATAATGAACATGATTTTTATTAAAGAACGACAGTATTATTTATAGTGGTAATTTGTGCCAAGACCAGGAAAATTGTAGGTATTGTTGTGAAGATTGCAGTCTGATTAGGTACGTACTAGTTTTATGGCAGCACATAAAATGGATTTTAGGAAAAAAATTAAATAAGCCTACATACGACAGAAAAAGAAAAAATTTATTCGTTTTTTACTCCAACTTATTAAATCTGACTCTCAAAACAGATATGATGTTAACTGAGGATGAACATGTAGTCATTCACTCGTTTGAGGATACCACTACTCCTCTCCACATCCCACAATTAAGCTGCCAATAACGCACACGTCATATTAGCTTGTAGAAGTCACACAGTGTACATGCATGCAGACGCATTGTCGGACACAGCTACTAATCTAGGTTTCAGACTTCTAACCAGGACAAGGCTACGCTGTAGTTATATATAGTTATTAACATAGATATTTATATAATTACCAATATAGGTTTATCTTTTCAACCTGGATGGTCAGTAACCAGGACTCATGTATGTGCTGGTGCTGCTATGTTAATATCAGCTACACCTCTATATTAACCTTAGTTGTGTATTGCATAATTTGCATTATCAATCAATCTTGCAATGCAAGTGGATTTATCCTGGGTAACGTTTGTGGTGTTCATGAATGTTCATATGTGTCTGTGACTGTTCCTGTCATCTAGATATGTTCATTACATCTACCGGTATAATAATGTTCATAATGTCTCTGAAACTTCAAGGTATCTATGGATATTAAAATGGTGACTATGAAAGTTCTTGGTGTCTACAAATGTTGAAATGGTGACTGAATGTTTGGGGTGTCTATAAATTTTAATAATGACCACGAATGTTCATGATATCTACACATCTTCATGGAGTCTATAAATGTTCATGATGTCCACAGTATCCATGATGTCTACTATTAACAACAGTTCATGGCTTCTACAAATGTTCATCCATGGTGTATTTGACTATTCATGATGTCTATGAATGTTCAAGATGTATGTGAATGTTCATGGCATGTATTAATGTTCATGGCATCTAAGAATGTTCACACATACCTCGTATGACTCCTCATCCCCCGCCACCAGGCCACAGATCTTGCCCGTGTTGTCGACAGAAGGCTGTATACACTTGTCTAGCGTCACGCCATTCGGGGTGACTTTGTCAAACAGTCGCTCGTACATCTAGAAAACACCACAATCACATTATCGTAAGTACATAATAGAGCAGATATGACTTCCATCACACAATTAAATGGAAACATTATTCCTATTATATTCCTAATGGTAAGAAATATAATAATTTATTTATTATATCTATAACTGAAATAATACTACTGGAAAGAAATACAATAATTTGCCACTGTATATTTGTCAACATTTAATAGCTGTGTACAGAACAAGAACTATTTATTCATCATAGTATTCATTGTTAATATTTACTTAAGGCTAGCATAAACACAATGTTATATATATATAACTTTAAAATACACCTATTGGTTTGGAACTAACATGGTTCTCATTTGTTTGTTTAAACAGACTGGGCAAACACTCAGCCTAAGTGGCCTAGAGTTGAGCCTATAGAAACAGCATCTGTGCTGGATGTGCCACTTACTTCTGGTGTGAGATGTTTGGCAACCGTGCACTGATGGGTGGTGTATGCGGGGAAGTTGCCGAGGGCATATCTGTGCTTCGCGTATTCCGAATACATTCTGCTTTAGCTCTTTCCTCACACACAGCCTACAGAAGATGAGAGCAGAGGTTAGAAAGTCGGGCTACACTTACTTCTACAGTAAGGAATTTGGCGACCGGGTTCTGATGCGTAGTGTACAGGGGGAAGTTGTCCTTGGCCGGGTACTTCAAGTGGTTCTTGGATAGTCCAAGGCGATAATTTCTATTGAATTCCTTCATACTCATGGCTGCGGTTTCTATTGGTGACGTGTATGAGAACCCTGCGACAGCAAGCAACAGACGATTATTGTTGTGTGGTTAGTGCTAGCTCTTGTGTGTCAATCATTTTGTTTAGACCTGGTTCCAAATAACAATGCTAGTTCACCACATCCTGTAGATCCATGTACCAGTAATGTTGGTTTCTTCTTAATGGGAGGAGTGTGGCAGGTGTTTTAACATTCCGTCTCCCGTCTGTTTTTCGGGGTGAACCTCCCACCAGTTGTTCAGGCCAATTAATCTCCCACAAATGATTAATATAAATAGGACCAACCTCCCACTTCCTGTAACCCCCCAGTTTATGATCATGTGCCGCATAAATGATAAATCTCTACAGAATGCACAGATTTTAATTAGTCATATGTAATTTGGCAACCACAATAATGAGTTTGCTACAAGCATGATTCTAGTGGCCATTTCAAAATGTGGCTGTTTCATTTTCTGTAAAAATCATGGACCAATATATCACTAACATATCTGGCTTTGGCATTGTTCCCATGGGCTGGGCAGGGCAGAACGAAGGGGAGGTAGGACCCCCCCAGAAAGTTCACCAGAAACAGACCACTGGCTATACCCCATAATATCACAGTACTGGGGCAGTATTCTTTACTAAATGTAACTCATTACACCTGATGTTGTAACTGTGTCCCGCAACAAATACATTAATTACTATATATATATATATATAATATTAACTAAATGTCTGACATGCCATTAATTATATCTGAAAACAACTGTAAATCTACCTAACTCTAAGCACATCTAAATATCCTCCAATGTCAAACAACAATTCAGATTAATACTACAGGGTGTATACAAAGTCTGAAAGGTTATTCATTCAACTTAATAAACAAGAGGCATCAAGTGAAATTATGTACATTTATATAAAAAAAATGTGTGTCAACAGTAATTGGGCAATTAGTGTTTCCTGTGAAGCAGGTTGTAGTTCATTGTGGCTTTCTTGGACATATGTGGCACAATCGTGGGTGGCTCATAGGTGTGAGTAGGTCTGCTCAAAGTAGGCGTTGCTGTGGGGCATGTGTAGATAAATCTTCATGATGGCTAAGAGCATGGCGAAGGGATGATCTCCCCCTACAGTGGTGTGTGTCGTTAAAGCTGACACAGGGCAGAAGCGCTGCCCTTGTGGCTCCTCGCTATTTTGCCTGGCCATTCTTTAACCCAACTGTCCTGGAACTGTGTTATGTATTTATTTTTCTTTGGTGGTGATGCATTCCGCTCGGGTGACATGTTGTTACACTTCTTCATCGTGCAGAAAACAGATCGCTAATGAGAACACATTTTGCCGCGAGACAAGGATGTTGGTCACGCATTTGCGAGAGAAACAAAATGTCAAAATTTTGTTCCATTTGTTATATTTAAAATTAAAAAATTACATAATTTTTTTTGTGGTGACCATCAAATGACGGAGATTTTTTTCATCTCTGTGACGGAGGTTTTCAGAAGGCTAAGGCTAAGGCAGTGTGGGAAGAGGATGCCAATTCATTACAAGCTCATTAGTCGATCAGAAGTTCATTATTCACTGCAGGCGCTGTATGCATCGATTTGCCAGCAAGTGTGACGTCAGCAATATTGACTACATTAGACTAGTCTGATGACGGGAAGTAATCGTTTAGACTTTAGTCTTTACTAGTCTTTAGTCATTTGACTTGTGTAAAATAACAAATAATGACATATTATAGGCCCTACCACAAATTAACAATGGGTAAATGAATTTCAATGTGTCATAGTTCATAGTAGACATGCACGCACGTCGTATTTAACTGAAAATGAGTAATAATTAATAATAATGAATTGGTATTTGGTACGTTTCAACCCAAACCCCAAGACGGCGAAGCTAAGACCTGCATGACCAACGACGTCACCAAGTCCAAGCCGCAATTTGTTTTCCAAACCAGAAGTAACAGATCAGGATAATCTTTTACCTAGAAATATTCGAGTCAAGACTGAGTGACAAATTCGCAATGGTGATGGATTTTAACCGGTGCGAATGCCGTTCTCTCACATACTTTGTAATTTCAGATGCAGTAATTGCATAATTCTTGCTGCAAACAAATTGACCATCGCATCGCGTAGGGAAGTTTGCAGGTGTCGCGAAGAAATTGTCTACCTCGAAAGTGGGATGAATCCATCTACAGTGTTCATGATGTGATAGGAACCAAGGAGCCTCTATTCAGTCTGCACTGAAGGTTTTTGTCCGCCATTCGGGAGGCAAGCGCATGCGCCTGCGCGACCGGCAGCGCTCGATGTTAGCGTATTTATTTAGTTATCTCATTTCATCAGAATAATCAACAAGCTGTGATGCGTCATATAAAATGAAAGCTATTAAAGTAATCCTTAAAGTTTTTTAGCTATCACAATTCAAAATAATGAACTTAGCAAACAAATCACGTAGAAACGTTGCAATTATTTATTGAGCCAACTGAATTTCGTCGTGTTTCACCAGAATAATCATTAGGCTGTACCACTTTTTATATAATTAAGATATTGAGGTTATCGTTGAAAATGTTGAGCAATAATTATGCAAAGAACTGCATTTTCTATGGTCTGGCTTAGCGCAACTTCAGAATGGCGGACGAACTGCTTACGTACTTTCCTCGAACAATGTAGATAGCGCGCGCTGCACCGTCTTGTATTAATATACTGTCTTTGATAGGAACGATGTATGCGTGCTAAATTAATTACAGGCATTGTCTACGTAGTCCATAAACGGCTTAAGCCACTGATTACGGCGCACATGTCACATGTTTTAAATTAAGAACATTCAAATTAATATGAAATTATGCAAGGTGTAATTAATATTAGAAGTTTGAGGCAAGGAAGCGTCTAGTCTCTAAGCGTCCGACTAGATCAGATGGCCCGTTTATTACGTTGACGGAATTATAATCAGCAGGAAGACCAGCACGAAGTCGAACGATGTTCTCATGAAGATGATGTACGTAAACTATATTGTCAAAGTAACTTAGCAGAGGTCGAGCAACAAAGAATAATCAAGAAGTGGTGCAGGAAAGAAAGGGGTGTTCAAGAAGCACGGTCTGAAACCTGAAGGTGCGCTTAGAGAAGTTCTCGTCAGCAACTAATAAGTGCGGCTTGAACTTCAAAAAAGAAAGAGGATCGAGTTAAATATCAGGTTGGAGGGCAAGGAAATCGGTGTTTACTTGATAAAATGGTTAGACCCAATATATAGGCTCTGTAGGCGTCGGAACCGGCCGGGAGCCTAATATTTTTGGTTGGGGCTGAATATAGATTAGCCCCTTCCTCTCCCCAATATATTTGGAAGCCAACCGGGTGCATTTTAGGTGCAATTGGAGGTTTTTGGAGAGCCTGGAGGTTGGGTTTTGTTGGTGGTTTTTGGATATCCTCAAGGTGAGGTTTTCTGGGAGCTTCAAGATGCATGGTGCAATTGAAGTTGTTTGGTGAAACGGCTTTCAGCCCCCCGCCCCAATATTCACCACGTTCCGACGTCAATGCACATTCGAAAGTAGATTCACGTCCCACGTCAGATACAAACGGGAGCAAATGCATAGAGAAAGCTTACAGAGAGTCATGTCAGCTAGGCAATTATATATAGAAAAGGTTCCAAGATATTAAAGTCCCGAGTGTGCGTAGGAACTATATTCTGTATGTGTGTACAACACCGGCATGCCTGAATTGTGTGGAAACAGTGCCATATGTTTACGGTACTATAAATTATATCTAGTCCCTTATTTGGGTTCGGGATATTAATTAGGCCTACAGGCGCAAAGAGGATGGATAGACGGAAGATTTCTGAGTGACCCGAGGGAAGAGATCTGGATGCCGTTCAGCTTAATTAACTGGACGATCATATAGTAATAATCCGTATGATATGGGCGGGTCTCTTGATGAGAATGTTGACGGTCAGACTGGCAAGAAAAACAGACGCGGGGAAACATCAATGCCGGAGGAAAATGGATGACAAGAATGCTTGAAGTGGAATTTGAGAAAGTTGGAGGATGGTGAAATGTGGATGGAAGGGGACTGCCGACAGGAGCAGTTGACAGCAAGTTCTATAACAAGAGCAGTGCAGTAAGACGTGCAGGTCTATTGAAGTTAGACCTCACCCATACAGGGCCTACAAATAATAAGAGAACCGTGATGAATTTAAACAGAGATTGATATCATAAATAAGGCATAATAGTATCTACCACGAGGTCATCTATGTATTGAACGTTGAATCGGCCAACACCATCAGCTACTATGTTAATCACTGCATATGGCGGATTTACAGAGGATTCGATCGAACTCCTTCGTGATTTTTATGATCGAACTCTCGATGGTCTACACAGGGCTGTTTTCGAAATCCCACCTTATAGATAAGTCAATCACAATCTCATAGGCCCCATTACGCGTTTCATATACTGTTCACCGATATAACTAGCAAACATGTATACATATAGAGGTAACATTTTGACGAGACAGTCCTACCACTCCGAGCGACCAAGGTATCTGATATACTGTCAACTGTTTTTTTAAACTTGTCACAGTCAAGATCGACGTTGCTGCATGTGAATGTTGAACGCGGTTCGCAACATTCTCAGTTAACTCCCATCTATAATTTAGTTTTCAGGATTATTTTTGTTCACGACAAACATCCACAGAGGAGCACAGAATCTACAACTGTCACGAATAGTCGGCTGTTGAATGTTGCCTATCTGCACATTTCTATACTATGCTAAGATAGTGGTGTGCTCTCCGTGTCACTGTCCTGTTTTTGTGATGTCTTTGGTTGTAGTGCTGACACGGGAGACGAAGTTTTTGAAATCATCGACCTCCTCCAACACTGCCCTGCCCTGGTAACGAAATTAACATATGCAGGGTAGTTGCAAGACACGAAGTAGGTATTCGATGCCAGCATTCGTCTTCAACCCAATCTTCCCACACGATTCCACACACCCATGACGATCCTGTGTCTGTATGATAAGTTCTAACAGAAGAGTGATGTATGCAAATTCGAAACTTGTGTTCACCTCTGGTTTGACACGTTTACTTTTTCTTCTTGTAAGGTTGAATCCCAGTTCTTCACGCCCGCCTATTACATGACACACTGCATACTCAGTGACTATCAGGACGAGGTATGATGCGAGTGATGGTTCAGGTCTATTTGTCTGAACAAGTCGCATTTGCCTTGTTTAATAGTTTAGTAGGTACTTTCTAAACACGGTGCACATATAGCTATATGTACATATATGAATTATTCATTGCACTTTCTAAATGTGTCGACTGACTGTTGGGTAACTAATTGTTGTGTGCAGTTTGTTCCTCAATTTGATGACGCTTGGGATGAATTCGTGAGTTCTTGTTTGCGTCGACGTATGTGAATGTCTCGTTGCAGCGATAGGTGAATTAAAACTTTAGGTGGCAGGACGAACCGAAGTTAATGGTTTCTGTGATAAACATGGGGCAAACTTAACACCTGTACATCCTTATTGCTGGACGAAACAGGGCCCAAACAGGACTCCAGGAGGCGCAGTGAACGCCCGTGAATGGTGCGTGCGTAAGTAGTCCAATCGTTTGACTCCTAATTCTGCACTCGTGTCTGACATTCGAATTGTCAGCTCTCAGACGAAGTAACTGGGATTAGAACAAAATTAGCCACTCAAATGACTGGCTCGTGAAGTCCACTGTCGCATGCTGCCATTGATTGGTGCATGCTCACTCGGCGTTTTTGACATGGTAGATCGGATTAACGTTGCGATAAACGCCTGTGAATTTACACACGGTCCAATGTTGTGCAATATATCGATGCGCCACAACTGCAGACCAATTAGTGGCTCCGAGAATTTGTTTGAAGGTAATAGAGTTTAATAACCGTGGTTACAAATTTACAACCGCAGAAGTATAATGTAATATTTTAAACCTCTATTAAAGGCAAAATGAAAATGTTATATGACGTGTGTAACAACAATTGTCTACTGTCTATCAGATAATGAGGGCCTAGGATATATATATATATATATACATTTAATTATGCAGACAACTCGGTCATTAGTGTAGCCAGATGCTACACACATACGTACATATATTAACAAAATATCATACGTCTCCTCTCTCAGAGGCTAGTAGGCCTACGTACGAGTTAGCACGGATGTGATTCTGTTTGCGGAGACTAAGTATTCGTTTTCAAGAGTCCAAACCGTTGTCCTTCGTCATCAAAGCCTGCTTCAGCGCTGATGTCAGAGTTAATTAAACGGCCAAAGTCTACCTGTCGTGAATCATGGCATGCCTTTATTGGTTGTAGAAGCGTTTGTTAATAAGCCAATTACGCTGTATTTAATTATATTAGGGTGTGATTTATATGTGCATGACATTGTATTTGCATACATCGAACCCAGTTTCCTTAGCATGCCTTTATACAGCAATATTATAGTAAAATGGAATGCCTAACCTAACGCATAAGGAGTCTAGATGGTATTGGTGTGGTCTGCCACGGTAGTGGATGGATTGTTGGTGCAGGCATCTCTTTATGCAAGACTCCGCCAGGATGATCGCTTCGGCTTACATAAACTGCATAGTCATCAACATAATTAGGAATTCAGCAATTAAACTTACTAATTTATGTATGTTCAACTGATCTTAATAGTGATGGCCCACTGTACAATTCTTCAATTTCTTGAGCGAGTTGCATTTGAGATATCATCAAAACGGCTTAGAGTGTTCCCCCGAAATATTTCAAAATCATCACGAAAATAGATTAACTCTATTAACCCCTTCCCCCGAGGGAGTTAAAGACACTCACTGAAAAAGTCGTAATTGTCCTTTAATGTGCTGTCCTTAATGTCATCAATGAACTTTGCCTCGTGGCTGCTAGCATTAAGCATGGCTTCAGTCGCAATGTATCAGTGATATCGCGTGGGCGTTGACTATTGAAATACACAGACACGCTGTGTAAGCTGTGGATTGCCTATACTGCCCTATAGTTACGATCGAAGTAAAATGTCCGCGAACAGCGGTACATGTGTATTGTTATACCACGGCGTGTGGTACACGTACGTGGTATCGAATTTTTATTTTGATGGATTTCTGAGACGTAGACCTACAGCAGTTTTGTTTTTAGCACAGTATTTAGAAGAATAAAGTGTTTACCCTGTACTAATACATAATATTGCAAACATTTAGTCAATTGTACATACTTCTTCTTCAAACTTGAACTTTACCTCGATCTAATGCAATTTCATGGTTAGAAGATGACATGGTACCTCGAATAAACCTGCTTTTAATGATGGGATATTTTTAATTTGCATATATCTTCATCGGTGTGGCTTCTATATCAAACCTGGGGCACGCCTGGAAGTTTGCATTGATGTTCTAGTTTAGAAACAGGAGTTGTATTTTCGTAAATAGGGAATACGCGCCTTTGAAAAGTACTATGATCATAGGCCTTGTTTAAGGTATCTGTAAACAGTTAAATCGTTCAATTTGTTCACCAGTAATATCCATGTGATTAGAATATATGGGGTTTGTGTAATAGTGATGGCAATTAGAATACTCTAATGTAACTGGCTGGACTCCAAATATGCGGTCATGCGACGTACATGGGATGCTACTTGTTAATAAATTATTAATTGAAGCAATGAAACAATTCTGAATGTCCACTTTTTTACAATTATTAATTTTGTGTACGCTTGCATGAAATGTGTCTTCTGGTGTTGATATCTGCTTACATTAAAAAATCTATTGCTTCCTTTTACAAAAACATAAAGGTAAGTTCTTATATAGCGCGGCATCCAGTCCTCAAAGTATTCCACTTGTATTTGAGAGGAGTGTTTTGCATAAAGTATAATGTGCTTATTGGATAATGCTGCTTGACTTGCCATGACATTATCAGAGCAATTTCTGGGGTGTTATTGTAGATATTGTTTGACGTCACATAGCTATGTCAAAGACCCGGCGCCAGCTTGTGCCGTAACCTGATTATCTTGCACTAATCAACCGACTGTACGTCATTTGCGAATTAAGAGCATGTTCTTACCAGCTCAATATTGAGCATACTGTGGGGGTTGCGTTGGCAAGAACCGAAGATTAACACGTCCACAATGCTGACAGGTTGTTAGCGCAACGAGAAAAAAGTAACTGATACGTAAATCCGATCTCATAGTGTGCGCACAGGTGCTTTGAGCGCGCACATCGAATTATGCATTCGCACAATCTTCATTCAACGAGTATATACAGACCCACGCTGTGCAAGCTACATGTAGCAACCAAGTGTCGCCAGTTTTGTTGACAGTATAGGTGTATACGTCCGACTACATCAAATATGGTTATTTTGTATAATTTATAGCAGTTTACTCCTAAACATAAGTACATATAATTCAAAGATTGCATGTCATGCATGTTACAAATTGAGCTGTAATTAACTTTGATTAACGGAGGATAGGCCTATTCAGACAGCTGAGAGCAGGCTTGCTGATGCGTACATATGCTATCCATTCGTGGTTATTACCTACATTTTGCAGAACACGGAACAATGGTAAACGATGCATCGTTATCTCGGGAAGGGACAAGACGTACTTACCGATGTGTCTGTGACGGCTGCCCCCAGTCGACTGCCCCGCGCCGGATCAACACACGGACAGTTGCATGGCAACGTGACGCTCTCCACACACGGCCACAACTTGAACTCGTGGAGTGATCGGCACGCCAGACGAGACGCCACACCTTTGTTGGTTACCAGGTGGCTTCCTTTCATCGTTACCGACGCGTCCACGCGCGTTTCTTTAACTGTGTGCTGATGCAATGATAGCTTTATTGTTGCCGCACATGAGCTGTATAATTTATTTGACCTTAGATCTTCAGCATTATATGTTAGAAAAGGTAAACTATTCTTAAACGTTATGTAAAGATATACACGTAGGTGCATTTGATCACCAGTGTCAATCAGATCAAATGCACCTACATGTATAACTACAGACTTTGTGTTCAGTATCAACGATGATCAACATTAATTGTGTTATTCATAAATACTAATAGTACTGTTGTGTATATTCGCAGGCCAATTGTATAATCCTGTTTAACAGTCTACACGGAAGAACTTTTGCAAACAGTTCAAACCGAGTCGGCAGTTGACTAAAATTGCCTGAAGTTGACTTAATTACAGGTGGTCATATCCGAGTGGTGAACCACCTGAGTAATATAGGCTATGCCACTAGTGACATGTTGATACTATTCTATCAAATGTATTGTTTATGGATTTGTTTTATTCACGTGTGAACAATTTAGTCCAATATACAAGACTCCTGACTATTTTTGCAGCCACACAGAACTAGGGATTAAGAATATTTTATTGCAAGTATACGTTATAATGTTTTAGTTGTGTACTTCACTATTATGAATTTGTTCGGATGTAAGAGTTGAATATTTTAGGCACAACAAAATACAATATAAATGTTACTTTTAGTGTATAATCTCCTAAAACCTGTGTAGATACCTTCTGAAAGGTACGTACTTATAATCTTACATTATAATGAATATGTGTGAGTGGGTGTTTTAAAGAATGTGTAATTATGTGTGGGTGTGTGCATGGATGCATAGAAATATAAGTGGGTGTCAATGAATGGTTCATGTATGCGTGTATGGACAACATTCCAAGTGCATCCCTCCAGTGAAATAAATATGTAGTAACAAGTGGTGGAAACAGTATGGTATCAAGGAGTAACTTATTGTAGTTGCTGCACCACTGTGTATGTTGCTTATGCAGTGTAATGTGACATCTCTTAGAAATGCTTCCATGCAATCTCGTTTTGTTGATCGTGAATAATACACTGAATACAAGCATGTCATATTTGCATATGGGATAGCCTTATTGTTGGTGCAGCTTGTCACTTTAATGCTATACCAGTTAGATTCTGCAACTGATACAAGTAGTTGTTTTGAACATTCATAATGACCATTTCCTTATCAGACCAATCTACATGAGGAAATTAAGGTGCACTACCAATGTGAAATGAGGAAAGTACATAATTAAAATAAACCTTAGGAGTGGTATAGTTTTGGTACAAGGAGTTTATCACTGCAGGTGCACAACTTCAATCACATGACAACCACAAATTAGTCATCCAAATTGTCACCACATTGAACAATTGTTTTAACTTTGAGTTACCATTGCATAGATTAATGTAAAAATGTGTCGTTCATGTTTATGTGATATGCAAACTTTGGGAAATGGATGTGCAAGAATCGTCAGTCTCTCCTTTGTTGATACTATATAATATTCAGGAATACCCTAACGCTAACAAGTTATTCTGACATCAAACTCCATTTTTATTAACAATAGGAAAACATAAAACTGGTAGACAGACAACCTTTAATGAAATTTTACATGGAGTAATACAAAAGAATCCATACAATATTACTGTTGAAATGTTGATGCTTCCATCAAATGATTAACCAAACATGTCTAACTTAATTCACAGTTTGTGAATTTAAGATTTGTAACGTACCACTATAGTTAACTTGAAATAATAAAATGTCAATTAGCATATTACTCGTGTGTTTGAACACAGATCTTCTCCACTTGTTCTTACAACTTCAAGTTGTAATTTATAAAGGCCTGGCCATTTAGTAGATTTGTGCAGTATTACAATTACAATAACTTTCTAATCTACATTACCTCAATGTAATGCTATCACATTTGGTTAACTAACAACAAACATCATGCTGACAAATGTGACTTTGAATACTTCTGCAACTGTTATTTACTTGGCACCAGCAGGAATAAGATCATCAATTGAGTCACCAGCTTCCAGTGCCTTCTCTATTTCTATCAGTTTCTCCACACCGTCAATGACCAGCTGAACAAACTCACGCTACAACATAGTCAAGTCACAATACATGTGTGAAAACTATGTAAACTCATTTACAGTACACAAACATTGAGACGTCTACTTTGATAAATTAAAATGTCATCAAGCAGAAGTTAAATTCCAACCAATATGAGGTCAACATTTTTTTATACAAAAGCCTCAAGAATAAAACCTCTCAACATTGTATAGGTGGAAATATACAACATTAGCTAGATTATTTCACCAATTCAATATATATGATGTGCCAATATGTTGTGATCAAGTAATTTTAAATAAACAAATTGTAGAAGAAAAATGACTGTTAGGGGTTTTGTCCATGAGCTTTGTCAATTAGGGGTTATGTTCTTAAGGGGTTTTGTTCATGATAGGTTATGTCCAGATGGGCAATGTTCTGAGGGGTAATTTCTTTGGGGATACAGGTGTATTGCCATGTTCATACCTCCCAGTAAAGTCCCAAATTATTTCCTACAATAAAATATAAGAAATTAGTGCAGCTATTACAGTCACCTCATTATTCACGTCACTTCGGCTAAATCTCAAGGGTAAGTAAAGGTCCACTCTACATACCTCTGTTTTCTTGAGGCGAGCTGCATTTGAGATATCATAAACATCATCAACGGCTTCAGTGTGTTCACCTGAAGTACCACGCTTCTGCATTCCCAGTGCTACCACAATCTTGTCAAAGCGTGGGTCCTGCAAACAAGTGTTATCACATCATTATTTTGGCATTAAACAAACAATATTGCAATATACATACAATTTTAATTAAAAGCTGTTGTGACTATGATACAGTCCTGTACATATTTTCAACCCGTGACTTCATTGAAATTTTTTTTACTGTTTGAATGATAAAAGTGCCTTATTTTCATTTAAAATCATCACAAGCTGGCATGATTTTTGAGCAGATTGATATGATAAATGTGAGGGATGTTAATTTTATGCTAGTTGATTATAAACAAATGAAGTAACAAATAATATATGAGGTTGTTCAAACTCTAAATAAATTTATTTGCAGAGGAACACGTTCTACATCACTGATTTTGAAAACAACAGTAGCTTTGCTGATTAATGGTGGTACAATAGAGCCAAATTAAATAAAAATTGTGATGACGATTTGGACAATGTATCTACAGGAACTAAATTACAAAAAGAATACCTGTTTTACCATTATGCTGTTATAATAGGCAACCACACTTGCATGATATCGGAACACTGACTCCAAGAAAAATGTGTACTCTACAGAAACATTTTCATAACAAAGTTGTCTGAAAAGGTTGATTTGGATATATCAATTTAAAAAATAAATTGTCAATAATATAATATACTGCAATTTATTAGTTTTGTTCTTGGTATAATCATGACTGATCAAACTGAATGTTGAAATACAAAATGTAGCTGAATCACTGGTTTACCTTGCTCAGTAGTTTCAACTGCATGTGGACACTGCAGCGGAGCACGGTTCCTAGGTTGGTGGGGCAGGTGCACAGGTAGCCAAGACGCTCACTCCAACAAAACTCACGTTTGTTGGCCTTCATCAACTTCTCCACCTATCCAACACAACTCGCATTTTAAACTTATTTTCTCAGTTTTCCTCTGTTTGATCGATAACAAACTGTTCGTCATGCACCCCCTGGGATAATCATTTCTTGGTGGGTAATTTATTTCAACTACTTCTGTTGTCTAGATAACAAATTTAGTAATGAGAAAATGTAGCATCGTAGTATAACATTTGAAGGATACCGGTACTGCACAATCCATTCATTGCACAACGACTATTTTGCTGCCACCTAGTCGTTTAAATGAAGC
This sequence comes from Paraescarpia echinospica, assembly GCA_020002185.1. Classification (NCBI taxonomy): domain Eukaryota; kingdom Metazoa; phylum Annelida; class Polychaeta; order Sabellida; family Siboglinidae; genus Paraescarpia; species Paraescarpia echinospica. The sequence continues at coordinate 29,175,055 of CM034536.1, forward strand.
TGTAAAAACAATCCAATGAAAGAATGTGCAATAATTATTTTACTGTGATTAACAGACTACACAATCCAGTGTGTACTGTACAAAACAATCATGTAAATAATTTTGTTTTCCATGTCGTACAATCAAGCAACTCATTAATTTCTAATACTACCCAGTACTTATTTACAAATCAGACGCACAAATGAAAACCAGTCAATTGGCAGTCATAAATTATGAAATATTAACATATGAATAAGTAAATGCACCTCCTGCAGCCCACGACAGAACCGCTCAAACGTGCCCTTCAAGTTGCCTCCCTGCTCCATAGAGATAACACGCATGTGGTCTTCTTCATGTATCCACACCAGGAAGTTCTTCCCTTCATTATGCCTGTCAACAAGGTGATGTTTTAACAAGTTAAATCTTCCCATTCAGTTAGTCATGTGGAATATCTGGGTAGTTGATTTATACTAGAAGAGGTGATATTAACTTTGCAACCCTAACAAAACTTGTATACATTTGTCAGTTGATGCATTAACAAATTATGTTACATTTACAAATCTGCAGGCTCATGAGGTTGATTCGACAGGTGAGGAGGATTTCCCAGAATTTCTCTTTGATGTTGTTCCCACATGTTTGGTTCCTAGAATTAAGACCACGGAACAAAAAATTGGAATGGCAAGAATTAAACTGACATTGGAGCTGTATTTGAAACTTGCAACGTTTCGATCCATCTACATTCTTGCTATAGGAATTTAATCTTGGAGCAATGAACATATTCCACATAGAACAACAAATGATTCAGCAAAATTTGATATAGTTGCAAGTATATAATTTTTCCTACCACACCTTGCTTGACAGGATGGGGCAACCACCACTTACCAGATACCTCTGGCATCTGGCCAATCTCTCACAGCTCCAGAGTTGACCATCAGATGACCGGTGGGCTTCTGGAAGAGGAAGTGATCCTGAAAGAGAAAACATTAATTCTGATTAAAACTGAACAAAATAGAGATGTATCGTGTTTATAGAAATAGCTATACAATGTTGATATGGTTAAAATGAATGATGGCTTTGAATGCTGATCAACAAGTTATCCATTGTTTTAGGTGGACACTCTGGTTGTATATAGGGTAGGTTATATTTCAGTAATCAGATAAGGTAACATTACCGTATTTTCAGCATATGATATTAATTTTTGAAAAGTACTAATTATGGCACCATAATTATGACAATTTTTTTAAGCTGCAAATTGTAAACCTATTAGATCCCTGTAAGTTGTAACATTAGTTTAAATCCAACAAATTGTTGTGTAGAATTTCTTGACAATTTGGAATATTTTAATCTGGTTACCATTTCATACCAATTACAATTCGCATTCTTGTAAATGCTACCATAATACTTTAGAAATGTTCTAAACACACCTTGCATGGTTTCTGAGATATGGTTGACTACGAAGCCCCTTTAAAATATTTACATAGTCTGTTTGCACACATACAGTCTTCTGCAGTGTGTACATTCAAATGTAGCTGGTGCACCTTTTATTGTCTTTCAGAATTATTATTATCATGAATTACCTACTTAGAACAAATTCACACCTCAATCAAACGTTTTTCGTCTTCAGGATTCATTTTGCTGAGTGGGAAGTACTTGCCCGACAAGTCTCCCTTCAATCCTGCAAGAGCTGCAACAATGACAGACTCAACCTCCCTACGCTCAGCCCTAGTGATGGCCGGGGGAAGGCAGCAGCCACGGATGCTGCGTCCGGTACGGATGCGGCAAGAACGAACATAGTTGGCATCCAGATCACCTCCATTCAACTGGCAACAGTAGTCAATGAGATGTAGCATGTGTATAAGTGAGTGACTGAGTGAGTGAGACTGGGAGAGGCCAACCGCGAACATGATAGTACAAGAATGAGCACAAACAAGAGAGCAAGCAAGAGATCGAATAGGATTGAGCATCAGCAAGAGATGAAGAGGGAGAGGGATGGAGAGACAGAGGGCAAGAGAGAGAGAGAGAGATAGGGATGAGATTGTGTCAACTCTATATTTCTATATTATTACAAAGTTCTAAATAACTGTTATTCCAACCCAAGTGTTGGATTTGTTCAAATACAACTTATGTGCATATAGGAGAAATGTACGTTACCAAGAATTCTTCTATGTTCACATAGTAATGCTGTTGTGTTTAATTACTGCATTTATGTAATTTATTGATTGAATTCTGACATATCTAATCAGTGGGAAACCCAGCTTCTAAACAGAAGACACAATTATTTGTTTACTATTGCTCAGAAAAAAAAAATTGCTATACATTGAAATATACTTTTATTTACAAAGTGCTTTGATCAGACCTAAGAACCTGGGGCCGGTTTCATGAAGCGTACTTAAAGTTACACAATTATTTAGCGTCATGTGTTTGCATAAACTCCTATGTTCGCTTATATTAAAAAAATCACATCATTTACTAAGACAATCATCTTAGCGATAAGAACGTTCTTAGCCGCTTCATGAAACTGGCCCCTGGATACCACTTGGACTGGATAGTGTGATATAAAATGCTTATCCATTTTGAGATTTACCACCCTTTTGTCTTGATGCACATCTGAGCTTGGTTACCAAGGATTTAGGTGCAACAGAAGTTACGTTATTATTAATATTTTTTATATATATTATATTTTGATTACTTTATTTTCAACAACAAATTTTAATATACTGTCAGCTCAAGAAAACTATCTGACTTTCATATGTATTACTTAGGCCTCACTTTTTATATTATATGTTTTACGGGCCCACCATCCTCGCACGCCAGGGGTTGCTGCTGCTGATTACGTCAGTGCCAGCCACCAGTACCCCCTGGCTGATTGCTTTACGAAACTCTGAATTTAAGCTCAGCCTATGAAATCATTCATTATATCAGTGGTTGGCAGCAGATGATCATAATAAAACTAATTTCAACCAACCATGGCTCGTGTTACATGCAATATTTAGAAAGTAGAAGCAATTATTTGAATACACAATACCACTCAGCTGCTCGTGCTAATGGGCGAACAGGTCATTATTATATTGGGATTCCCAGAAGTTGTTTATCCGTCTTCAAAGTGGGGCGGGTATTTGCACTGTTCTCACGGGTGACACAGTCGCGACTGGCGAAGTCAATTACTAGTTTGATTCAGCTAACTTCCGCACTTCGCGTAGGAGATCTGCCATGGCTAGTTTTGCATGGCAAACAGCTCTGGCTTGCGAGGATAGTGATAACTAATGTTAAGGCCAGACACCCCAGGTGAAGTGGTGTTTTTTGTCAAAAAATACTGAAAATGGTTTTCTGCCAGATTATTATACCTTTGTATGCATACTATCAATAAAGTTCACTTCTATGACAATTACGTACTTCTAAGTGAGTTTTAATAATGGATCAAGCATATCGATATCATGTAATGAAATCCATTATGCAATCTTTGACAGCCATTTTCTGCAAAAAAAATTTCTTCAAATTTCTACATTTGGAAACGGGATATATCTTGGAATAATTATGCTATATAAATAATGTTTTCAGTGTTGCATTCAGCATATTCTACTGTGTGCAATGATCAGACACTTTTTAAAATCATGAATAGTTTGAAAGATATAGCCATATTTGTTGCCAAAAAACAGGATTTTTTTTTTATTTTACCCAAAAATTATGAAAAAAATAAAAACAACATTTCAAAAAATGCTCTGATCATTTCACAATAGAATCTATAGAGAACATGGATTTGCAAGAATTATAACTATATATGGATTCAATAAAAAATGGCAGTGTTTCCAAATTTGCCAATATTGGCTCAAAATAGCGGCCATTTTGTTTGTTACCATGGAAACGGGGGGTCTGGCTAAAAAAAGTTCAATGTATATTTTACTCAGTAAGACCCATTTCATGCATTGGGCAGAAAAAATTGAACTGTTTGCACAAATTAAAAAATAATTATATCTATCTGCCGTGTCTGGCCTTAATGTTAAATAATGTGCAGTATACCTGGTCACAACAGTATTGTAATAAACCTGACATGTGTGAAATACATGCAGATGTTAGTAAATGAAAGTACAGGCACATACTTGTTTCCAATGTACACATGTGTGTTTATACGCTATCGTCGCTATGCTACATGATTATTATTCAGTCGTAACATGTATAGTTGTCATAAACTAGTAATTTCATTTTGCCTAGTTGATTGTAATTTATCCTATTAGATTCCTTGCCCCTCAATATGTAGGTTTAGCTACCAAAATCAAAACGCTGAGTGGTTTAGCAGCTGAGATATTGAGAAATACAGTTTTTCAGTGTCAACCATTTAAAAAATCCAAGATGGCCACCATGTATACCTTTAAAAATGTAAACATTGATTTTAGATTCATTATATCATAACATTTCCAAAAATATAGTTTTGTAAATCTTAAAAAGTTAACGAAACACATGTGTTTATATGTTATGCTACATGTATATTATTCAGTCATAACATGCATAACTGTCATAAACTAATAATATAATTATGTTTACATGATTGAGATTAGATTCATTATATCATAACATTTCCAAAAATATAGTTTTGCAAATCTCCAAAAAAATAAACAAAAACCCAAATGTTAACATTGTGAACCTGACTATTAACAACTATTACATTAAAACAATTCTTTGAGAATTTTAATCTCTTTAATTTACGCAATTATTAAATAACCCTGTTAATATGATTATTTCATGTAATTATGCCTTTATTTCATTAGAATTATATTTTATTAATCACTAATGACCCTGAAAATATGTCAAAAAAATAACTGCGCGAACGCACCGTTTCCACTTTGACCCCCACCTTCACGATCTGTATAAGGTATGTTCATGAATATTCGGGACTGTCCGTCAGATTTCCATTAGGTACGCCGAGTTAATAGATGCAAGAAAAAAAACGTCATCAACATGTGTGTATTTGGATTAGCCACCACCATGCGAGTGAGTCATGACTGATAAAATTATCAAAATGAAACGTGGACCAGCTGCTGTTTACGTCAGATTCAGCAAAGAAAAGAAGGACAATATGTGGAATAAACGGAGAATGAACATAGTGACAACGCACGACACATGGATTTAAAAGAAAAAACACCACCTCTCCATGCATGAAGCCGTCGATGGCAATGCCGATGACATATTGAATGATTGGCATTGTTTTTGTTGGAATATAAAAACTATGGTACAATCATGTTCCTTTTTCACTAGGTAAATTTGGCTATACTTTTTAAAGCTCGGTTTTAATGAAACGTTCAGATAACAGAAACTTACTGAAGCCGAGAAACATTCAATAATGAAACCATTTTGTTTCCACCATAAATCCAGCTACTATTTCCATAAGCAGTATAAATACATTATACATCACACAGAGTAATTTACGATATTAAAATAGCATGGGTGGTTATGTACTTTCCTATCTACATAAGGTTTAATTTTAGTTTGATAAATGTAGATCTAGAAAGAGCATAACATTACTGTAAAAAAAAAATTAAAATAATTGCAATAATTTGTTGTTCTGCCCCTCATTTAGAGTAAAAGATATTCAATTTGTTTCTGTCAAACTCCCATTTCGATGACAAGTAAAACGACCATTGTATGATGGAAATAATTTTATAAAATTACAAAACTTTAAAAGCAACGCATATTTTAAAACACTGTTTTCAGTCATCATTGGTGTATTTAACTCACGAAGATCCCTAAAACATTTTGAATGTTATGGAACATTATATTTTATGAATTTTCAAAATTATTGTAAAAGCAACTTCATCGACAACTTTTTATACATTCTCCCAGTATAGTTCACTTAGGTGTCGCCCTGAATTTTTGACATTTCCCGAAGCGTACAAACCTACACTAGGAGGGGAGGGGTCGGAGGCTTCCATATGCTTTTTTCCGAAAATCAACATTTATTTTTATTCCACAAAATAAATAGCCAATTTTCATTTTAAAAGTTGCCAAACGAAGCATTAAACAGAATTCTGTTGTAGCGACATACCCGTATAATTTTATAAACATACATGTAACTTTTGTAGCCTACATGCCATTGTTGGTACATTAGTCACAACAATCAACAATTTTAGTGTACTCTTTGGGGAGGGGGTCAAGTAAAAGAGTACTCTTTGTACTCTTGCATTAATATTGACAATTTTGGATGACCCCTAAACACAAAATTGTCCAAACATGATGAGCATAAGAAAGTATAAATTTTATTAGGTACTTCTATTTTGCAACATAATGACAGGATGATGTGTATTTGTATGCACAAATTGATCGATTGCACAAATCCATTTGAAACATGTAGTGATGATCATATTCCCAGCATAAGCCACACGGAACTAATGTGGCAGAACAAAGTCATATATCTTCTTCACTACTGTGTCAGTTAACATATTGTTCAATTAATAGCACTGCTATGCATTTTGATACGCAAAGCTATCAGATGCACACATCCATTTGAAACACGAAGTGATGTACAACTTGCCAGTAGATGTCGCACAGAACAGAATGGGGTAGAACAAAGTCTAGCATCATCTTGTCAGGTGACCCATTGTCCAATTAATGGCACTGTTAAGTAGAGCTCTTCAATTTTCTCTTTTCACCAGCTCAGCTATTTCCAATGTTCCTGCAAATAAACAAAGTTGAATTTAGGAAACTGAGCCTAAATACGAGTTCACTGTGCAGATTAATTCAGTTTAGATATTAGATTATGGGACTTATCACCAAGTCTACAGCAGCTAAATGCAAAGTCGGAGACGCAAGTTTTATGGCAGCAGCTCCGGACCTCTGGAACGATTTACCCACATCAATGCGTGAACTAAACAATGAAGCAGCTTTTAAAAGCGCATTAAAAACGCTCTATTTTAATCGATATGTTAACTCCAGCAGCCGCAGCAGTCCCGGATCTGCGGAGTGATCTACTTGTTTTCAATGCATGTAATGAACATCGAGACTTTTAAGAGCACTTTTAAACACTCTCTTTTAATCAATATTTTAACTGCTATTGTGACTTAGACTTGGCATTAAGCTTTTATCAATTATCTTTTGTTTATATGACATGATAATACTAATATTTAAAGATACTTGTTTTATATTATTTTTTTATTTAATTAATAACTTTTTGGATTTATTACTATTGTACATGTAAAGCGCCTTGAATAGTTTCTAACTAGAGTTGGCGCTATATAAGTATATGTATTTATTTATTTATAATGGAAAAGAAATACAAGAAAACCTTGTTATGCTGATTCAGTCAGACTATAAAATCCCAAACTATTACTTTGGCCAACTTTTAATTTGCTTCTACATAATTACCTGTATGCATTGGTCATATACAGTGCACTTCAGGTAACTCGAACTCACATAAGTGAATTTTCGCTAAGTTAAGTCAATCTTTTCCTAGGTCCTGGGCAAAGGTCCCAATAAGGGGATCTTCTGATAACTTTCTAGTTATCAGAAATTCACTTATCAATATTGTCATGGGTCCCTGGAGGTTCGACCTTATCCAGAGTGCATTGTATGTTTTCCTTTATTTTTGCTCTAATAATTAATGTCATATACACATGGGCCATTCTCGTAAAAAGTGTACAGTAACGGTAAAGTAACATGTCAAAAATAAAAGTTTTAATTTGTTTTCAAGTACTATTATTATCAAATGTGCTATTCACATGAAGCAGCGCAACTTGATCTGATCTACTATTAGATTTTTTTAAATATATTCATGGATAAGAATTAAGAGTGCAGATCTGCTGGTGTCCAAAATTCGTGCATGGCAAAATTCCATGGCGACACGGTATTGTGTACTTTTTAACAAACCTAAAATGTTTACATTGAATGGTGACATACCAGCCCGGTTTACTAACAATCGTAGCTGTAGCATTTGAAACAGTCTGTGAACGTAGTACGAATCTCACATTTTCGTGTTTCGGTTCAAATAAGTGGGGAAACGGGGACTTTTCAAAAATAGCTGACTGGAATTTGGAAAGGCAAGACCCATAGACACACAGACCCAAATCCCAGACTTAGACAAAAAAATAACATCCACAACCAGGTTAATCCTCTTGCTATGGTTGCATATACTGATATTTTAGTGTGCATTTTCGTTCACTACTTGTAAAATACTGGACAATGCAGTTTTAGTAACTAGAAAGGCGAGACCCTTGCTAGGGCTAGGCTAGTTACTGTAGTAAAGCCTCGACAGACTCAGTGACAGTCCCAGCGGCAGCTGACACCAACTGCAGCTGTCGGCGGACATTACAATTCTACTTAATCGAAACGTTTCTCGGCTGATGGCATTGGGAATCAGGATAAATAAACAATGCATACGCTTCCTACATTTATACAAATAGCTGTCAATATACATGTCTACAAACTGCTTATTTAGAATGCCATTGCTTGAATCAACTCACCTTGGAATCTGACATGTTGGCTATGTGTATGATGTCAACGGTCTTTGTGTGGTTCAGTGCGCGTGCATGAATATTCATTATATTCGGGCTGCAGGACTAATCATTCACGTGGCAGCAAGTTAAAAATGATTCGCGTAAACACAATTATTTATCGGCTTTTTGCACAGATAACATCCAAAACATAAGTAGCAGAGAAAATACTTATGGGAAATTATCATGTTTTGATGCAGTATAGCCCGAATGTATATTAATTAACTTTCAAAGAATCGCTTTAAATACCCCTGTGCGAAAAAATAACCTATCAGCCATGCGCTGCGACCAGTTGTGATTTAGTCCGACGGCCCAACGTCATCGAACGCTGCCACCAAAACGTGGCATGGCTCAGATGCTTCCGTACAATTTTTTATTTCTTCGGTGGTATCTCAATTAAACTCAGTCAGTTCCATGTCTCATTTCTCATTTGTCTCAATGGTCAGTTCCATGTCTCATTTGCAACCTGGTTTTAACGCAGGAAAATGCAAATTTGGCAAAAAGGGGTGCGACTACTAATATAACTGACATAACCAAGAAGACGGCGGTTCTTTTGATACCAAACAATATGGCGTACCGTGAAAGAACGTGTTTCATCGATTCCAATTTTTATTGTCATTTCACATTTGATGGGCCTTCCAAGTTAGTGCTAAAATAGTGACTTAGTGGTGAATAACTGCTAAAAAAAGATCTTTATTGTGAAGTAGATATGTCAATCTATCAATGTCAGAAACTGAACAAAACAAAGTCATACAAATTATTTTTGAAGCATTTCACACTGCTGTGTCTGTCATTAATAGGATAACAAGTAACACTGGAGATTTATATTAATTTTCATGTAGCCACATATCTTATTATTTAAATGTTATATATCTGAATATATGCACTATGATGTTTTTCCTGACATTTTAATTTTATTCCAAGTCCAGTCACTACTTTCTGGACAATTCTGCCTCTGAAACATGTAATAAAATAGTCTGGCCTTACTTACCTTTGATGGATCCAATTCAGGTGCTGGGTGCTTATCAGTTGGACTGAATCCACGATGTTGCTCATTCAGGACTGGATCAAATATTTCTTTGAACACCTGGTACATATGGTAAACCAGTCCACTAATAATAATCATTACGGCTGTGTTTTAATCAAGCAAATAACTAAACAGTGATAGAAATAAGCCAAAAATATGTCCTTGCCCACTGGACAAGTTAGTTTTGAAATCTACTTGTCTGCCAAAGTTTTCACTTGTCCGAGTAATTGTCGTAGTGAATCGAATCTTTAAAAAAAAGTAAAGAAATTATTTAATTTTAGACAATCTTCCTGCTGTTAAACCACAGGCATAATCTGATCTCAAATGTAAATCTTGAAATACACATTTAATTGCAAATATTTCCCAGGCCATTAAGTGATTACCTAGGTAACAATGTTTTTCATCATGAATATTAAAATGAGACATGTCATATGATGTTTCAACAATTATTTCTAGAGATGCTGAGGAAGTGGATATGTGTACTTACACCAGCAATATCAATATTACAATGATTATGATAGGAATGAGTCAACCGTTATTTTCCTTGCTATTTTTCATGTTGCAACAAAACTGCTACCAACAAATAAGATGCACTGTCAGACGTTTGCATCAGTTTGTCATTGAAAATGTCACCCATCCACCCAGAGTATAACCAATGCAAAGCCAGAAAACAATTTCGTTACACACAAAATTAATGTGGTATTGTTTTATTCAACCGTACATCAATATGCACAAAGTTCTGTATTTTATAATCTGAAGACAAATTTCAGATGATCACCAGCAACTAAATGAACATCTTTGCCAAGACTTAGATCGGTATAAATAATATTATGTCAGTGCTATTAAAACAATTTTAAATGTACCAAAATTAAATTTACAAGGAACCTGATAGTTATAATGTAGATTTAATGATGTTGTAACATTGCTGTCGCGCTTAGACCGTCATAGTTGGTCGCCATGCCGTACATGTCGACAGCCCCGGCGGGACTACCTCAGAGGCTGTGTGTCTTGCTTAAATTAATTTGGATTTGGGTTGCTTAGTTCCTGTCATGCATCCATTATTTTATCTTAATGTTGCGTATATAAATTGTAATTTGTTTATTAAGTTAAATCATGTTTCAAAAAATGTATTCCTTAGGTTCTTTAATCAGGGATTGTTCGTCCGACAGATGTTAATTCTGTCCGTTTTCCGCTTTTGCAAAAAGTCAGTGTCCAAAAACTTATGAGTTGTGGCAAAATAAATGTGATGAAAACATGACAACATACGTAGAGATGTTTATTAATATTCCGTTCACCAACCACCACCATGAATTCACCGGAGATCCGGCCTAAGTTCTGAAAATTCATCCGGAGCTGACAACATTTCGCCTATCTACTGGACCAACGTTCGGAGACTTCACAAAGTCACAGACTGCCGAATCCACATTGGTTAATTGGCCTACTACAAAATTAGCCTGATAAAAGGTAGTGTTATTCGAATATACTATTTCTCAAGCTCATCAAATGCGATCCATGTGTGGAAGCAAGTTGACTGTCGGCAAAACTGAACTAACTTTTCTTATGACAACAGCATAGCTAGATCGGTTTGCTCAGCGGATGACACAGTTAATGGACACACTTTGCTTCGCAGAATACTGCCATGCAACACAGCGTGGTGGTGGAAAGGTAAGATGCCAACATGCAGACGAAATTGCAATGAGCATAATCGCTGGCAAACCGTATTTCGCTAGAATTTCCACAAATTAGAAAGTTGTTATTTTGCACATGTCATTATTTACTGTAAAATTTTACTTCTCCACCGGACAACCACGCAGGATCATTCTACTTGTCCGGACAAAAAATCACTTGTCCTGGACAACCGTGTGCGTATTTCGAACGCTGCTAAACATCCTTGATTCACCAGTGGTTGTATAATGAGATTATAATTACACAACTTACAGTGTATGATTCCTCATCCCCAGCAACCAGCCCAGTGATCTTGCCAGTGAAATCAACAGACGGCTGGATACATTTGTCAAGGGTAACACCATTGGGAGTAACCTTTTTGTAAAGTTTCTCATAGATCTGCGAATAACAGATCATTTGTAAATTAGTACATATTAAAAGAGGTTTAACAATCGAATAGTGACAGACCATGCAAACGACCACCAAAATAATCATATTTAAATTAATTTCACTATCATTCAAGTATTATTTATGCTGTTTAATAGTTCCACTGACCTTTAAACAAAACACTAACTTTTAAACAGGGATAAGTCCCATAGACCAACATTTTATTTATTTATTTAATAAATAAAACAATAATTGATTAATAAGACCTACCTCAAATACCATCCACGTACTTACCTCGATTGTTAAGTGATTTCGAACCATGCATTGGTGGGTTGTATATATAGGATAGTTTTCTTTTGCAGCACGTTGCATGTAGTTCTTCGACAGACCAAGTCTGCAAGAATTCAATGTATCTTTTCCGCCTTCCTTAGAAGGTGAATTTTTAGCTTTTGGTCTGAAACAATGATGGGTTTAATAGTATTTAATAGTAGTTGGGTACAACTTCTATGATGGGTTCAAAAATGAAACTGACCCAGTAGTTGTGTACAGTCTGAACGCAGCCCACAACTCAATGCCATGCACAGTTGACAATCTGAGCACTCTTAACAGTTGGGCACAACTTTCTACAATTAATTCGGCCAGCCAATAACAGCACATTTTTTGCAGGCATCCTCAAAAAGTTTGGAAGTATGTTGATTAATTTGAAGGCAGTACAGGTTATTTTAAAAATAGTTATAATTGACATCTGAATAATATTATTGCTGATCCTCAATGACTGAAATCTATTTGGACTTGTACTTGACCTTATGTACTTGTACAATTTTTTTTAGCCTCAGTTTTCAGATTTCTCGTTTTCATCGTTACACTTCTATGTGATATTACCTACAACACCCTAGAGGGTCCATCATGTGGAATTCTTTGGATAATCTCAGCAACTTGTTCACTCACGCCAGCTTGTTCTTCCACTGTCAGTCTAACAAGTTGGTCGATTAACTGCGGAACAAACAAAAGCCTACCATTAAGAAACAATTCATTACAGTAACAGTGAATACTATGTATCATTTCAATCCCTGTTTTTCCTTCCTCTAAACAAAATACAATGATAATTCATTAAAAGGCGTCGGACATTTAAAAAAGCAAAAATGCACATTTACATTTTTTTTTAAAGATTATGGTGATATAAACTATTTGCGAGAAGAAAAAAAAATCCTGCAAATCAGTTGCAGAAATTAAGGTTTTAGTTTTCCGTCTGCGCTCTCTAGAAAGCAGTGTCTGATAACTAGGTTGTGACGTCAAGTAGCGGACTGCCTCAACGCGCCATTTGTTATTTACATTATAAACAGCGACAGCGGTTTTCGCGTTCATCGTCATTGTATCGGTACAAAGACAACATTTAACGTCACCTTGCACAGATTCCCTGTCGAATGGACGCGACATAGTAAATGGCGTCGATTCGTCCAAGCGACTCAATCCCACTGGAAACTGACGCGGCATTCACATATATGTAGCCAGCATTTCATTCCAAGTGATTTTATTAATAATCTGGATTATGAAATGGGATTTGCGCGTTATCATTTTAGTGGAATAAAAATACAGGAAACACCCGCTAATTTTCAACGCCGTCTTTGATATCGTGTCGCTTCCCGGAAATCATTGTCATTATGTTATGTACTCATTGCTAAACAAGAAACATCATATATAAGGAACAGGATTAGGTCCCAACATGTTGCTTAATTATAGCGAGTGTGTACTGCATGTAATGGATGTTTTCGAAGTCTAGTTTAACTACGGGCGTAGTGCCAGTGGTAAGAGTTTATATCATTACTTATGTGTTCTAACACTAAATTCAGTACCCAGTCTCAATTGTTCTCTTCTGTTTGACTGTATCAGTGAAAGTTTCTGTTGAACTAATATGTTAAATTGCCAATAAACCTTCATTCAGTGTAAACGTTTTATATCCGAGAAAAGCGACCCAATACTGCATTGCCACGGAATTACGTGACGCACCAAATTTGCCCACTAGCACTGCAGTATTTAGTAAAATATAAGCATACCAGATTTGTGCGCATTAACACAAGGTGGAGTAAAGATAATTTCTACAAATGTTTTTGTGGTGTACTTCAATTGCTCCACTACATACATATCAAATTATGATCATATTATAATAAATTTGATGTTTTGCATCAATGTTAAAAACATGTCACTAGAATTAGTTGCTTATGTCATGATCTAACCCACAAAGAAGCTGCAACATTTACTAAATATATATTAGCTAATCTAAGCCTTACCTAAATAGATTACTAGATTTCTATTGAAATTGGCAAACAGCATTTCTATTGATATGTCAATTAAAACGTGTCATTCAGATTTTCAAAAAATCTTCACTTGTCTTGGAATACAAATCCTCCCACAGAAATGTTGTCTTCAAAATTGCATGTATGTTCTCACTCCATGCCATGTGAAATCTTAAACATCAGTGTATTTGCAAAATCATAGCAAAAAATGAGAATGCCTGTTTGTGATATATGTGAAACATTGATGGTAGTCATTGTAAGAATGTATTGCAGAACTGAACAACAATTAACACTTTATTAGTACCTACTGTGTAGGTGTAACAAATATATATTTCATGAAAGGTTGCAGTGTTAGTCCTCTTTTCAGAGTATGTGATAAGCCTGACGACAGAGCTCACTAATGTGATGCTTGATCCAAGTAATGCATGGCAAGCGTGGGAGATCACTGAGCCACCATCCTTATGTTCAACGTATGCTTGTCCTGACAAGACTGTTGCAGTGCAGCAGCATGTCAAGCGTTTCACAAAATAAATTATCCGGTACATGAATACTGAAAGTGAACGCCTGATATTAAATCATTTGTCGGTAAATTAATAAAGTCGATGTATCTATCTGGTATTTAAATTTTAATTGATGACTATTAGAGGCTAGACAATGGCACTTCTGCAAAAAGCTAAGCTTTCACATTCAAAATGTTTTTATGAAGTCTTACCTGCCAAAAATTGCACCATTTAGTTGTATCATCACTATTTTTACCCTGTAAATAGATAGGAATGAAAAACACCATTAATTAGGATGCTAGCTTAGTTTATATTCTACCTAATGGTGTCTTCTCACAAAAGATCAAAATTATATATAAAATAAGTGTGGTGCTTGCCCAAATGTGGTGCTTACCCATTGTTCAAATTATGACATTAAATGTGTACATGTAAATACTTAGGTTTTTGGCAGAAATGGTAAAACATAGCCACATCGTTAAACAGGTAAAAACATGTATAAGGTATACTGCCAAATTGCATTGCCTTAAACACTGATTCTAGTAACAGAACATACAAGCATGCTTTTAAATTTAAGTAAATTTGGATACTATTCATATCTTTGACCAAAGGTCAATTTAACATGGAATGACATGGAATTGACGACATGATGAAATAAATATTGTACAAAATAAATACTCAAGTGTATATGTATAATATGCATACTGACATGTTATAATTACTTAAGTTACATGTGTCAACAGCATAAATTCTTTGGACAGTGAAATACAATGATTGCAAATAGTGGAATTACAATAACAACAGCTGAACATTACTGTTGTCCTGATGTTTGGTGGTGTCATTATCTTACCACATATACACCAGTCGTTCACTAACCCAAATTCGGGTACTTAAACCTTCTGTACTGATCTGAGGGAAATGCTACGTGAATCTTCAAAACTGCACATGATGGGAGAGGAACCCTGATATTCTAGCCAAGGTATCCCCAGCTCCACCCGACTAACTGTCTGTATGATGTGTACCTATACCTCCTGAAAATATTATATAAAATATTGTTTACAATTAGTAAAATAAATACATATATGTTTGGAAGAAATCTCCCACTGTCATATGCATGGTAGTGTGTACGACTGGGATATTTCGGAAATGACGGGGATATCTTATGACATGTATTTATTTTATGCTAATTTTATATCTGACATTGATCTTATATGAATGATATAAAATAATGGTTTCAAAATAGGTTTTTAGATATTTTCTAAATTGACACTATACGTATATACTCAACTGACTCAATGGTCAAATGCTGCGCAAGAGCACGGAGTGCTTTATTTGATGGACACCAGTGCCACACTACGATGTCATTACTATTAATGTTTCTGGTTTTGTAAGTTGTTATATTTGCTTGACTTTTAACCATGGATGAGTAATGTGTAAGCCATTGTTGTTGCTTTGAAATGACTACTGATTTATAATGGTAATATTATACTGTGACAGATTATAAGTTTTACTCTGTAACATGTAAGGGTGTATTAATAGTACTTGCTTCGCCTTATATAACTTTTTAATGTTATATGTAAAAACCTTTAAAAGCTGTACTATAAAATCTATACATACTCGTTGATGGGATCATTGGTGTCCCTTGGCCTGAATTGCTGCTTATACTAAAAATATGCGGTTTGTAGCACATATACGTCAAGACACACAGTGGCAAAGCCTGGATGGTCTGTGATTTTTACATTGTAATAAACCAATTCTTAATCGCATTGACATCTTCGACGACTTCATTTGTCTGGAATGTCTCGGCGCATACCGACGCCGTCGCCCCCGGAATCACTCCTTCTTCATGCGATATATCCTGTATTTTCCCAGGCGGATCGTACTGGTACGGTTTTAACATAATTGTTTGCATATTTATACCAATTTCGTCAATATCGTCATCACTGCTGCAAGAATTGTCAAAGTCGCTATCCGATGTGCTATCACTGTGCTCCGCGGCTGCCATCTTCCTGCAGCCCGCGACTTGACGTCATCAGCCGCGTTTGACTTGCAGGCAAAAATTTGAAAGGTCACGATTTAAAACGCCTAATTTTGTGTGCAGTCGTTTCAGAAACGTTAGTAACATCAGGCTATATCAACAATACATTATCAATTGTTTATTTTTATTAAAAAAATCACTGTCCAAGGCCTTTAAGTGTCAAAAACATGCAGAAATCAGAATGTAGATTGCAGTGGATGTTTCTAAACTGTCTAAATAGTAAATGCAGTATACTCATGACAACAAAATTTGTGCCAAGTCAAATATTGTGTCTTTGAAATGTCGTGTTCTAGTGCCCTTGGCCTATTTTAATACAATGCCCAATCTCGCATTGATCCACATGACACACTCTGGCCAGAGTGATTTACAGTGCATATAGTACACGCGGTTTTTGATGCAGGCATCTTTTACGAGACATGTTACGGATGATTTGGATCACGTTTTTGTTAAAACAGCAAAACTTAATTGGATGCACTATTTGTACCCCCACCAATATACAGTAGGCTGTAGCCATAGATGTAGCATAGTGGTGGGGGGCAATAAATGTTTTCCATTTTAACAAAAACGTAATAAAATTCTTCCATACGAAATCCATGTGGTAAATTTCTAACACCTATTCCATCAAATTTTTGCAAACAGTTAAAGAAGTCCTTTTGAGTGTATTGATGTATCCAATATGTCACGGTTTGCCTACGTCACAATCAACATTTTGCGCTTGACCTCCGTCAAGCTTTGTATTTGCCAACAATGATAATAAAGAAACACTTTTGTGGCCAGAATTATTACAACATATATGACAGAATGCACCACATGTTCTGTTTTTGATGTATTGACGGACCTTTTGCTAAGCAACAAATCACGTGATGGATAGGTCAATTACTTAAGTTACGAAAACAGACCGGCGGAATCCAAATTTCATAAAAGACGCCTGCGCCAAAAACTATGCATCCTAGGCTATATAAAAGCAGGGATCAATCTGGAAAAGGACATGCATGTGACCTTCAGGCACATCAGAGATAGAACTATGTGCCTTTTCTAAATTTGATGTGCCCCAAATCAGTGAATTAAAATTTTATTAATTAATTTGCATGATAGTATGATCGCTTAAATAACCTGGTAAATGTGACCATTACATTTTAATATTAGGCATGTAAAGATGTTATTATTTAACTTGTCTTGAATTATATTTGGGACTGCCTATGAGACATGTTTCTGGATACAAAATACATAACCATCAATATCAAACTCAAAGTGCTCAGAGATGTATAGGTGTTTTTTTTTATACAAAATCTGTAACGTTACAAAACTAGATACATTCTGGATAGGTATGCCCCATTTTTTTATGGAATGGTCATGCCATTAGACTCTATTGCCCTAAGGATAGGGAGATTCTAACTGAGAAATACGTTGCAGCAGTCTGTGACATTGAGTGATAACGATTCACATACGAAAGAGCATCAACTAAAATATTCAAAGAACCATGTTGAATAAAAAAAACTCATTGATACACCGATGAACAGATGTAAGGAATAGCCTCACTCAGTCTGTGGTTGAGATGGCATCAGTGCAGTCTTTTGAGAGAAAATTGTTGTGGGAAAATCACCCAATTAAATTATACTATACAGTAAGACTATTCCGTGTCAGACTAGAACATAGCATTGTCTTTTTTCCATAGTTTATGACCCAATGTGACGGAGGCATTTGTAATGAATGTACTATTTGTGAGCCTTGGTGATATAGGCATGATT
The DNA here is from genome assembly GCA_020002185.1 of Paraescarpia echinospica. Taxonomy (NCBI): domain Eukaryota; kingdom Metazoa; phylum Annelida; class Polychaeta; order Sabellida; family Siboglinidae; genus Paraescarpia; species Paraescarpia echinospica. The sequence continues at coordinate 29,193,167 of CM034536.1, forward strand.
GATAAACATACTTTTATATTTTTTTATAATGTACTCCATTGTAATATTTAGCAAACATACATGAATTTAAAAGCATGCATATAGTGTACATGTATGGATGGATATTATTTTGCATAAATATGAACGGACTGCACTTTGGTCGGCAATAGTTAAGTTGATGATGGGCAATAATATGGTGGGTGTTGGCGGCAACAAACGTTGTTCACGGTGCTTGACTAAATCTTATAAACAATGACAATGACAGAAGGGGTAGGCAAGGCACAAACCAGCGATAGAAATAAGCCAGAATATTTACTTGTCCGCCGGACAAGTAAGTTTTGAAATCTACTTGTCCGCCAAAATTTTAACTTGTCCGAGTGGTTGTGAAGGGGAATCGAAGCTTCGAAAAAACATAAAATGTCTGTCTTATTTTTATGACAACATAATGTTCCTGCTGTTTCGTTGCATGTACATCTGAGTGACTTGTGATCAAAGACACAATTTGATCTAATCTTCAAATTTTGAAATTGCAAAATTATATTTGCAACTATTTTCCGTTCCATTATTATGCCTCACGAATATTAAAAGTAGACACGTTACGTGATGTACACCAATAATTAGTGATGCTGATATGAACGCTTCTGTTAATAACAAATCATTATTACGATGATAGGAATGAGACAATTGTTTCCTTGCTATTTGTTTTATAATGTTGCAGAAACTGTTTATGTTTAATATGGTATATATATATATCACTGCTGTAAAATTTTGGCATCAGTTTGTCATTGAAGATGCCACTCAGCCATCAGGAACACGACCAATGCAAAGCCAGGAAATTTTGTCACAAAAATCATAATAAACTATATAATCTGATAATATTTTGTTAAACCTCTATGAACTTCAATATTAACAAAGTTCTGTATTTTACAAACGAAGATAATATTAAATTGATCATCAGCAAACAAACGCATATTTTTTCCTAAATGTGATATTACCATTTCAATTATGATAAAATAGTTTTAACGGTGCCTGAATTACATTTACCATGCGGAAAATAATTTATAGATTTAGTTACGTCGTAACGTTGCTGCCGCGCGCAGACCGCCGTAGTTGGCGGAAGCGGACATGTCAACGGAGGTTGGCGCCCCGTCCCCGACCACGCGTCTTGCATAATTCGGTTTCGAAAACTCGCAATTTATTGTTAAGATAAATGTTACATAGATACAACAACACTTCTGAAACTTCAAGAATATTCCGTTTATCAACCAGCACCATAGATTTACCGGAGAGCCAGTTACAAGTTTTGAAAATTGTCACCGATCTGGATCGGCTAACGACGTTCGATGACTTGGAAGACTGGTCGGTGCGCTCAGCGTATGACCCTGTTAACGCAGGCACTAAACTCGGTCGAACACTGACGTACAACACACTGGCGGCGGAACGACAAGACGCCGACACACTAACAAAATTGGAACGCGCGCGATTGCTAGCGAACTTCATTTACGTTTGAATTTCCTCAAATAAAAAGTTTGCAATGTTGCACGCGTCACTATTTAATGTAAATTTTCACTTGTCCACCGGATAACCATGTAGAGTCATTGTACTTGTCCGGGCCAAAAATCACTTGTCCCAGACAAACGGACAAGTGCTATTTCGAACGCTGCAAAGATATTGATTAGACTGTTCTCAGTGTCCAGTCATCAATGAAAGATGTGATTTAAATAACTCTTTTTCAGGCCATTGTTCTGTTTGTTGTTCGTGGGCCGTTGTCTGTGTTCGGGCACATACTGGAGCATATTTGGGCCTCAAAATGCGCTAAAGCCTAATACGCAATATTTTACAGCGTAAATGATATGGCATGATTTAATTACCACACCGATGTGTCAAATTTAGACAAAACTATAGTTAATAATGGCAATTTACCATAACAACTTAAATCAGTTAGAAACTAATACTACCATGATTGACCCGTAGACTAGTATGGGCTGGCATGGGCCATATTTCTACAACTAGCAAATCTAAATCTAAGACAAAGTATTGCAGAATTGACATGGATATTATTTAAATATGGTATAAATAGTATTGGTTTTGTAGAGTATTTTAATTCAAAGAAATGGATTAAAGGGAATAAAAACATATATTGCTTGAATTTATGTTATATTACATCCTGCTATCTATTTCCACGTCCACCAAGCAAAAAAAGCAAAAAATTCAATGAATTAGAAATTCCACATTTTATGCTGTACATCCGGACATTTTCGAAAATGCATATTTTTGGCGCGCTTTTCGGGATGCCGAGATGTGACGTCACTTATGACTCAAACTCGCATCAGGCCGACCCTTTCCATGCATTCAGAGCATGTTTACAAGTATAGCTTTTGGGTCGAAACGAGCATCAGAATGAGTTATTGTGCAATTTTCCGACATAATACAAACACTAGTCATCACAGAGGAACAAGCAGTTTTCTTACGGTTCCACATGAATCCAATTTTATTCAAAACAACGTATGTGAATGGGCCTACAAGTCGACTAGGTTTCGCCGAGCTTGGGCTCGTTTTCAGAATAATTATATCGAATGCAACCAACGGGAGATAATCTACACCAATAAACATACATAGCAAACATATATTGTATCCAGCTACATAAAGTAACGTGTATAATCTCATAATATCACTAGAATATCGATATATGAAGGAGTTGTACAATTTACCATAACAACTTAAATCAGTTAGAAAGTTTCCGCTGGTCCCGGTAGCTCAGTGGATAGGCACGTTGGTTACTTGTCATTTATTTTACAATCGAGCGACGCCGGTTCAATCCTGACAGCATGCAAACTATTGATTTTCTTTACATTTTTTTTGTTTATGTTTTCACAAAGTAATATAGACCAAATCATTTAGTATACTATGATGCACTGTTTGTAAATAATTTTTATTTTGTAGTAATTATTTATTCGCCACAAAAATGAAAATATGGTCATTATATAACGATGTTTCTAAATTTTATTTATCCAAACAAATATAATGTAATGGATATCTAATTTATTAATTGGAAATATATTGTACAGTAATATATTGTAATTATATATGTGAAAACAGATTGTGATCCGTCTGGATAAATACAATTTAGAAACATCGTTGTATATAATGACCATATTTTAATTTTTGTAGCGAATAAATAATTACTACAAAAATATAAAAAAATATTTACAAACAGTGCATCATAGTATACTAAATGATTTGGTTTATATTACTTTAAAACATAAAAAAAAGTGTAAAGAAAATCAATAGTTTGCATGCTGTCAGGATTGAACCGGCGTCGCCCGATTGTAAAACAGATGCCAAGGAACCAACGCATTTACCAACTGAGCTATCACGGCCGGCGAAAATTCGCTGACTGATTTCAGTTGTTATGATAAATTGTACAACTCCTCCTTCATAGATCAATATTCTAGTGATATTATGAGATTTTACACGTTACTTTCAGTAGCTGGATACGATATATGTTTGCTATGTATGTATATTGGTGTACATTATCTCCCGTTGGTTGCATTCGATATAATTATTCTGAAAACGAGCCCAGGGCCAAGCTCGGCAAAACCTAGTCGACTTGTAGGCTCATTCGCATTCATTGTTTTGAATAAAATTGAATTCATGTGGAACCGTAAGATAACTGCTTGTTCCTCTATGATGACTAGTGTTTGTATTACATCGGATTATTGCATAACAACTTATTCTGACGCTCGTTTCGACCCCAACATTATCCATGTAAACATGCTCTGAATGCATAGAAAGGGTCGGCCTGCTGCGAGTGTGAGTCATGTGTGACGTTAAGATACCACGTGATCGCCTAGCTCATTAAATTTTTATTTTGCGCGGGAATCGCTACACAGACGGGTTTAAAATCGAATTTATGCTACAAATGTATTTTTCTATATTTTTTTAATGTTCTCGAATGTTACATGCAATATTAAACTTTCTGTACACAAGGAAAATGATTTTAGCTAATGCCTTGTTTTTATTTCCTTTAAGTCACGGTCTGCATCTGGCATCGTCTCCAGTGACGCGCGCAATCGGTTTCGCCGACACAGAACTTTCAAATGTTACTATTTTTGAACGGTGCAAAACCATATTTCACGACAGCGCACGACACCAATTTTTTCAACAGACTAAATAAAACTAATAGATAGGACTAAGCACAAAATATTTCAGGTTAGATGCTGTTAGAAAATAATATCTGCAAATGAATACAGACGTGGTCGTAAAATAGATGTAATTTATCTTAATTCTGGTCAAATTTCAAAATTTAAACGACGTAGACGAAGATCAACTTACTCTCGACAGCGGCCCAGCAGTGAATGATGTCAATGACCGAAAATAGAGCGCGAAAACACGATTTGAAACAAAGCGATCACCACAGTCCCGGCAAACGAGACGGACTGTGGTGATCGAGAATCGACGCACGCGAAACGTTCCAGTTTGCGGAATTCATAGAAGTGCCTAGTCACCGTCACATGGGCAAATCAGAAATGGCATACTGGTGAACGTGTGGGCTATATTTGGTGGAGATAGATTGTAGAAATTGGTGGTGCAGAAAAGTTGATAAACAAGTGGAATTACTGATTGATAAGTATTATTCTTGCCTTAATATCATTCATAAAGTTGCAATAAACATATATTGACTAGCAGTTGTGCTTAAGGGGAGGCTCGGGTCGAAATTTACGGATTTTTGAAAATAAAATGAGTTTTGAGTTATTGACTTTTCTATGTATAAAAATTACTCAACTTTCCATTCATATACGTTATACCACCGAAATAAACATGTTTATGTCACAAAACATGCATTTTGTGTGATGCCTATCATTGCTAAATCTTTGTTTTTGTCAAACGAAGCATGAATAATCGAACATTATGCAATTTTCCGCGATTGATTGCGTCGCGAAAAATACTGCCATTCCATCATGGCGCATATCGTGGGAAAGCACTGTTTTCGCTCTGTATGATGATATAAACTATTTTAAGATGGAACCGCTGCTGCCTGAATAATCCAGCCTATAAACGACCGCCTCTCTTGCCACTTCGGGGCAAAGGAATGGGTAACCCTACAACGATTGGTCAGGCAGCATCACGTGATGACGGAATCCTCTGATTCCGTCAAGTAAAATGTTCTGATTGGTTGTAATACGTCCAACCTATGATGTCAGCTTGTAATACCAGCTACATTCTTACAGGTCCTCTTCTGGCTTCTAGGCTGTGATGCCTCTTATGCCAGCTCTGATGTTTGTCGTCAAACTATATGGTGCGCATGCGTCTGACGAGTTGTTCCATAATAGGGGTGGGGCTATGTAATCGAGTTTAATTGGGTGGTTTTTCCATAATTTGTCTAATTTCCCCTCAAAGGACTGGACTGATGGAGCCTCTACCACAGACTGTGGGAGGCTGTTCCATACGTCCGTGCATCGGTGTATAAATGAATTTTTTTTTATGTTTAACCGACAACGTCCTTTGAATATTTTTAGGTGATGTCCTCGCGTACATGATTCAGTATCCCTCAAAGTTATAAAGTTTGATGTCACAGCTGTATCATATTTGTCTGTTAAAATCTTATATAATTCAATCATGTCTCCTCTGAGGCGACGATATGACAGAGTTGGTAATTTTAGTCTTTGTAGACGTTCATTATATTCAAGATCTTTAAAACCTGGAATTAATTTGGTTGCTCTACGCTGAACATTTTCAAGAGCTGTAATGTGTTTCATTAAGTAGGGAGTCCATACTTGATTTGCATATTCAATATGTGGGCGGACGAGATTTAAAAACAGTAGAAAAACACTGTTCATCCATATAATCAAAAGTGCGACGAATTATCCCCATAATTGAATTGGCTTTATTAATTTTTTCCGACATATGTGCCTCAAAGTTTAGTGATGAGTCAAAAGTGACGCCAATATCCTTCACCTTATCCGTACTTGCCAGCGTTATATGATCATTAGGTCCCAGTGTGTAGCTGTCATTTCTTATGGTTGATGATCCTACTCTCATATGGCTGCATTTGTCTGGGTGGAACTTTAAGAGTGATTCGTATGTCCAATGTTCTGCATGGGTAAGATCTTGTTGAAGCTTTGTGCAATCTTCATTGGTGTAAATTGGACGGAAAAGTTTCATATCATCCGCAAACAGGAATACTTCGGAGTTCTTTATAACATCCGGTAAGTCATTAATAAATATAATAAAAAGTAGGGGGCCAATCACCGATCCTTGTGGTATGCCGCTGATGACATCATGCCAGTCTGAAAAAGAATTATTGACCCTTACACGTTGTCTTCTGTGGGCCAACAGAGCTGCAACCCAGCTTAGAATATTTCCTTGAATTCCATAGCTCTGGAGTTTCTCTATAAGTCGTAGATGTGGAACTTTGTCAAATGCTTTCATAAAATCACAATATACTACATCAATACATCCACCGTTATCTAGTGTCTCAGTCCATAAATCGAGTACTTTAAGTAATTGGAGAACTGTAGACCGCCCTTTGATGAAACCAAATTGTTTGTCACTCAACAGGTCATTATCTTTCAAGTGTTTAGTGATGGTATCTCTGACTATGCCTTCCATTATTTTTCCTACTATGCTCGTTAGGCTGACTGGCCGGTAGTTATGTGCTTGATTTTTGTTTCCTTTCTTGTGAATTGCAGATATGTTTGCTATTTTCCAGTCTTTGGGTAGTATGCCTGTTTTAAGCGACGTGTTAAAAATTGTAGATAGTGGAGTGCTAATACTCTCTGCCAATTCCTTTAGTACTCGAGGATGTAGGCCGTCAGGTCCTGGTGATTTGAATATTTTTAGTTTCTTTAGCTTTAAAGCCACTATCGATGGAGTGATAGTGCAAGATTCAACTTTGTTATGACATCTTATTGGCTCCTCCGGAATGTCTCCTTCTGGCTCTCTCGTAAATACGGAAGAGAAGTGATTTGCCAATACCTGTGCTTTTTCCAAATCTGTCTTTGTCAGATCATCCTTGTCTTTGCTTTTTATTAAGTTCGGTATTCCCATTCTTGTGTTCATTTTCGCCTGCGCATATTGCCAAAACTTCTTGGGATTCTGTTTTATTTGATTTATGATATCTTTTTCATATAGTTTCTGTGCCTTTCTTGTCAGTCTCCTGACCTGATTTCGGAGTCGACAAAATTCCTGATAAGTTTGGGCATCTTTGGAGAGAAGATATTTTTTCCACAACCTGTTTTTTCTTTTGATTTTGGTTCGGATTTTCAACTCCAGTGGAACTGGGTATTTTCTGGCTCTCTCAGTTATCACCTTCTTTGGTATGCATTTTCCTTCTGCATATCTAAGCTTAGAAGTAAGGATATCCCATTGAGTTTGCACATCCTCCTGGTGATTAGAAAATTCATCCTCCCAATCAGTGTTTAGCATGTCTTTCAATTTGGTGTAATCCCCTTGTCGTATTTATAAACAGTTTTGCTGATTGGTTCATAGACTGGCATGCAGTTAAGAACCACCTTAATAATAGAATGGTCATTTCTTCCTAATGCTGAGGCTGTTTCAATTGTTGAGATCTCTGTATCTTCACTAGTGAGGACAAGATCAAGGAGTGATGGTTCTGTTGTACCTCTACCTCTAGTGGGCTCTGTTATATGTTGCACAAAGTAACAATCTCGAAGTTTCTCAATAAATTTAAATTCTTTCTCCTCTGTACTTGCTGCTGTGGTTGACATTGTTTCCCAATCAATTTTAGGATAGTTAAAATCTCCAAGTAGTAGAACACGTGCCCATTTTTTCTCACTTATTTTATCAAGTAGTTTGTTAAGGTTGTCATTGTTCTCTGTGGTACTGTTTGGACTTCTATAAAAGGAGCCTATGAGAAGAGTGTCTTTCCCTTTCAGTTTTAAAGTGCAAAATTGTGCTTCATTGAACTCAACATTAAACTGGTGCACTTCAAATGGCAACGAATTGTGAAGAAACAAGATCATCCCTCTGCCTGTGTCCTCACTAATGTTTATAGTTTCCATAGAATATCCTTCCAGGTTATATTCTTGTGTGGTAAGCTGTCTTTTATAATTTTTAGGTTTTACTTCTGACACTGCTATAACCTGTGGTGGAGTTGAATGGTTTTTTATTCTACATTTTAGTTCTGTTAGTTTTTCTGTTGTTAGCACATCCGCATTTGTGTACCATACAATTATTTCTCTGGCACTGGCACTTGTGGTGCGAGAGTTTGGTTGGAATTTTCGCCCCTCTTTTTTACTTTGATGATCTGTCTTTCTCCTGGGCGCCCTCTTACCAGGTAGACAAAATTTGTTGTCTGCTCCTGCTGTGTTTTTTCTCTTGCCTCCTTCTGTAGTAGTCGCTCCTTCTCTCTGTCATCTTTGCTCATGTCATGCTTTATAACCATTCCACTGAATGGTTCCCTTTTGTTTTTCAGTTTGTATAGGTTTTTCATGACAGAAGCTTTTTTATCCTCTTCTGGGAATGTTACAAGTAACGGACGAGTTCTAGTTCCCTCTGTTTCCATTTCCTTTCTTTGTTTGCTCCCTAATCTCCTTACTTGTAGGTCTTCAGGTTGGTATTTACCATCTGTAGTGTATCCTGACATTTCCCTCATTATTTTCCTGTCATGAATATTGTTGTCTTCTTTCAGAGTGCTGGTCCCCTCTGGCACATTGTATACCACAATGTTCTTCCTTCTGGTCATTCGGTCATTTATTTGTGTGCACACAGTGGCGACCATTTCATCTTTGTTTATGACTGGTTCTACGTATGTTGCTCCTAGTGATTCATGTGGTGTCTGAGATTGCAGATTGGATACTTTTGAGACTGTCTCCTCAAGTTCTTTGACTCTGTTTTGGAATGCTTTTTGTTTATTTTCCATTGCAGTCAGTTTCTTTTCAAATTTGTCTTGACGCTCGTTCATGATAATGATGTGTGACATGATTGCCTTTGCCCCTCTTTGGCATGATTTACAGTACCAACTGATTTGTTGGTTTTCATCGCTGGTTAGTATGGCACACAAGGCATCAGACACACTTTGACAGACTTTGTGATACCATCCCTTACAGATGTCACACTCAATGGCGTCCTCGTTATCTTTAACTTTCAAGCTGCAGTCAGGGCAGACACATTTTTCTTGATCTCTGTCAGCCTCTAGTTTCTTGTTTGTTTCATGATTTTTCTTTGAATTGTGTCTTGATGATGTTGCCTTAGAGCTAGACGAGCTACCTCGTAGAGATCTTGATGTTTGAGATAACACTGGTGTACCACCAGTTGCCATATTTGTTAGATACTTAATACATACACATTTTTCATTAACCTACTTAAAAAAAAAAAGAGTTTAATTCCTTAATTGAAAAAAACAAAAATCTTATTTATTAACTTTTATACTAAACTGAATAGGTGCAAGTGCAGGGTTTTGACTAGTGCAAACACCAACAGATAGAAGCAATGATAGGGTAAATGTTAGTTGTTGTTTTTTTTCTAGCCCTGGGCCGACTCAGGGCTTGAGATAAGTTGAAGACACAAGGGTGATGATGATACACCCGAAGAAAGGCCTGTTAGTTCAGGAAATGGCAAGACAGAGGGGAAGGATTTAAGAATATATAATCTATGTGTCTTATATAGCTAATGTATATTTAATTACTGTGATGTTTAGTTTTTAGAACACCCTGATTATGCGAGTTGCATTGGGGGTGATTTGTGTTTCGCGCTCTTTGCATATTGTTTACTTTTCCGCCATTTTGTTTTAAATTCTACGGGTGGTTGCTAAGCAATTATTTTGGCGAAATAAGACTTTGGAATGATTGATTGCAAATATATTAATACGTACGTATAGTAATGATGATATTACTGCACCTCTGTAAGATTTAAACAATAACAGTCTTTAGAATTTATAATATTAACTATAAATGTACGAGCGGGGAATAAGAAGAGACATAACCTGACGCATGCGCATTGACGATCCTTCGATAGGATTGACATTTTATTCTCCGCGTGTCTTTAGCTTTCTAAAATGACATTATGCCGTTTGGTCGAAAGTGAGTGAGTGGTTTCCGTGCCGCGAAGCGACGCAATATTGCGCAGCTGCAGTTAGCACGTAAAAGAAAGACTATGCAAGTTGAATTTGTTGTTGAATATGTGACGACGACGACGTCTTCGGGTCCGACCACGATGACAGGCCCAGCCTCAGGGCAGTGACTGTGTCAATAGCACCCAGAGTAAGGACAATTTCTGTGTTTTATATGTTCTCGATAACACTGACAGTGTAAATAATACAGATATATTCATGTTGTCTCCACAGTTTGTCTTTGAACCCTGTATCAAGACATTATTTGACGTTTGCCTTTAATTTTATATTCGTTGTCTTGTTGATGTTCAGCCGTCCAGGGGCTATCCATAATCCAGGCACGCCAGAACCAGTATAGTTGACATAAAATAATAGTGATAATTATATACATGCTCATATTATGTTGTTTTAGGGATGGCAGTTATACTTTGTATATTATTCTATGGAATTATGGTTTATATTAGTACAACTTGCCTTGGTATGTCCCTTTATGACATAGTTACACTGTATATAATTCAGTACTAATAAAATAAACAAAAGGCGCAACATAAACTACAGTCACAGACCTATAATACTGGGAGGGGCTTTTATTGTTAGTAATACATGTGTTCATGAAATACATTGGTATTGTGTACTTGTTTCTTAGCGTCAACTTGGCTGTCAGTGTCACCCGATCCGTCTCAGACTGTCTGTGACTGAGCGGAAGTTTGGCTACACGGATCTTCTGGATGAGATAGGGGTCTCACACTTCCCGGATGCTGCGACTGAGCGGAAGTTTGGCTACACGGATCTTCTGGATGAGATGGGGGTCTCACACTTCCCGGATTAGGATGGAGATACTGGTGCAGATCTGTCGACTGTACTTGTACGCTGCGCCATGTTGCTGTCGCGAACCTGCTGTGCTTTTCTTCAGTGAACTTTATTTAGGTTACAATGAACTTTATTTGAGCTCCAGTGAACTTTATCTGTGCTCCTGTGAACTTTATCTGTATAAATGTTGGAATGATGTGCTATTTTACAAATAGGGTTTCCTGTTCTGTAATGTTTTTGCTACATTGCTTTGTTTGACATTATTATGCTGTTCAAATCACTTTGAACTATGCCATTTGATAGATTATACATTGAATAACATGTGTACAAAGTTTCAATCACTTAGGTTGCTTTTCAGATGTTGAAAAGTGTGTACAAGTGTAACTAAACTTTGAACGCGATTTTCTCAGAAACATGATTTCACTCACACCAGCTGTCTTCTTGTTTATTTATCTGAGTAACCGCTTGACAGATTTGCTTGAAACTTGCTACAATGTTTTTTGACAGTATGCCCCTGCAAGGCATGTTTTTTAATAAAATGAGTCGCTAGTAAAAAAATGTCGGGAACAAATACATAATTTTTTTTGAAAAATCATTAAAAAAAAGTTTTTTTTAAATACAAAATTTAGCTTGCTGGTTACACTTAGGGTTATATGGAGTAACTACACACCAAATTTGAGTAATGTATGTCCAGTAGTTACCAAGATATTTCAACGCATGCATTAAATCCAAGATGGCTGCCGTACCGTGGGAAAATCCCCCGTAAAATAAAATAAAAAATTCCAGGCCTTCCCGTTAGTGAGTTTCAGCTCTGTAGAGTAAGTAACAATGAAGTTATAAAATAACATACGTTTAGACCCAAGCCTCCCCTTAAAGTTAGTTAAAGTATTTTAGAACACCTTAGTATAGTGAGTGATAATAGGGTAACTCACTTAGGCTTAGCCTTCGATAAGTTGTAAACAAGATTTAACAAACCTGATTATGTGGTAGAATATATAGGAGATAAAGTAACAACCATCAAACTACTTACATAAGATAATATCTGTGTAAGCCAGTACTTGCTAGATATTTTGATTAGGTAGCATTGTTGTTAAAATTAAGCAAGGGCGATAGTCGGGCGGCGTAACCTAAATAAATAAAGCAGCCTAACGTAACGTAATTGATTGTATTTAAATTAGGTCACTACCGGTAATGTTAGCGTTCGTGTCAGGATAAATAGTCGGCTGTGTAATTGAAATTTGTAACCTAAAGTGTGCTGTAGTACACAGGAAACAGTCTTTATAAAGACTAAGTTAGTTAAATTATTAAATAAATTCTGATCGGGATATGGCGCCTTGCAAGCGGCAAGTCAAGGCAAAGCGACACTTGGTGTGCGATCACTGCCACAGCTGGGTAGATTTTGCATTGTCCGGCTGTGGGAAGTCATGGGCAGAAACCATGGAGGAAGGATTCACCTTTCAGTGCATTGGGTGTTGGAAGGAGGAGTGTCTGCAGAAGGAGATAGTTAGGTTGACAGATATTGTGAAGGGAATGGAGATGGGAATTAGCAAGGAGGCAGGTCGAATGGAGAGAGACGACAGGGAGAGAGGTGAGAATACTGCAAGACTGAAGGAGAATAGCAGTGGCAAGAAAACTGAGGAAAGGAGATTGAGAGGAGGGAAGGTGATTGGAGGGGAAGAAATTGGAAAATCGACAACAGAAAACGTGACAAGTGTGAAGGTGACAGGGTAGAAAGTGACCGTAGAGAAGGAGGGAGGGAAGATGGGACGGGAGAGGAGAGAGGAAAAGGAGATGGGACGAAAGGAAGTGAGAGCAAATGTGATAGAAGAGAAGTCGATAAAAGGGGTGCTGACAGGAGGAAAGGTGACAAGAGAAAAAGCGACAGGAAAGAATGGATCGGAAGAGAATGTAACAGGAGAGAAGACGACAGGGGGGAAAGACAACAACCAGACAGATGCAAACCGAAGAAGGAGCTATTCTAAGGCAGTGATTGAGGGGGAAATGAGGAAAGAGAGGGTGTTTATGGGCGACTCCATTATGAGAAAGACGGACAAGACACTGAGCGAGGGGAAGGACGTCGTTGTTTGTTTACCGGGGGCTAGGATTGAACATGTTACTGACAGGGTAGAGAAGGTATTGGGACATGGCAAGGGGGGGTCTATACTGGTACATGTAGGAACAAATAATGCAGACCGGGAGGGGACAACTGCGATAGTACAGAAGTATAGACAGTTAGTGAGGAAGCTAAAGAAGACGAGAGTTGAACAGGTTATTCTGTCAGGAATTTTGCCAGTAATGGGAGGAAGAGGGGCAACATATAGAAACTGTAAGAGGATGGCGATCAACGCACTAGTTGAGCAGATGTGTGACGAAGAAGGGGTGGGATTCACAGATTTATGGGGATACTTTGTTGGGAGGGAAGATATGTACATGAGAGATGGCCTCCATCTTAGTGGAAAGGGGGCAGCAGTTTTCTCAGAGAACCTGCTGTGATCTGTTGACAGTGGGACAGGTTGCATCTATTTAAACTAGATTTGCAGGGGGGACTCACAGAAAAGCCTGAAAATGGAGGCATAGATAAAGACAGCACAAATGAATCAGCAAATAACAGTCTGGAAAACTCTTCTGAAGCTGGATATAAATGTGTTTGGTTAAATGCAAGCAGTATAGTAAACAAAAGAAATGAACTAAACATTATGGTAGAAGATATTGACCCTCATATAATAGGTATAACCGAATCCTGGACCACCACCGATATATCAGATGCTGAATTGGGACTGACAGGATATGTAATGTTTAGAAAAGATAGAATAGGAAGAAAGGGAGGTGGAGTTATTTTATATATTAAAGAATCTATTCAGGCTTATGAAATAAAATTAGAAAGAGAAGCAGATTGCGAAGAAGCTGTTTGGTGTAACATAGTTACAGGAAACTCAACGTTAACAGTTGGGTTAGTTTATCGAAGTCCAAACATAAGCATAGAAGAGAATGAAAAAATACAAAACGCTATAAGGGAAGTAAGCAAACGGGACTGTATTATTAAGGGGGATTTTAACCACGGGCATATACAATGGAAATCTCTACAGAGTATGGGGAGTGAGGACCACAAGTTTTTAGTTTTAGTTCAAGATACATTCCTTTCTCAACATGTGCTAGAACCAACCAGGGGTGAGAATGTGTTAGACATAGTATTGGGTTCACAGAATGAATTAGTTGACAATGTCAATATATGTGAGCCACTGGGGAGTACCGATCACAACCAGATACACTTTACCATCAAAGTAAAATCAGAAAGGAATAGTAAAAAGCAATATAGGAGAAATTTCCACAAAGGAAGGTATAAGGACATGAGGAAATATTTAGCAAAGATAGACTGGAATAACACACTGAAAAATAAGACAGCAACAGAATGCTGGAATATATTAAAGAGTGAAATTAAGTGCATAGTTGATAAATTTGTACCCTTCAAAAACAAGGAAAACGGTCCAAAAAGAAACACTTATCGAAAGAAGCCATTAGAAAAATTAAGTATAAACAAAAGATGTGGAAGTCATATAGATGTACTGGAAATGATGAAGACTACAACAGTTATAAAGAAGCACTTAACCAAGCTACAGCTGAAATTAGAAATTCAAAGAGAAGCTATGAACAACAATTAGCTAGTAATATAAAACATGACAGCAAGAGTTTTTTATGCGTATGTTCGAAGCAAACAGAAAGTTCAAGATAAGGTCGGTCCTCTAGAAGATAGTGCTGGAAATATAATATCAGAGGGATTCTTAATGGCAGAAGACCTGAATGAGTACTTTAGTTCAGTGTTTACCAGGGAAGATATTAGTTCACTGCTAGTTACAGAGGCTAAGTTCAAGGGGGCAGATTCAGACTATTTAGGACAATTAATTGTAACCCCGGAAATGGTAGCTAAGAAAATAAGGGCTATGAAGGATAATAAATCACCTCGAGTGGATGGTATTCCACCCAAACTACTATTGGAAATTGTAGAACAAATTAGCATACCGCTTGCAACAGTTTTCAACTTGTCATTAGAAGAGGGAGTGGTTCCTTTAGAATGGAAAGAAGCAAACATTATACCGTTATTCAAAAAAGGTTCGAGAAACAAGTCAGAGAACTATAGACCAGTGAGTTTAACATCAGTGATTTGTAAATTATTAGAAAGACTAATTAAAGATCACATGGTGGATTTTCTTGTTAAACAAAACTTGATAAACCCATCTCAACATGTTTTTTTTAAAGCGAGGGCATGCTTAACAAATATGTTATGTTTTTTGGAAGACATCACTAAGTGGGTAGATGAGGGATCACCGGTAGATATCGTCTACTTAGATTTTCAAAAAGCTTTCGACTAAGTACCACATCAAAGATTACTGCTGAAACTAAAGGCCCATGGCATAGGAAATGGTATAATAAACTGGATAGAACAATGGCTGATTGACAGAAGACAACGTGTAGTAGTTGATGGGGTGGCTTCAAACTGGAAATCGGTATTGAGTGGGGTACCACAGGGATCAATATTAGGACCTATATTATTCTTAATATATATCAACGATTTGGATGATGAAATAACAAGCAAGGTGTTGACATTTGCGGATGATACAAAAGTGTTTAGAAGGATTAAAAGTGATGGAGATAGACAGCATTTACAAGATGATCTTGACAGGTTGATCGAATGGTCTGAAAAGTGGCAAATGCTGTTACATTTTGGGAAATGTAAATGCCTCCACACAGGACATGGGAACGAAGAGGTAGAATATACAATGGAGGGTACTGTACTAAGTACTACTGAAAAAGAAAAGGACTTAGGGTTAACCATTAGTGCTGATATGAAGGTTTCAGAGCAGTGCGGAATTGCAGCTTCAAAGGGAAATCAAATCCTTGGATTAATTAGGCGAAACATAACGTATAAGGAAAAAGAGCTAATAATACCGCTGTACAAAACAATAGTTAGGCCTCATTTAGAATATTGTATTCAAGCGTGGAGGCCATATCGCAGGAAGGACATAGATTTGCTAGAAAGAGTGCAGAGGAGAGCAACTAAAATGATACCAAAACTGGGGGATCTTAGTTACGAAATACGCCTAAAAAAATGTGGTTTAACAACACTAGAGACCAGGAGGTTGAGAGGAGATCAGATAGAAGTGTTTAAAATATTGAAGGGTTATGAAAATATTGATAGAAATATTTTTTTCTCAGTTAAGAAAGATAGAAGGACTAGAGGGCATGAACTTACATTAGCAAAGGAGCAGTGTAGATTAGATATAAGAAAGTTCTCATTCTCACAAAGGACTGTAAATGAATGGAACATATTATCTGCTGATTGTGTGGGTGCTAGTAGCGTGAATATGTTTAAAAATAAAATCGACACATACCTCAGACGGGCTGGATACACATAGATAAAAGGGTCGGACTCTCGATAAGCCAAAGGGCTTCCTTGTCCACCCGCCACCTAGAGTTAATTCTCTGGGTGGCAATCTTGTTAAATCTTGTTAATCATGGGTCCAATCGTGTTTTGATATTTTTACTAAAAGTAAACCTGATCAAATTCTTCCGTAAGAATCTCTAACACATATTCCTTCCAATTTCTGCAAACAAACTATTACAAAAGTTGTTTTAAGTGAAGTACTTACGAAAATATACAAATTTCGTCGAAGACGCCTGAGGCTGCGTCAAAAATTGGGTGGTCCTATCTACAACGGCTACGCTGCGTAAATTGTTCATGTACATCATTTCGGAGTAAGCTAGAGCTAGTAGAGGCGCCACCCTGAACGTATTGTCTCTCATCTATCATCCATGTGACGTATTGTCCCTTCTGGGAATTTATGGATTATTTTTTCATGATTAAGATCACGTGAATCAGTGCGAGACCACGCAGTGTATTAAAATAGTCCAAGAGCGTTAGAACACGAGATGTCAGTGTCACGAATTTTGACCTGCCCCGAATTTCCCGGTCGTGAGTACAAATCTTCCAAAATACTGACATGACGACGATGTCGATGAGTTAAACCAAAAATGGCGTTTGTTTTTTGAACCTGTCACTGACCCTGCCCGCCCCCGGCCTTGTCTTGTCACTTTCAGTCTTGATTTTGGATAGGTTTCACACATTGCCGCAATATATTTACTGTTACAACTTCACATTACAGTATCGCGATACCTAACAATTATGGTGAACATATAATTCGATTCCGTTATAATATAGAATGTAAATACTTTCTAAAACCCACCTCTTTCCTATCACTTCGATTTGAACTTCATTTGAGAGCGTCTAATGAGAAAGCGCCATCGGCACATGTAGCGGAGAAACAAATAACTAAATCAAACTGGTGTTTCATGCCATGGTCACTAGGTGGCGATGGTCCTCCAAATAAGTCTTGTGATTTTGATCCGTTACAAACTATACTGTTGGAAGCATGTCTGAACTCTACTTGATACAGTTACACATATTATAAATGTTTCACTAAGTTCGGGTATTTTTCTAGATGATTTTAAACATGCATATGTAAACCCCTTCTCAAGAAGACTTCTCTTCCTTCCTAAAGAGAGAGGGTGCAGGGGATATGTTTGTGATCCTTGATTAGCAAAATGTTTTCCTCTTGAAACGTGAAAGCTCTTTTTGTATCCCTGTGATTCGTGATATGGTCCAACAGCGTGAAACGTCACTTAAAAAGTATATTTTCCTTGTGAACCGTGATTCTGCGTCATCAACGTCGGTCACAGGGTCACGTGATGTTTGCATGTATCTACAAGACGCAGCGCTGTTCAGTGTGACGACAAGGTAAAACCCGGTTTATTTTCGCTGAATTCGAAACTGTTCTAAGATCTAACCCCATTAGGCTACTGTTATATGCTTATCATAGGTGGTCGTGCAATTCTTTCTATTTGTTGTTTATTTTCCCTGTGAAATGTGAAAACAACATTTTGTTCACTGTGAATTGTGATCCAGGACACCCGCAACTCCTCTAAAAAAGACTAAAGATAACTCAGAGCTACCAACCAAATCTCACGCATTTGGCGTGAGTTTCACGCATTTTAGCGCGCATTTCACGCTCTCACGCATGAACCTGTAAATTTCACGCATATTTGCCATTAAAAAAAAAATTAATACAAACATGCTTATTTTCATGCACATGTTGATATATTTATTCACATGCACGTGCGGAAAGCGTAACCACCTGTCTTATTAAGAAACACCAGTGCTGCCACCTAGTATCCACCCGGAAAACTGAAACCACATATTTCCCAACACAACTTGGCAGCTGTGAATAACTTCAATGATTATAGACCAGTTTCTAATCTCAGTTTCATTTCCAAGATACTTGAAAAAGTTGTATCAATTTCTAACACGCCTTGGATCTCACATTAAATCGAATTGCTTGTATAATGACTTACAATCTGCATTCAAACAGCGTTATTCTGCGGAAACTGCCGTATTAAAAGAGATTAAAAGATGCATAATGATGTTACTTTAAATATAGATGTAAGGAAAGTAACAGCGCTTACCTTGCTAGATCCGTTTGCTGCCTTTGATACAATTGATCACTTCATTAATCGTCTGTCTTTATGGTATGGTGTATCCGGCACAGCTTTGAGTTGGTTTTGTCATATCTAACATATCGGCATCAGACAGTGAAGATTGGTGATTGTCTTTCATCACCACTCCCTATTTCTTGAGGTGTTCCTCGGGGTTCTGTCCTCGGACAATTACTTTTCACTCTCTGCACAACACCACTGAGCGCAGTTTTCAACAGTCATAATCTAAGTCATCATCTTTATGCAGATGATACCCAGATTTACATTTCTTTACCTACGCCTGACACTAATTGCTCCTTAGATCAGCTCAGAAATGGTCTTAATGACATTTTCGTTTGGATGACTGAGAGTAGATTAAAGTTAAATGCTGATAAGACAGAGTTTGTGGAATTGTGATTACTGGTACACAGAGGCAGCTTTATTCGTTAACTCATACACATCATGTATGAATATTATTGTTTTATTGTGATATTCATAAATGTGTCCATATAATTATTCTTTCAAGTGTTGTGTTATATATTGTGGACATTTTCCACGTCCGAAACTAAATTTTCGTATTGGATGCTATAGTCAACTATTTGGATTTCATTGCTCGGACATTTTGAAAACACCGGTGATCTTAACAAACATAAATCATCAAAATATAAAATACGGACGTACTTATATATCTTTTCTGCAAGCGAATAAAAGTAAGTAAGGCAGAATTTACAATCCGTAACATCAACATTATTTAGGCCTAGTTACATTTAACAAGACAAGATTTAACAAGATTGCCATCCAGAGACTTAACTCTAGATGGCAGGTGGACAAGGAAGCCCTTTGGCTTATCGAGAGTCCTACCCTTTTATCTACATATATCCAGCCTTTCTGAGGTATGTGTCGATTTTATTTTAAAACATATTCACACTACTAGCACCCACACAATCATCAGATAATCTGTTCCATTCATTCACAGTCCTTTGTGAAAATGAGAACTTACTTACGTCTAATCTACACTGCTCCTTTACTAATGTAATTTCTTGTCCTCTAGTCTTTATGTCTCTCTTAACTGAAAAAAAAAACCATTTCTATCAATATTTTCATAACCATTCAATATTTTAAACACTTCTATCTGATCTCCTCTCAATCTCCTGGTCTCTAGTGTTGTTAAACCACATTCTTTTAGGCGTTTTTCATAACTAAGATCCCTCAGTTTTTGTATCATTTTAGTCGCTCTCCTCTGTACTCTTTCTAGCATATCTGTGTCCTTCTTGCGGTATGGCCTCCACGCTTGTATACAATATTCTAAATGAGGCTTAACTATTGTTTTGTACAACGGTATTATTAGTTCTTTTTCTTTATATGCTACATTTCGCTTAATCAATCCAAGGATTTGATTTCCTTTTGACGCTGCAATTCCACACTGCTCTGAAACCTTCATGTCAGCACTAATTGTCAGCCCTAAGTCTTTCTTTTACAGTAGTACTTGGTACAGTTCCCCCATTGTATATTCTACATATTCGTTCCCATGTCCTGTGTGAAGGCATTTACATCTCCCAAAATTGAACAACATTTGCCACTTTTCAGACCATTTAATCAACCTGTCAAGATCATCTTGTAAATGCTGTCTATCTCCATCACTTTTAATCCTTCTAAACACTTTTGTATCATCTGCAAATTTCAACACCTTGCTAGCTATATCATCGTCCAAATCGTTTATATATATATTAAGAATAATATAGGTCCCAGTACTGATCCCTGTGGAACCCCACTCAAAACTGATTTCCAGTTTGAAGCCTCCCCATCAACAACTACCCGTTGTCTTCTGTCAATCAGCCATTTTTCTATCCAGTTAATTATACCATTTCCTATGCCATGGGCCTTTAGTTTAAGCAGTAATCTTTGACGTGTCACTTTGTCGAAAGCTTTTTGAAAATCTAAGTAGACGATATCTACTGGTGATCCATCTTCTACCCACTTAGTGATATCTTCCAAAAAACATAACATATTTGTTAAGCATGACCTCGCTTTTAGAAACCCATGTTGAGATGGGTTTATCAAGTTATGTTTAACAAGAAAATCCACCATGTGATCTTTAATTGGTCTTTCTAATAATTTATAAATCACCGATGTTAAACTAATTGGTCTATAATTATTTGACTTGTTTATCGAACCTTTCTGCAAACGTAAGATTTTATTTTATTATTACAATTCAAATGCCCGTCAGGTTGGCATTGCACTGCACCGGTGACCGTGTCAGTTGCGATTTACAGTGAATATTCACGACCGGAAAATTCGTGCCAAGTCAAAAATCGTGTCACTGAAATTTCGTGTTCTAAAGGTCTTGACCTGTTTTAATACACTGCCCGATCTAGCATTGATTCATCTGACACGCTCTGGTCGTAGACGTAGGGCGCGTTACACAGTACAAATAGGACGCATGATTTTTGACCCAGGGCAGAGGCTATGCGTCTTTTACGAAATTTGGATTTCGCCGGATTATTTTGAAAATACAAAACAACCTTGATAACAGTTTGTTTGCAGAAATTTGAAGGTATAGGTTTGAGAGATTTAGCACATAGTTATCTTACAGAAAACTCCGCCATGGCCGGTCCCAAGCCCGGATGAGAAAGGAGGAGGGTTGTGCGTGAGGTTAGCAGAAACCAATACCGAAGAAAAAAATGTCAATGGTGCTACGAGTAAAGCTACCTAGGAAGCTGGGGTCGTGATGGATGTCAGCCACACTCGATCGGAAGGTGACACCCCGAGAGTGGAGCTCCTCAAGCCGAAAACCAATATACGAGTGGGAAATTACAACGTTGAACTTTCATGTGCGAGCGACACACGATGGACAGATTCAAGAAAGAGGACCCTGTCCTCAGGACACTACCATACTTTATTCAGGCCGATCAGATAACCAACACAAAATAGGGGTAGCCATAATTGTAATGAGAAAGGTGGGAAAAAACTCTGCTGGCGTGGAAGCCAATCAACAAAGCAAAGCTGACTTAAATTTTTGAAATGTGTTATGTTTCCACTTTAGACGGGGACTATAAGGGCGTGACGGTTCTTTATACTGGGTAGTTCGGTATTGTAATATAACTATTGCAACTGCATAGACAGATGCGAAGTAATGTAGTAATACTAATTACAGAGTTGCGATTTGGTCGCATTTGGCGCGCTGCGTCTGTGCAGTTGATTGTAATCTCGAATTCACTGGTGTGTATTATATCAATCAGTTGTGTGTAATATTAGACATGTGTGTATACTGTCTGTATCACGTCCTACAATGGGAGGACTGTAATTCCGTTGCCAGTGTATTACTATGTCTATAAAAGGTTTAACATGTATATTATGCGAACATTGTCCTATAATAATAGGTGTGTAATTACATAGTGCAGAAGGTGACGTGAATGTATTGGGATTGCTTATGTATTGCTGTTACTTTGTCATTGTTAATAGATACACGATTACTATCCAGTTGTAACATTATATGCGTATATGTTACAGAACGTCGAGTATCCCTCTGGGAGCTTAAAATTCACCAATTCAATAAACTCTGTCGTGCCCAAAAAACCCAGTCGTCTGACTTGTTTACAATAGGTGTAACTTTATTCAAGGACATAAGACAAGACCACTTACATGTCTCCAAATAACAACACTGTCAGCCAGATCGACCATGTGGTAATTGATCAGAAGTGGAGAAGATCACTACAGGACGTTAGAGCCAGACGTGGAGCCGATGTGGGGTGCAATCTGAAGCTCAGGAAGGCAAGGAGAGGAGAGGAGAGGAGAGGAGAGGAGAGGAGAAGAGAGACAACGGCGATTTGACACAGGAACGTTAATAACATTAATACAGGGAAAGCTTTCCAGCTGGACTTGCAAAACTGCTTTCGCACACTCCAAGAGGAACAAGAATTGAGCATCGACAGTTTCAATCAGGTATTGACAGAAACAAGCAAGGCAATTTTAGGGTATATAAGAAAAAGGAAAGAGGAATGGATCAAACCAGACACATGGACAACAATCGATGAAAGAAAAGCAACAAAAAAGGCGCTAAATGATGTCAAATCCCCACGACAGAAGGAACATCTACAGACAAGATACTCAGAACTGGACAAAGTGAAAAGGAAGATGAAAGCAGACAAGATATCCTTCATCAAAAATCTGGCGTGCGTGTGTACGTGTGTGTGTGCTACCGGCATGATTTGATCACATAGCAGTAGCGACTTCTTTAATTTCTCCCCAAACTAAGGGCCAAAGGTAAAGTGGTAAGTGAAGCTCTAAGGCGTGATCACAGAATTGTTGTCCTATGTGTCCACATGACTGGGGGCAATGGCGGATTAAGACATTCGTGGGCCCTAGGCACCCAGCACTTTAGTGGGCCCTATGTTGACCCTGGGGCTGATATAGATAGGGTAGTCTAGAGGGCACATAACCTCCAGTTGCACCCCCGTCTCTGAGGCTTGCCAAAAAAACCTCAACTGGCGCCGGAATGAAATGAATATATTGGGTGGGGTGAGCTTCAGTGCGATTTCGCACACTATTTTGACGATAAAATCCAGCGTATTCGCATTACACTACAAACGCCACATGTCCATGATGTGAGTACCTACTTTGTGAGCATATATCATTCTGTCACAGACTGTCATCTCTCTACTTTGGTGCCTGTCACGCAAGAAGCAACCGCACAGCTACTGAGCAAGTCATCATCAAAGACTTGCAAACTTGACCCGATGCCTTCAAACTTGGTAAAAGATTGCTATGATGTCATGACAACGCCTCTTATGAACATCATCAACAAATGTTTGCTGGAAAGAATGTCTCATGAAAATGACAGTTGTCATCACTCATATTGAAAAAGGCAAGTCTTGATAGTGAATTTTTTAAAAACTATCGGCCTATTTCTAACATGTGCTTTTTGTAAAAGTTAGTCGAGAGGATTGTGGCAAACCGGTTGATTGCACACATGCGTGAAAACAACCTGTATATGCCGTTGCAATCAGTCTACCGACAGGACTGTAGTACTGAAACTGCGCTTCTGCACGTGCGTGACAATGTGATTCGGTGTATGAACGAACGCAAAGGTGTGGTGCTGCTGCTAATTGATCTGAGCGCTGCATTTGATACAATTGACCATGCCATTCTTTCAAACACGATGAGCAACATCATCGGCGTCGACGATCATTATTTGTCATGGTTAGCTGCCTACTTACAACACAGACAATACACGGTGTTGATTGCCGGTGAGCAGTCTAAACCTCACAGACTGACCTGCGGTGTCCCGCAGGGGTCAGTTCTCGGACCATTACTGTTCACTGTATATATTACTCCTCTCTATGACTCAACCACCATGGCATGGCTTACCATCTATATGCCGATGACATCCAACTTTTCCCAAGAATTTAGCCTGAGCGATAATATTTCACAAGATATTGCCATCACCACAAAAATATAACTCTGTGTTGCCAGTAACCGTCAATGGATGAAAACCAACATACTAAAACTCAATGATGACAAAACGGAGATCATTATCATCCAACCGAAAATGTTCTTCCTGACGGTGTAACTATCCGAAACGTGCGCGTTACCATACACGCCTGAAACTTGGGGGTGACCTTTGATTGTAATATGTCCCTTGAGCGACACGTAACTAACATTTGCAGAAATGCGTATTACCACCTCCATAGAGCCCATAGCATTGGACGCATTCGTCGATACTTAGACAAAGAACATACAAAACAACTTGTGCATGCGCTAATCATTTCGCGAATTGACCGCTGCATTAGTCTTCTTAATAGATTGCCAGCGACAGTAATTGAGAAACTATAACGTGTCCAAAATGCACGTGTTCGTACCATAACGATGCGGTCGAAACGAGACCATGTCACGTCCATGCTCTTGGAGCTGCACTGGCTTCCTGTGAAGAGTCGCATTACTTTCAAGACCCTACTTCTCACTTTCAAATGCCGTCATGGGCTCGCACCTCCATATCTATCAGCAATTCTCTCTCCGTATTGCCCGACACGCTGTCTACGCTCCTCCAATCAGCTACTCGTTAAACAACCCACTACCCGAACTAAATTCGGCGAACGAGCATTCTCTTGTGCAGCTCCAAGAAAGAGCATGGAATCAACTACCACTCACAGTGCGCCAATGCACTGGTGTCAATCAGTTTAAAGTGGCACTGAAGACGCATCTTTTCACAAATTATTTTAACATTCGATGATCGATTATCATAATTATTGATACCTTTATTTTAATTAATTTAGTATTATAATCAATATATTTTATTGTTTTAATAGCTTGCATAAGTGTTTATTTATATATTTTAAGACTGTAATTGATTTTACTTAGTAGTAATGATTTAACTATATATCGTATGGTGTTATTTATTGATTTATTTGCATTAACCATTGTAAAGCGCCCCAGAACAATTATTTGGATGGGGCGCCATATAAGAAATAAATTATTAATATTATTATTCGCTGTCGGATCATGAAGACGGGGATAGGAGTGCTGTTGAAGATTTTTGCCGCTTTCGCGCTGTCGGTCATGACATCTGAAGACGGGTATTCAAAATTTTTCTCCTGTATAGTAAGTTATGTAATAATAATAAGGTAACTTCTTTTGCGCTTCGGAAATCAAGCTTAGAGGCGCAACAATACAAAAGGGTTAGTTAATCTCAGAATCGATAAGCCATATTACAATCGTCAACAGATGTATCGATACGCCAGGGTGCTAAGGTAGATACGCAAGGTAATAAAGGTAAGTTTTTTAAATGACGGCGAAATTGTAATATGTTCAACTGATCTATTAACTAAGAGGGAGCATATTCCTGAGAGTTGGTGCAGCAACAGAAAATGCCCTAGTTCCAATATTAGTATAAATCAGTACTAGACGATCGAAGCTGATTAGGCTTTTTCTTACAGGAGCAAGCAATGAATATAAATATGCTGCCTGCTTACATGAAAGTGCCTGCCCAACTAACAAAATAACATGGTGGCAACGTGGTGAAGTAAAAATTAATAGTCAAACAACAGCATTTTTGATTTAAAAAAACCTCCTTGCTAGGGAGTATTCAGTTTTCCAAACTTTCAGCGTTGCAACTTCGAACATTCAAAATTGATTAATTCCTAGTAAGGACGGTTTGCTGAACATTCTTCAGGATATTTAATTTATATACAAATTAGTATTAGTTCTTTTAACCATATCCAATACGTGATTTTTTTACCTTATAGAGGATTTCATCGATGCTAGTAAGGAGGGGTTTCTCTAATAGTTATCTATTGTACAATTGCGAGGTGATTTGTAAGTATTGCAACTAATATAAGAACAATTGCCATTGACAATGCCCATTCAGCTATTTCAGATATTCATTCCTTTTATACTATACACTTTGCAAATTAATAAATAATTATGGTGGATTTCTTTTAACCTTTTCCGAGCTGGCTGGAATATGTTTGATCGGATAGTATCCCTGCGATTCCAACTGTATATCCATAAACATATAAACAAATACATTTTCTTGTAAGCAAAGGAAATGGGTTGAATGGTTTATTTGCTGTGTGTTGGTGTCCACGTGACCATGCATGTATCTGAATAAAATCTTGAAAAGTTATGATCGTTTACTGTTTGAACTATATTGGACGAACAGTGCAAGGAAGTATACACGAATTTCAATAACAACAATGAGCATTTGAAAATGGTGGGAATGCTGTACGAATGTTATTTTTACAACGTTATCTCACCACGTGGTTACAACGTTCCTACCTCTTACAGATTCCACATGGTGACAACGTGAAAAAGTAACGTTACCACCACGTTATGGTCACGTGGTCAATTAATGTCTTGTTCAATGTTTTTCACCCAGATCAATGAATACGCAACTTTTTTACGAAGTTAACAGAACTCTTCCCAGATCTGAGGATGGATAAGCAATCATCCCAATGTGAGGGATGGGCTAACTTTGTCAAAATCAGATCCTCAAATCGTGAACAGTTTTCAACAGTCAGACTTGGAGATCATCGTTAACACACATTCGGGCACGACAGTTGGTCTTCAAACAGAACCACAGCGACAATCCTTGTTCACAGAGATAACTGAAGGGAAAGTCAACTATGCCGTCATAGGCACATCAGCAACAGTCGGGTGCGATGCATGCTCATCTTAAACCAGAACTTGTCCATGGGAAGCCTCAACTGCGTCACAACCGGTGGAGTTGTTCACGAACTGAAGAGATTGCAATTCTACACTGAACAGATTTTGGAACGAATTCGCATCAGGCCGCTCAGGCGCACACAGATCCGAAACAATATGATGTGTTGATTACCCATGCATCGAAAATAGTGCGCCTGCAAAAAGATGATCCGTGTTTCCCTTCCCAGTTCCTTCTTCATGCTCGATGAATGTTCGTACTTTGTCCGAGAAATCAATCGCTTTGGTGAACCAGCATTGGAATGAGTTGTTCAAAGGGTTTAGGCAAGAGAAGATGCTACTCAAATAGGCCAGCTTAAAAAGCCTCTCCTTATCCGATTGTTTCTTGACAAATGTTTGAAATTGTTCCGTTCTAATGTGGTTAAAGAATTCAGCGATCTCATCTTATAGTGAATCCGTTCTGCAGCTACGCTCCACGTGCCAACCAACGAACATATGTGTGGAAGGACAGCGGCGTTTGGTAAGCACACATGTAACTCTTGGCATAACAATAGAAGGAACATGATATTTAGGACGCTGGACGTTGTACAATCATGTACCATCTTAACAATAGTCAAGAAATTAAATCGACTCCTTCAAAAATAGAAATTTACAAACTTGCGTGAAGTCATTTTCTAATTGTACTGATTTAATATATGTATGAAAAGGGTATTATTTTTGTGGGTTTGATAATAGGGACAATCACATAACAATAATATGTTCTGGTGACATCTTTATTTTCAACCAATCTGTCGCGTAACCCCTGAACAACTTCTCCCGTACTCATCGGTTGACTGATTGTGAATGTGAGACGGGCAAAGTTGCAGTATTGAAAAAACGATTTATGTCTGACAGTTCACGAGAGGCGCCATTGATTCGATGGAGGGAGACGTGACGATGAATAATTGTAGTGACATTTCTGAGTTATTATTTGGTAATACGTGAGCTAGTCTAAGGAAACCAAAGTAAGCGATTTGTATTCGCTTCGCTACCGTCCTTTTAAACGGCTTCAGCTAATCTCCAAGCAGAGGCTCTCTTTCGGTCGCGAGCTCCCCTCAAGAGTTGAAGTTGGAAGGAGTTCGCGACCGGAAACGAGTCGTTGTTTGGAGAGTGGGCTTGAGCGTTACGTGACGTTGCCGGAAGTGGTGTTTGTAGTCGTGCCAGCATTGTTGCGTCACATTTACGCGTGTAATCAGAAGCTTTGCCATGCAAGGTCGGACGCGTTATTCTGCTTTCTCGACTGACTGTGAATATGAGGCGGGCATACAAAGACCAATAACAGTATAATATTGTAATCTACAAATAGAAACATGTCGTTGGGTGTACGCGGCAGTTGCTCTTTCTTTTTGTGTTATTGCCGTTTGAAACTGTGTACAGCCATTGTATTTTGCCTTGGGTCTCTTGCCCTACACCCTCTGTGGCAACATTTCATTAAACATAAAGTCCATGTATAGAGAAACAATTTCCCTTCATGTGTAGGCCTATAATGTATTAACATGTTCACCTCAGTTTTACAATAGTTTCCTCTCTTGTGATTGTTCATACAAAATATACAAGTCAAATCAAGCAATAAGACTTACACATTAGTATTATTAATTTACTGCACCATGTCAGAGATTCCAAAAATAAATAATGCTGGCGCTCAGATCCTAGGCAGCATGGTACCATATACACAGAGAGACGTTGACAGGCGAATAGCCTTAGCAACAGTAGCCTTCTTTGATAGACTCAGAAACAACATATTTTAAACAGAGGCACCTCCATAAGAATGAAACCCGGACTATGTGGGGCCTTCATACTGCCTATCACAGATAGAGCAATCTACGGTACAGAAACCTGGATACTACGATCGCAAGATACGCAGACTCTTGACATTTTTTAGATGTGTTGCCTGCATGCGGACTGTCAAAGGTATTCCATGTCTGTCGTATGCCAAACGAAAACCTCATAAAATAGCTTTTAATGAAGGACATAGAAAACGAGGAAGCCACGGAAGAGGCGGAATGACCAACTTAGACAGGACACTGGACTCCCGCTTTTAACAGCTGAACGGTGTGCTCCAGACAGAACAAAATCAGTTCAGATTTTAATAAGCTATTGCTACGTATGTAATATATGCCTAACACATTAGTTTTATAATCGAAATCAATATGCAACATTCAAGCAGTCTACGTGTGGACGCATAGACTGGGGAACAAGCCTGGCAGAGTAAGCACGACGATAATAATATAATATTTTATTTGGTATAGCGCCACATCCAGTATTGTTCGTGGCGCTTCACAACATATTAAAATACATCAAAATGGTAGAATTGCAATAAATATGTATATTAATTTAAAATAACAATTAGTGGTAAATAATAAAATAAATAAATACATACATATTGAATAATGTAGAATTAAATAAGTAGCAGTTATTCATCAAAATTAAATAATTTTAGTAGTAACCAATCTACCACAATAACTATAATAATACTAATAAATAAATATATATATGTTTGATTAATAATAATAAATAATTTAGTAAAACATTTGATATCAAATAGTTTACGTGAGGAATAATCATTATACGAATACGATAACTAATTAAAATTGGTTTTAGTAGAGGGCAGTGTTCATCTATAGTGACACTAATATGAAACACAAAAGAATTGTGTCTTCAGACGACATTTGAAGCAGGCGAGAGTGTCACAAGTTTTAACAACACTTGGTAAAGTGTTCCATAGGGAAGCAGCAGCTATAGCGAACGAGTCGTCCCCAGCCTTGATACGAGTGGGCTTCACTTCCAACATGTTACTGCTCGCACCTTCAGGTAACGGCAAGTGTGAGTATTGTTTCCTACTGAGCTAACAATAGCACAAACCAAGGAGTAAATTCCAAAGGATAGAGGTTACACCAGAAATAACACGAGATCGCTGAGACTGACTTCATTCTTCTTGTAACGTTAGTCTAACGTCTTAGAATGTGTTCAAAATGCAGTGAACGTATACACACACGAAACGCACCAATCAATAAAAAGTTACAACAGAAAGATAGATAAATTGTTCCATACAGTAAGTTTAATAAACAAAAACTACAGTTGTTGTCATTTATGTGATGCTGTGTGGCGACTGCAGGCATTTCCCCATCCCGAAGTGTCCACATTCCTAAATTCATGAATTGAACCTGTATACATGACGGCATTCGCATTTATCTAAAATAGCACATTAACGTAACCTAACCGTGTAAATCGAATCAGTAAAATATATTTCAATATTTTCACAAATAACATAGGATAACAGTTAATTCAAAATTGTCAAATGTCGCATCATTTGTTGCTCGTTTTTTACTTGGCACCAGCAGGAATAAGATCATCAATTGAGTCACCAGCGTCCAGTGCCTTCTCTATTTCTATCAGTTTCTCCACACCGTCAATGACCAGCTGAACAAACTCGCGCTGCAACATCACCCCAATGGATATGGTTTATCACCATATTGGTGCTGTGCTAGTTCAACACTGTATTACGTGACTATATGTTTTGCTACAAATGCTTACGAATCTCTACAACAGCAAACATGCACTGGGACATTAGTGTACACTACGCATATTTATATGTAACAACAAATACTTGACATTGTTCCTATATGCCATTTTACGCCATGCACGCACGCACGCACGCACGCACGCACGCACGCACGCACGCACGCACACCTTACTATACACACACACACACACACACACACACAAACACACACATAATATATATGTGTGTGTGTATATATATATATATATATATATATATCAGCTATCAGGTCCATAATAAAAGCAGCAATGTGTAAAAGTTCAATACGATGAATACCTCTGATTTCTTAAGGCGCGCTGCATTTGAAATATCATAGACGGCATCAACGGCTTCAGTGTGTTCACCCGACGTACCACGTTTCTGCAGGCCAAGAGCAACGACTATTTTATCGAAGCGAGGATCCTACAACAAGTATTATGTTACACACATCTCTGTATGTATATATATATACTTTTTGCAAATTGTCTCCTTTCGTAATGCAGTTTAGATATTAATTACAAAATAGGTTGAGTGTGCGATTGATGGGAGGTCAGAGGCGAACTCTAAAAAAATGGTAGGATGTGGGATCTTGGTCCCCAAAACCGATGGGAGATTCAGACCCGTGCCACACGCTCCTTAGACAACGTGTAACGTATTAAAAGGTACAGTAACGACGACATAATTTTTTGAAACAACACCCAAGAAGGCAGTTCCAAAAATGTAGTACCTTGCTGAGTTCCTTCATTTGGATGTGAACACTGCAGCGGAGCACAGTTCCTAGGTTGGTGGGGCAGGTGCACAGGTAGCCAAGACGTTCACTCCAGGAAAACTCACGTCCTTTGGCTTTCATCAATGTTTCTACCTATACAACATAATCATTCTACACATTTGAACATAGTCCAACATCCACTGTTAACTGCTTAACCCTCTCGTGGTCAGAACGCCCGAATCAACCCGACTCCCACTCACAGCCAGAACGCCTGAATACGCCCGAATACAGGGGCACATTTAAACTGTTACCGCGAAACAGTGTCATCCATTAACGGCAATTTATTTCGGCAGTTAGCATTTAATAATATTGAAGTTTCACTGGGAAGCGTCAAAAGTGAGAAATTATGGCGATTTCCGTAGCTAAATAGCGCCAACCACCACGCGGTTTTGTAGTCGAACGCAGCGACACACAATTTCCGGTCCCTCTTTTACGCCACGCAGTGAATATTTTAATGGTGATTTTCAGCCAATGAGATTAAAGTTTAACATTTGCTGCAGGCATAAACATGGAAGCACCCAGGAATTATTCCAAAACACGCGTCCGCAGGCGATTTCTACGATTAAATGCTAACTTTTGAGCGGTCTATTTTGTTGTAAAGAAGTATTAATGCGCCGCGCAACGAAGGGGGTGGTGTTTTTTAGTTTTTATGTAATTCTCGACATTGTCATTATGTCGAACTCCAGTAATTCGGACTTTGATGGGATTTTCGAATCGAGTTTATAACGAACGCTGCCATCGAAGGGGAATGTTTTGCACTATAATTACGCATTTTAAATATAACACCAGCTTAATGGTTATGATCTATGATCACAAAGAACGCCATTTTGTATAAAATCTTGAAAATACATGCACCATGAAAAACTGAAATTATTTCAGTTTTATTTACCATAGACATTTAATTAGTTTTCCATTCTGTAGCATGGTAATTTATGAACATTTCATACACAGCATGTAACCGCTAATTATTAATGAAAAATAAAAATAAATGAATTGTTGAAAATTATTTAAGTATTTTATTTTTGTCGAACTTTAGCAATTCATATTTGGGTAATGAATTGACATACATGTATATGTCACATACTTGGCTAGTTACACCAGGAATTAGTTCTTCAGATGTAGTGAAAATTTTATTTTAATCGGATCAAAAATTATTTATTTATTTGCATTCATGCAACCCGAGTATATCACATGATTCACTCACACCACATTCTCTCGATTTAATAGGATTCAATAACGGGCACACATTTGCATTAATCTGGCCTTGAGAGGGTTGATGTACTTATTTATGCAAACCAGGGGCTTGTCTTAAGCTTTATATGGTGATAAACACATGTTGAAGTATACTGTTCTGATTCAGCATCATTCGTCTTGATCAACGTAACAAACAACTACAACAATTACATAAAAGTAAGATCAAGATGCAAACTAGACGCTTCCAACTCGCTGGTGTCATTGCTATCGTCACGAAGAAGACATCTATTCACATCGTGAAACCGACTTATGGCAACACACACGGAATGAAACAAAGGCAAACATACACCAAAATCAGCTACAGCAACTTTGATGTTGAAGTAACCGACCTTCCTTTCAATCGACCATTGTGGAACTGGTCGTCAATGCTCCCGCTCCGGCCACGTAATGATGATGATGATTACACTGTAACATACAGTATGTCACATATCAATGAGCGATACCACTGTAAAGATACCTACTTCTTTTAGTCCTCGACAGAAACGCTTAAACGTGCCCTTCAGGTTGCCTCCTTGTTCCATCGAGATAATGCGGCAATGGTCCTCTTCGTTTATCCACACCAAGAAGTTCTTATCGTTGTTGTGCCTTGCAACAATGAAATGCATGCTTAGCCCTCTCATGGTCAGAACGCCCGAATCAACCCGACTCCTACTCACGGCCAGAACGCCTGAATACGCCCGAATACAGGGGCACATTTAAACTGGTACCGCGAAACAGTGTCATCCAATAACGGTAATTTATTTCGGCAGTTAGCATATAATAATACTGAAGTTTCACTGGGAAGCGTCAAAAGTGAGAAATGATGGCGATTTCCGTGGCTAAACAGCGCCAACCACTATGCGGTTTTGTAGTCGAACGCAGCGACACACAATTTCCGGTCCCTCTTTTACGCCAGGCAGTGAATATTTTAATGGCGATTTTCAGCCAATGAGATTAAAATTTAACATTTGCTGCGGACATATACATGGAAGCACCCAGGAATTATTCCCAAACACGCGTCCCCAGGCGATTTCTACGATTAAATGCTAACTTTTGAGCGGTCTATTTTGTTGTAAAGAAGTATTAATGCGCCGCGCAACGAAGCGGGTGGTGTTTTTTAGCTTTGGTGTAATTCTCGACATTGTCATTATGTCGAACTCCAGTAATTCGGACTTTGATGGGATTTTCGAATCGAGTTTATAATGAACGCTGCCATCGAAGGGGAATGTTTTGCACTATGATTATGCATTTTAAATATAACACCAACTTAATAGTTCAGACGGGATGACGGCTATGATCACAAAGAACGCCATTTGTATAAAATCTTGAAAATACATGCACTCTGAAAAACTGAAATTATTTCAGTTTTATTTACCATAGACATTTAATTAGTTTGTAACCGCTAATTATTAATGAAAAAAAAAAAAAAAAATGAATTGTTGAACATTATTTAAGTATTTTATTTTTGTCAAACTTTAGCAATTCATATTTGGGTAATAAAATCACATATATGTGACATACTTGGCTAGTTACACCAGGAATTAGTTCTTCAGATGTAGTTAACATTTTATTTGAATCGGATCAAAAATTATTTATTTATTTGCATTCATGCAACCCAGAGTATATCACATGATTCACTCACAGCACATTCTCTCGATTTAATAGGATTCAATAACAGGCACACATTTGCATTAATCTGGCCTTGAGAAGGTTAGTCAATATCTTGTACTACCATGAAACCATAAGTTATTGGTTTTAATTCTTTCAAATACCTGTTCTTTCTCAAGCTATTAGTAAGGTTCCTGACCCAAACCTAGATCGATGCTAACAACTTGGGTGACATGACACTGCACTACAATTTTGGCTTGAGTTACTTGCTATTTGACAGCATAGTGCCTTTTAGTAAATTTTATTTGTTGTATGTAGCGTCTCTTATTTCCACTATAAAATCAACAGCAGGAGCTGAAAATATATTAGGCAAGTTATTTAGTATTCAAATCAATGCCGATTCATTTTGATTGGATAAATAGTATATTTCAGATGATATTCGCCCAAAGCAGTGAGCTCTATATAGCACGAACAGCCATTGGTTTATTGAGAATTACAGTATATTTGGCAATATAATGATGCTATTTATATTAATGGTATATGTGTATTATATTTATAAATACATCAGATCCTTTATCACCACCACCATTTCATCGGAAATATTATGGTGTTTTTTTTTATAATGCTATGTTATGTATGCAAGTGTGCAAGTATGTATGTATGAACACTTATAAGCAAATGTGCATGCATGTATGAATGCAACTGTGACTGTATGTTGCCTGATTTAAACAGACTGATAGACTGAACAGTGACCAGCAATATAAATAGCATACCAGATGCCTCTGGCATCTGGCCAGTCTCTCACAGCTGCAGAGTTGACCATCAGATGACCAGTGGGCTTCTGGAAGAGGAAGTGATCCTGAAACAAAAATATATTATTTTTTACATAATTATATTATATTGTTTCTAAATATAAAACAGCACTGTTTATTGCAATATATACAATACATTGTATACCGTATTTATAAAGTAATACCAGCAGCCTTATAAAGCAGATACCTCAATCAGTTGTTTCTCGTCTTCTGGAGACATCTTCATAAGAGGGTAGTACTTGCCAGACAGATCTCCTTTCAATCCAGCCAAGGCGTCAGTGATAACTGCTTCCACTTCCCTGCGTTCTGCTCGGCTGATAGATGGTGGGAAGCAGAGGCCACGGACACTGCGCCCCGTACGAATGCGACACGAACGCACATACTTATCCTCCAGTTCACCTCCATTCAACTGACAACATCAATGTTGCATCATTATAAGGAGTCATCAACATATTGTTATTATTTTTTATATCATATTTGTATTAGTAAACTACGTTAGATTATTAGACGTAAACAGATGACTAGGCAGACTTATAATGATACCTTGATCATTTTGTTTGGTGTATATATATAT
This sequence comes from Paraescarpia echinospica, assembly GCA_020002185.1. Classification (NCBI taxonomy): domain Eukaryota; kingdom Metazoa; phylum Annelida; class Polychaeta; order Sabellida; family Siboglinidae; genus Paraescarpia; species Paraescarpia echinospica. The sequence goes on from CM034536.1 coordinate 29,228,285, forward strand.
TTCTTTGCTGCGTCTCAATCAGAATTAACCAATGGAAACTTGTATGTGGATTTTTGTGTGATTTATACTGAATGTTCAAGTAAAATATATGATTTCCACAAACCCAAACAATCAATCAGAATTGACATCCTACATATCGATTAACCAATGAAAAATTGTATAATGTATCTACATGGATCTACTGAATATAGATTTATATGTCTGTATCCTATAGTGAAAAATACGATTTCCACCCAAACAAAAGATATGTCTGTATTAATCATGGATTTTAAATTTACATAAAGACAGACAAATATGTAAAATGTGGAGTGACAGAAAGTATAATGTACAGTACTTCAGATCATTCTTTCAAATTACCTTTGATGGATCCAATTCAGGTGCTGGGTGCTTATCAGTTGGCCCGAATCCGCGATGTTGTTCATTCAGGACTGGATCAAACAATTCTTTGAACAACTGTAAAAATAGTGTTGCATTTCACAAGAGCTAAATTACTTTAACCATGTTTCTGCCGTATTTCAGTAACTTTGTATGTTTACTATAAATTGTTCACTTTTATCACAATTTCATACCTCTACTTTTATTCGTGGATAGTTATCCAAATATATTGCAATATTAAATTAACATAATTTCTTATTGCAATAAAATAAATGTTTATGTCGTTTATTTTTCTTTAAGACATTATGTTTGGCATCCAGAAGAAATTACTACTTTATGCAGTGTTTCCCCTGGTATATAACAAGCGAGGCGGGCCGCCTCGCCGTTTTTCTATGCCGCCTCGCCCAAAATGTGCCGAAATTGCCGCCTCGTAGCTATTTCATACGCCCATTGTTTTTCGTTCTTTCACGGTATATTCAACGTCGGCGAGCGGCGCGTAATGACACCACAAAGTTATATTCCTGCAAAATCGCAGATTTGTAGCAACATCGTTTAGCCGTCATTCGACAACGTGAAAGATATCACTTGTCAGTTGTCCAATCACTGAATATTCCTGCGGGATTCCCGGTGTCTCCAATGGTGACACCTTGCGGAGTTTCGACATACTAGAAATCTAGACATTCATGTAAAATGGCGCCCAAACGGTAACTTGCGTTTTGGTTTATGGGGTAAGACCACATTAAGGATTCGTCCGCCATTACCCACCGAAAGAGTGCCCTTGAAAATACCGTTTTGGTGGCATGTGTGAATTGTTTTCGAGCACTTTGGCATGGCACATGTCAGTCCAGTGAATACTAAATGTACTACTACATTAGATCTTTCACGAGGTAGCAATAAACATACGCTAGTCGCTCGCGTATTCACACAGTGGCTATTTTGCAGAACGCACCAATATTTCAAAATCCGTCACCAGATTGGGGCGAAATTGAGGGGTGCCAGGTTTGGGTGGATTTTTCTGAAAACTGAGGTATGATAATTTTACGAGTTTTCCATAGCACTTGTGTCAATGGAGGTTAAATATGGTGTGAAATTTTCAAGAAAATTTTTCGTCAAATTTAGCAGGAAATGAAGGAAACGTTATAATGGCCGCCTATGTAAAATTTAAATGTGGTCTTACTTATGACGGTGGTGGGAGTGAAAACCGTGCAGGCTGATGGCAGTACGTCACTTGTGTCGAATCCGGACTCTTTCGAAGCCCAAATAAAAACCGTGCATCCTAATCCTATTCACTAGTCGGCATTTGTATCGAATCCGGACCCTGTTGAAGTTCAAATACCGACCCGGTTTGCGCTAGTCTGTGCCGCTGCGGCTGTGCGTTACCGCACAGCGAGCGTAAAAAGAGAGATATATATAGCAGCGTATGTTGATACGAACCGGGGCGCTATTTACGCCTCAAATGGACGTAAGACGCAATATTCTTAAAGGTAAATATGCCTAGGATAATGTTGAATGATGGAACTACAGTGTATCTCACTGAGGTATGAAACAAGCAAAACTCAAGCGGCAAAATCAATGACAAAGTAGGTCCGGGTTCGACGCAAATGCCCACAAGTCTATTCAACCGATATTCTATGCGGTTTTGTCTTAGCAAAATAAGGAATGTGATTCGTAAGATATCTTTGTGCTACATATATAATACATATTCCGACAAAGTTGTGCAAACAAACTTTTGGGAAAGTTGATTTGAGTGAAATACTTACGAATATAAACCAACGAAGTTCACATCTCATAAAAAATGCCTACTACCCAAAACCGTGTATACTAACGGGTTATAAAAATAAATAAATAAATATACTTATATAGCGCCAACTCTAGTTAGAAACTATTCAAGGCGCTTTACATGTAAAATAGTCATAAATCCAAAAAGTTATTAATTAAATAAAACAAATGATATTAAAAACAAATATCTTTAAATATTAGTATTATCATGTTATGTAAACAAAAGATAATTGATAAAAGCTTAATGCCAAGTCTAAAAGTCACAATTGCAGTTAAAATATTGATTAAAAGAGAGTGTTTAAAAGTGCTCTTAAAAGTGTCAGTGTTCATTACATGCATTGAAAACAAGTAGATCACTCATCAATAACTTGGGTTAGACAATGATATGTTTGTACAACAATTGGATGTACTAAACAACTTATACTGTTTTATAAAAAGGACACAATTTGAGAAACATTCTTGCGATTAATAGAAACATACTTTTGTGGCATTCCATAAATGACTGTTTAATTAATTGTATAGCATTCTAGCAAACAAATAAAATATAATCTTTTGAACATAAACCACCAATTTACCATACTATTATGATATTAAAATAATTTAAAGGTGATGATGAAAGAGTCTTCAGATGATATCACTGGATGCTTCCCAGAGAAGTCGAGATGGTGTTCGACGGAACAGGTCTGCCAGGGAGTAAAGTGTAAAGCGCTTTGAGCAGTCCTGTGCTATATAAGAACTCACCGTTTACTTTTGTATTGACTCTGTCAGCGAGGTAACAAGGCATAGGGTTAGTGCAATAAAACATAACCATAACCAAGTACCAGTGGTCAAGTGGAAACCACACCTCTACTGAGTACCAGTGGTAGAATGGAAACCACACCTCAACACGATGAAACAATCATGATTACTGACTTTTATCAATCATGATTACTACATTTACAAGTAGTGTCTTGTTATTTTATATCTTCCCCTGTATATTCAAGAGTAAAGGTTAAAACATACCTCAGAATGCACCATTTTAAAGCTAGTTTAAAAAAATATCCGGGCGAGCATGCCCCCGGACCCCCCTAACAACGCTTCGCGCCAGCGGCGCTCGCGTACCCCACCCCTACCACCTCGCCCATCATTTCACCCAGGGGAAACACTATTGTCATACATAATGACCTTCTTATTAAATCTACTACCGGGTGTTGTTATAATTTATAAGTTTTACTTTGTAATGGAAAACTATTTTTACTGCATTTACTACCTACAGAAAGTGTATGAAGGTGTGTATTTTAAACAGTACTGAGTCTACTGACAGATGACACTTTTAAATGTGTCATTTCAAATGTTAAAACACTGACTGTGTAGCATTCCTCATCTCCAGCCACCAGCCCGGTGATCTTGCCTGTGAAGTCAACAGACGGCTGGATGCACTTGTCGAGGGTGACACCACTAGAAGTGACCTTTTGGTACAGTTTCTCATAAATCTAAAAAATAAATAAGTACATATATTAGTAAAATGAACTACTAATGCAGACGTATCTACATATCGTGAAGCTGTATTCCTGTCGGTGCTGCACATACGTTTTTTTATTAAAATAAAAATTCAACAGGGAAATGTTTTTCTGTTGCCTAGAAATCAGGCAGATATTATCGATAAATATGATATATTGCATGTTTATCCATCGGGTGTCACCAGTATGTACCGATCACATGGTTTGTAAAATTAATCAGTTTCACTTACTGGTAGTGTCAGATGGTGCGCCACCATGCATTGATGGGTGGTGTAAACTGGAAAGTTGGCTTTGGCATCCCCGTATGGCATGATCACACTTGCTCTTTTTTCTACAATTCACAAGAATAGACATACATTTTACTTCAAAACAACTGTTATAAAGCACGAATTGTACTCTTATGCCAGTGGGAGTAAAATTCATGCTACCTAATGTTTTAGCCCATAAAAACAGAAAACATTCTCCTATAAGATATCTATGTGTTAAATTAATATCACCTATTCAGTCAAATATGTGCAAACAAACTGTTAGAAACATTTGTTTTGTGTTAATCATTTACGAATATAGGCTTAAGGAAATCAATATCTTAAAAATATGGTATGATGATCAATGTCCCCTTGCCTTGTTGTTCACATCATTATGATTATCAAACTCACGTGGACAGTGACACATATACTCACGACTGGAAAATGTATGCCAGATCAAAAATCGTGTAACTGAAATCTTGTGTTCTTACGCTCTGGCCACACAGCAATTTATACTGTGGAGATAGGACGCACGTTGTTTTACTTTTACGAGATTTGGATTCTGCCAGTCCGTTTTCGTAAGAAATTCACTCAAAACGACTTTTCTAATAGTATGTTTGCAGAAATATGACCGAATACGTGTTAGAGATTTAGTACATAGATATATTACGGACGAATTTGATAAGGTTTTTGTTTAAACGGCAATAAACGATTGGACGCACGATTAGTTTCCCCACCAGTATAGTTACCGGGTCGTTTTTCAACCCACAACCACACCAAAATCCGTCGCTTTGAATCTAGCGAGATCTAGCCGCTGATCTCTGTGTATGACTGACGAGAATTGAGCGTGACTTCCCAATGCATTAACGTCACGTGCGTCAATATGTCTTTTTCATTGGTTATAACTGTTAGCACGGTAAATGCTGTCAAAATTTTTTTCGCGCGGCGCTGTGTTTTCCTACGGAAACTAAGTATTTCACTAAAACCAACTTTTCTGACAATTAATTTGCATAAGCCATAACCCGAGACACATAAATGATAAGGAGTTACAATAAGTCAATATATATGAAAACAGCATGTTTATATTATTCATTTCTTGGCGCAATCGTCGACAAGACCATGTTATGACATGGTGTGGTCGAGCAACGACTCGGTAATTATAATATATACTGGTGTGGGCAATAATGATTGGTCCAATCGTGTTTTGCCATATTTACTAAAACCTGATTAAATTGTTTCGTAAGATATGTATGTGCTAAATCTCTAACACATATTCCTTCCAATTATGCAAACAAACTGTTACAAGTTGTTTTGATTGAAGTACTTACGAAAATATACCAGCGAAATCCAAATATCGTCGAAGACGGCTGCGTAAAAAATCGTGGGTCCTATCTACGCTGTGTAAATTGTTCGCGTGTCACGTGAATCAGTGCAAGACCACGCAGTGTATTAAAATATGCCAGGAGCGTTAGAACACGAGATTTCAGTGTCACGAATTTTGACCTGCCCCGAATTTTCCGGTCGTGAGTATACTATAATTTATAGCCTAAAATAAATATAGGCCTATTCTAAGACTAAGCCTAAGTCTAAGTCAGGCTAGTCTAAGACTAAGTCTAAGAATAAGGTAATTTAATTTTTTTAGTAATGGGGCATTACAGACACAAAACATAGAAATGCATTGCCATTTCTTCATTGGTTAAAATTAAAATAAATTAAGAGACATCAACGTTTAAAATGTGACGAAGGCTAAAAATCGGTTGAATTGATTCTGAGACGGAATGTCCGAATGACCAACCCAATTTTATTTAAAATGTGAACGACAACGTCAATGACAATGTCAATGATTGAAAAGTCAAAAGATGCGACCGCGAATGAAAGTTTCGCACGCAAAAGAAGGCCGTTCTTTCAAAGAAGTGAACAACTGCATAATCACCTTGCTGGATATACTTTCTACCTGGATTATTTTATGCAGGTTTGTAAGAAATAACCTCTCTTCGCCTTTGACAACTAAACCAATCTAGCGAACACTGCTGCGTCTTGATCGGCGTTGATTCAAAGCAAGGTTTAAAGGTCAACCTAGCGGCGCTATGCTAGCTACAATTGCGATTGGGTATAAATAAGATATTGTAGCTACAACATAAATTAAAGACTACGTGTTCGTCAATAGGTGTGTTTGAAATTATCAAACAATAATATGATGTCATGATTATCGATCATCTTAATTATTATACCGAGAGTATTAATTCAGTATAAGTTGACTAGTTTTCCTTTGCATAAAAAAGATGATAACACCTTGCTTAACAATTACAGACCCATTTCATTACTCCCCTCAATTTCCAGTCTTTGAAAAAATGGTATACGATGAAATATCTGACTATCTAATTATAAACGAATTATTATACCAAAGTCAATACGGATTTAGAAAATTACATTCAACGGAAATGGCTACGCTCGAACTAACTGACACTATTCTTCAAAACTTAAATAACAGAAAAACTCCAATTTGAAGAAAAAAAATTATCTGTCAAAAACTTTTGATACTATAGACTACAATATTTTATTTTTAAAACTTGAACATTACGGCATAAATGGTATTCCCCTCACTTGGTTAATGAGCCACCTTTCCAAAAGACGCCAGTTTGTCAAATTCGACGACGTTATATCTGACACATTATTTGTTTCAATTGGCGTCCCGCAGGGGTCAGTATTAGGACTCCTACTGTTTACTCTCTATAACAATTACATCCATCTTGCCACCAACAAATTCAAGGTCATACTTTACGCTGATGATACCACCCTCGTCGGGCCACTGTGTTCTTTCAATTGCAACTCTAACACACCAAATTATAATTACTTTTGTTGTCAGTGATAATATCAACGATGAACAAAAACATATTAGTGAATGGTTACAAATAAATAAGCTTACTCTAAATACGAGTAAAACTAAATATGTTATTTCATTTCGTAATATCTCCGAAATAAAATTATCGTTAAAAATAAATGGTCAACCAATAGAGTATGTACACACCTTCAACTTTCTAGGCACTACCATTCAAGAAACGTTAGACTGGACTCCACACATTGACAAAATATATAATAAAATATCACGAAGTCGGGGAATTATGCATAAACTAAAACACTTTCTACATGGATATACATTAAAGACTATGTATAATTCATTAATTTTACCACATCTCAACTACAGCATTGTATTGTGGGGTTTTAATACAAATATACTTTCTAAATTGCAGAAAAGGGCAATCCGAATAATTTCCCGCAGTGAATATAACTCACACACCGAACCTATTATGAAATCCCTAAATCTACTAAAACTGGAACACATCTTTACATGTCAATGTTTAACTTTCTTTCATAAATTTGTACATTGACGTGTTCCTATATTTTTCCAATCACTATTTATACAAAATGCTACTTATCACGATTATCATACAAGACAAAATCATCAAATTATTATCCAATTCAGTCATACTTCGAGAGCCAGAAAATATATTAGATACCACCTACCAGTTTTACTTAGAAAAATGCCACCCTGCATTTTAGACAAAATGTACACACATAGTTTCTGCAGCTTCTCTAGATACATTAGAAAGTACTTACTGACACTTTACAAAGACACTTGCACGGACAAAAACTGCTACATATGCAGTTAACCACAGTTAGTTACATACATCATATACTCTTTGTTATATATTAAAGCAATGGAAATAGGAGAAACATTTTAGTTAAAATTACCAGTGGGTGGCTCTCATGTTCAGCGGCACATTTGAAAGCCTTAGTGAGAGTCTCCCGACAGTTTTTTTAATGAAAATGTTCTTACATGTTTTGTACTTATTTGTATTATATCTGTCGAATAAAGATGTTCCTTCCTTCCTGTTCCTTCCTTCTTACAAAGAATCGCTTTAAGGGATTACAAGCAAGATTACTTATCCCAATTGTCATTGATGATACATTATAATATATATGTATTATGCTTATTATCATCAAGACAATAAAGTCATTCATACATAAGAAATCTGATGTGTCGTACCTTTGCATGAAGAAGATTAACCTTGAAAGTACGTAGGCTATATGCACGTCCAATCGGGTGTAGAATAATTTGTGCCCAAGACTTAATTTCCAGTCCAAGACGATTTACAGTTACTGTGCTCAATTCACACTGAATATGATTTTAACAAGACTAATTTTACCACATATGATTCTCATCGGTGGGTGACAACAATAATCTATCAATAAAAATATAACGACTTTAGGGTATTTTATGGTTACAAATTCACACGAATGATTTTATTGATAGTATTTCGTGTTTTATTATTTATAAAAACAATTACGCTATTACAAGAAACAAATTGGCTTTAAACGCATTGGCAGTATTGTTATTTGTACATACGGAAAGTGGAAAAATGGTGTCGCCACGTGCTAACAAAATACGACCGACATTGGTACTCTCTATCGAATTTGCGTGTCGCCATGAAAAAGCTGCACAATTACCGGCTTGGTTCTGCTTATATTTGTATTGCTTAAACATGATAATACATTACAAGGGACTATCAAAAACTCTCCTGCTAACATATGATCATGATTTAGGAAATAACATTTTGTTTTTATTTTTTAAACATTTAAAATCATCTTATGTCGCCAATGTTGTGTCATTAGAGTAACGTTGTGTTAAATACTACCTCAGGAATTATCAGACAAACATTTTCCATGTAACAGATATCGCAAGATTTGTATATACTAGGTGTGCAATTAATGATGAGACCGAAAGTAGATAGACAGATAGTTTAGTTTTTGTATTATATCTTAGTTTCTGAACCGTTCACAATTGTCCTGTTTATCATAAGAGAACGGCATTTAGATGTAAGAAACTAAAACGATATCTTTCCCCAGAATGGCCAGAATGTGTATTCAGTGTGTATGAACGAACCTACCAAGAAACAGTAATGTAATGAAACGTTTCGGTCACATGAACGAAATATAATCCGAAAAAGTCATTAGCGTCACATGTCATTAGCATCATGTGTATGTCATTAGAGTAACACTTTTGTCATTGGCGTCATTCTGACTTATAAACAAATTGATTGAAAATATGTCTAATTAGGTAAAATACTGTCGTATGCTTACAATTTGATCAAAAGAAATAAAAACAAGTGGACAAGGACTGTATAGTGTATTGCTTTAACTATATGGTGAAGGAAAATCGTGTGGCGCCAATGACACCAGGGTATGCATCTATTTTATGTTTTACAGCGATTCTTTGTAAGCTAATATTAATTTGAGATGTACTGTATCAAAACGTGATAATTTCCCATAACTATTTTCTCTGCTACTTATGTCTTGCATGTTTATGCACAATTTGGGTGTTATTTGCGCAAAAAGCCGATAAATAATTGTGTTTACGGGAATCATTTTGAGCGTGCTGCCACATGGATGATTAAATATGCAGCCCGAGTATAAGGAATATTCATGCGCGCGCAGTAAAACATACAGAGACTGGTGATGTCACACACACAATCAAGAAGTTATATTTCAAGCCTGGTGAGTTGTTGCAAGCAATGGCTTTGTAAATCAATTCGTAGACATAATGTATATTGGAAGCAACTTTTAACAATGCAGGAAGCTTATGCATTGTTTGTTTATCCTGCTTTTAATGCCGTCCACTGAGTAACTTTTCGATTAAGACGCGACGGCGACGGTAGCAGTCAGTGCGGGTTGTGACTGTTTCTACGGGCCGGGTCTTGCCTTTCCAGTCAGCCGTTTTTGAAAAGTCCGTTTCCCCATTTATTTGAACAGAAACATGAAAATACGTTCACAGATTGTTTCTAATGCTACAGCTACGATTGTTAGTAAACCTGGCTGGAATGACATCATTCAATGTAAAAGTTTTAGGTTTGTTAAAAAGTACACAATACAGTGTTGCCACGGAATTTGGCGATGCACGAATTTTGGATCAGACAACAGAAATTACGTCCTCAACTTTTAAAGGTCCTTAATCAGTTGGTTTGCCCATCACCAATCGGGTTATTTTATGTCCAGATGTGTAATGTGTGAATAGCTTAACTAGTAGGCACAGTCGGTTTAATAAAAGAAATGCGTACTTGTGTTTTAATCTTCAAAAACGATTGGTCGTTCCATCGGCGAGATGGAGCTGGCTGGCAAAATTTCGGTCACGTCCTTTATTCGGCATCCCAAGCATACGAAAACAATAACAACAAACAACTACAAAGTAAGTGCTTTGGCGCAGCAAGGTGAAGCTTCCTAAGTGGCTGTACGAAGGTGCGTATTAAACTATCGCAGTTGGCAACAAGTATGCGTAGCCGTGTATTATTTCAACGAGAATTAGCCAATAATCGTGACTGTGAATAGTACGAGTACGACTTCATGATCAATGATTGACATCACTGTCACTGCAACTGGCGAACGTCGACTACGGCTACGCCCGACTCGAGTCTAAGACTAAGCCATAGTACCAGCCAGAGATTCAGTCAGAGAGTGCCAACGAGCATTTATAATATTTGATATGTATTATATTTGGTTACGCTGGATCATGTTAAAATGATTCTTTGTAAGCAAATATACATAGGAGATATTCTATATCAAAACGTGATAATTTCCCATAAGTATTTTCTCTGCTACTTATGTCTTGCCTGTTTATGCATAATTTGGGTGTTACCTGCGCAAAAAGACGATAAACAATTGTGTTTACGCGAATCATTTTGAGCTTCCTGCTACGTGGATGATTAATTACGCAGCCCGAGTATAATGAATATCCATGCACGCGCAGTGAAACATACAGAGACTGGTGACGCCACACACCAGTCAACATGTCAGATTCCGAGGTGAGTTAATTCAAGTAATGGCATTGTAAATAAGCAATTTGTAGACATGTATATTGGAAGCTATTTTTCTAAGTGTATGAAGCATATGCGTTGTTTATTTATTCTGCTTCCCAATGCCGTCAGCCGAGTAAAGTTTCGATTAAGTAGAATTATAGAGACCAATAGCTAACGCAATTAAAGGAAATAACAACAAGGCATTAGCTAAAATCCGTTTTCCATGTGTACACAAAGATTAACATTGTATGTAACATTTGACAACATTAAAAAAATACAGAAAAATACGTTTGTAGACAAAATTCTATTTTAAACCCGTCTGTGTAGAGATTCCCGCAGAAAGTTGAAATTTAATGAGCTAGGCGATCACGTGGTATCGTGACGTCAATGCCGACTCGCGGCTTTGTTGACATCTATGCATCGCCATTGTTGTTCTCTCCATTCTCTTGTAACATCATGGCTAGTGGGAGTTTCGCAGAGTTTCAAGTGAAATCATACGATTTTGAGCCACTAGCGGGAACGGTTACAGCGGATGATTCGTCTAATTCCGCTCTTTCCGAGCGTTTCAGCGACGGTAGCGAAGAAGATGATGCGGAGTCGGACAGTCACAATGTTCGCTCATGCAACACCGACTGGTAAGCTTCAACTTCATTATAATGACACATATGGTGTGAAAACTGTCGACAACAACAATTATATCGTTTTAGTACGACGTTATATTATAAAATGCGGTGTCAAAGCTGTACAGAGAGTTAGCTAGAGGTTGTAGCTAAGTAGGTCATCGGACGAAGTAATTGTAAACAGACTTGTCAAAGACAAACTTCACAAAGTTATGAACCGTCGAACGTCGTAAGCATGGTTGTCTGGTTTATGCGGATCGAGTTTAGGACGTTATAGCTACTTACGATATCACCCCTCTGGACAAAACCCACACTTTTTTAGTTGGACAGTTGTTCGCGAGATGACCATAATATCATGACATATATAATGACAGCTCTAGATTATCATTATGTCATTTATGTGGAACAATAATTTTATTACTCTGAGTCTGACACATAACAATATAGCTACTATATAATCAAAATAAACTAAAATAAACATTAAAACAACATGCAGAACAATTGAATAATTATGGTAATGGGTTATAGACTGAAGGGTTATGTCCTAGACCTAGGGGTTTAGTGTAACCTTAGGGGTCTTATATGTGAGATGCTACCAGTGGGTATATATGTGCCCTACGACTATGTCCATAAAATCATAAGGACATTTTTGTGTGACATATTTATTACAAATCCATCAAGCAAGTTTCAGAACACAGTTTTACTGGGTTGAATCATTACAAATTCATCAAGCAAGTTTCATAACACAGTGTTACTGGGATGAATCATTCCAAATGTTGGTAACTGTGTATACCTGGTAACACAATGTGAATCACCACACGGTGCACAGACAATGGTTATAAGCCAAACAACACCCATGGGAATACTTCCCCTGCAGGCAGATGAGAATATGGCTTCAACAAATACCCATTGATAAACAAGTTATCTAGTCCATTTTGTTGATCACTTTACCTATGACATGCTAATAAATAGCATAGCTTCACATCTACAGACCAATTATTATCTTTACAGGGCAACTTCCCATTGAGCCGAGAAACTGCTGCACTACGACATTGGTTTGGCCAGTGCAGTTTTGGCAACGTGCGAAAAGATGACGAAGTGAAGACTCTGCAACCAAGAAGTACCTCTCCCTGGAAGGGCAGCAATCTTTCCTCAAGGGGGTCTTGTTTGTAACACCCTCCTCTGTGTCAGTGTACTGGTCGACATGGTCATCGCTGTCACTGTTGCTGCTGTCACGACTAGTCGACTCATTGTCAGAGCAAACATACTCTGGATCTGCAGCAGATGTCACTTCCCCGTTTTAGTCACTCGAGTCACTAGTCGGACCAGTCAACAAACTGCACTGCACACTCGTTGACCTCACTGCTGATGTCACCTGCACAGCAACCTGCTCTGATGCACAGACTGCTTGCACTCTTCTCGTGCGAGTTGATGGCCTGATGTCAACCTGAAAGCATTTGCTGCTCCTTTTTGGAGTGGAAGCTGTGACTGACTCAGGTGTGGAATCCTCTGTATCACAGGAATCCGTACGAGAGCTGTCATATTCAGTTGCTGTATCTTCAGATGACCCATTCTTGGTCGACGGTGGACTATCTCGAGCTGCTGCCAGAATGTCAGCAAATAACTGAAATAACAAATGACCCTTATAGAATTTGCAAAAAAATAAATTGTTGTAGGTTTCTGACAAAAGCAAACAAAATCCTGTCTTTTACCATCTTGTCAGAAAGGAGTACATCCATTTGTCTAGTCATTTGCCCAGCTTCCAAGTGTGAACAGACTGCCTAGCTGTGAAAAATACAAATTAATAAATTAATTTCAAGTTGCAAGGTATGTATTGTTTATTCTATGATAAAAACATCATAAATAATTGATATCACGCTTACAGAATCTACACAGAGACATAGTTACTTTTGTTATGTTACACTTTTATGCAAACAATTACCTGGAAAATGTGACAATATATTACTTGTGAACATTTTATTTTTGGTTATAACTAATCATCTATTAAATATACAATAGATAGGTTTGCAACTTGCATTGCATTTATTGTTATTGTTTCACAACAAATGACCATTTTCACACTTGGTAGCTGGGCAACAACCCACATCCAAATGTGAACATATTTATTATTTGATAAATTTACTTGATTTTTTAATAACATTAAGTTAAAAATCAAATAAATTCATTAATGACATTTTGTAACATCATTAGTAGAATCCTTATCCATTGATATAGTTACTATCATAACAATATGTGACTGCAGTCATGAACAATCCTGCAATACTCAATTTTATAGTCACTATAGGAAGCCTGCTCCAGGAGTGGTGTAATAATAATAATACCTATTAGTAACAATAAGTTGAACAAAGCACAATATAATAACAGAAACAATGTAATAGTAACTGGCATATAATATATATACATGTTTATTAATATATGTCGCATCAAAATATAAATTTAATTATGCTTTCTGTATCCTATTGAACAAGTTTATCCAGGTTTTATGATTGCCAACATCCATCCCATGAATAATGTGGGAGCCGAATAATGGTCCTTGGTACATTTCTGAGCTTCTGTTTAAAAAAACATCATGACTTGTGCCAGTAATTAGCAATGCACCAAGCAGTAAGGTGTAATTACACTGATTGCAATCTATTAAATTGCAGTGACATTTCTTTTGTCTTCCATTCATTCATGTTATACAGACATAAAATGAAAAATATGTTCTATCCGTAAACGTTGTTAGTAGATAATACAAGATACAATAGTTATATTTTTGTTCTAAATATTTATCTCGGTACATACTGTAGTTCCAATTCAAAATGTAATGATAATACCTTCAAATGTAATAGTATATATTGCATGATGTACATTGTCTTCGATATTCAACTGTAATAAAATGGAAACTAGGCAATAGCAATATATGACACTGTAATGTAATTCACCATAGGCCTGTGCACTGGAGTTATGAAAATACAAATCAATAAATTACTATTGAAATATTAAAAATTCTATAGTAACAAATGTAACAGTACTTGTGTGTTACAATAGTGTGTGTTATGAAAGCTGCTCTCTACTGTAAGAATTCTATAGTAACAAATGTAACAGTACTTGTGTGTTACAATAGTGTGTGTTATGTAACAGTACTTGTGTGTTACAATAGTGTGTGTTATGAAAGCTGCATCTACTGTAAGAATTCTATAGTAACAAATGTAACAGTACTTGTGTGTTACAATAGTGTGTGTTATGAAAGCTGCATCTACTGTAAGAATTATATTTATTGAAAACATTACTTTTGAAAACTTAAACATAATATATTATTAACTCGATGAATACATACTGTAATCTACAGGGTGTTCAATGTGGTAACCATTCAATATTAATAATAATTAATCATATCTACCTGCAAGGTTTACCAATTGCAATGGTGATCAGGGTGATGTTAGGCATGGGTTAATTGCATGGGTTAATTATAGTAATAATAAGTATCCGACATGTCACATCCATGTTACCCAGTTCCTGCCATTTCCACCTAGCATGCTTTAATTACCAGTAGATCAGGTTCAGATAACTATTTTAACTGGAGGGAGAATGCAGTGGGCCAGCTGGAGGTGGCTGGTGTATTTGTTATTCATAGCAGGAAAGACCTACAAAGTGCAATGTCAACTGGTAATTAATTAGATTTGATCTTTGATCAGTTGACTAGGGCAAACACTACACTTAGTTCCTCAGTCAAGTGGAGGAGTCACAACAAAGGAGTCCAATTAGCTGGATTAGCAGACAGGTGCCAAACACTGTAATAAACTGTTTCTACAGAGAATACTGATGGGGGATAATTCTTCAGCAAGTCATTGATGACATAAGACTTTAGTGAGTCATGTGTCAGAGGAGGAGATTGCCAGCAACTGGTTCCAACTATGAGAGTGAGACAGACCACTTCCTAATTTTATAATTTTTGTTTTAAATATCTAACTTATGCATGGTACTTTATGTGTACATACATTTGATGTTGATCAAAATGCATGGCACTTTCATAAAGTCCAAGTATTGTCATTTAAAAAACAACAAATGTTATGTATGAAAAATAATAATTAATTTATGCAAATTCAACGTTAAATACATTTGAAAATATAATTATTCTTCCATCTGCAAATTCACATTGCAATGTTCTACATCCAAGTATTGCTTCTTACGGTTTAAAAAACGTATTATAACAGACTAACCTGACTCGGCAACGAGTATAATTAAAATAATTATTTCTTATTTGCATGTAAAAGTAAATAGATTAATTAAATGCATAACTAACAAATCAGCATCAATTAATTTGCTGACGTTTTTGTTTTATTGCCTTACATTCCTGTAACCATGATAATGATAAAAACAGTCACCTGAATCGATTTGATTACACTATCAAATTTTCCACAAAACTGAGTATATGTAGATTTATTATAGTAGTATCGTGCATAACTACAACATTTAGAATATAAGATACTTAGGAAGAGTTCCGTGATATGATTGGAACCAATGGGATACAATGACAATAAGTTGAATAACTTATTTTTGACACACACGAGACCGTCCAGTCCAGGCATTATACTAGACCTACAGAATAATAATAGTAGATATAACATGTAAGAATTACCTTGATTCGTTGCCGCTTTCGGTAAGCAGACCTCGTAAATTCACCACTCGTCGAAGGAATCTGGTACCCCAAAGAAGCCGGCTGTAGTGACAGCGGCAGCGGAGCCTGCAGCGGCGACTGCGGCACTGGAACAACGCTTGCGAGACCCGCTTGCCTTCGACTCAGGCAAAGCGGCCGTCGATCCTGCCCGTGCCGACGCCTGTCTTCTGCGGATTGACGGCATCAATGCAGCTTCTACTGCCGGGAATATTGTTGGGACTGCATCGCTTTTAAACGATATTCGAGCACCAGGATATCCAAGGGTTGCCAACATCTCCGGATCGCGATCAAAACAGCTTTTCTCAAAATGAGCGGAGCAAAGCCGGCTGTGTTTCTTCAAGAAAACTGGATCCGTAGGAACCGAAAAAAATGGTGTGTTGCTGTATGTTTAGAAGAGTTTGCATTACAACCGAATGCCGCACAATGAACCATGATGATATTCGCATTACACAGCCACCTCTGCTGTCATATTGCTGAGAATGAATGTAAACAAGCAGTCGCTGTATCGGCAGAGTCAACTCTGACGTCACATCTCGGCATCCCGAAAAGCGCGCCAAAAATATGCATATTCGAAAATGTCCGGATGTACAGCATAACATGTGGAATTTTTAATTCTTCGATTTTTGGGGATTTTTTTGGCTTGGTGGACATGGAAATATATAGCAGGATCTAATTTAATATGAATTCAAGCAATATATGTTTTTATTCCCTTTAAGCGCCGCGACCGTACGCCAAATGGGAACGTGACCTCAAATTTGAAGTAAACTGCAGATCTCTCGTCGACGTCTAATAAAACACCATTAGTAGTACAGCGGCTAAGGGATATGATTGTGCACTTTTTGACAGGGGCTAGTCGGACATATGATGATTATGCTAAGCAAATATTTATTCCATATATACCTCCCAGCTAGCAACTGTCAGTAGGGTCGACATTGGATGGGATAGGTGTTTTGCTGACACTAATGCTGTTTCATGTCCTGAGCGGGTGTGACACTGTCTCCTGCTTCCTCGGCCGAGGGAGGAAGTCGGTTGGCATGGTTGGCATGGAAGGCATGTAACCTCACTCTCTCATCACAACCGGAAGAAGTCGACCCACCTATTCTAGATGAGGTCGAAAGGTTCGCCGTCGTCATGTACAGCATGACGTGTACACTTAGTAAAGTGGACGAGGCAAGAAAGTACATCTTCGCCCAGGGATCCCTTACCATTGAGAATGTCCAGCCAACCAAAGCTGCATTGTTTCAGCATGTCAGACGGGCTGTGTACCAGGCCGGATATATGTGGTCACCAGCTCTGCCAAGTCCTGGATACTGGGGTTGGAGTCCAAGTGACACAGGATGGAAACCATTCTGGACTGACCTACCAGATGCATCAATGTCGTGCTATGACTATGAGCTAGTGCACTGTGGGTGCAGAAATGAATTCCTTGACCCTGAAAATTATGGTTTAGATTCCAAGAACATGTTTCTATGTTGCTTAGAAGCTGAGCAACATGGTTAATAGATTCCCCTGGCGGCCATCTTGAATTCCAATATGGCGGTCATATGAGGATACAGCATGTGGCGAAAATGGATTCCTTGATCCTGAAAATGATAGTTTAGACACCAAGAACATATTTCTATGTTGCTTAGAAGTTGAGCGACTTGATTAATACATTTCTATGGCGGCCATCTTAAAAATAAAAATGGCGGCTAGATACCATGTCGATGGCGATGGGTATTTATCTATATGAATAAATATATCATAAACTATATGTGTGCCAATGTTCATGCTTTTGTCAAAAAGTGCACAATTCCTCAAATATGTGGCTCTTAGCCGCTGTACTGTAGCTAAGCGTGCAGTGGGCGGTTTTACGATCGGCTCCAGCAGGTAATCTTTTTCTCATATGTAGTGATTTACTGTGTGTAAAATGCATGTACGAAATATGTAGATATATGCATAAATGTGTTAATGGAACAATTTAACCTTTATTGCAATCGATAATCGCAGGAAGGTAGAATTTAGGACGCAAGAACCGCAAACGCGAACCCCAATGTACTCATTCCTGCTCGTTCGATTAGGCTAAGCAAATAAAAAATTGTGTTTCGAGTCCTGTTAAGCAATAACATAGCCCAATCATAATGTTTGTATATCATAGCGTGGGGTACCGTAATTGGCAATATTTTCTTTAATTGGTCTAAGGTATTAGGGGACATCCATAAAGTATGCCAAGCTTAGGCGTGTGTATGTGACGAAACGTTACATGGGATGGAAGGGGTGTCGGGGTAATTGTTACGTTACCATTTGTAAAATGGTTAAAAACTTTTTTTTTTAAATTAAATATGAACTGCGGGAACAGATTGCAAAAAAACTGATTGACAGCTGATCAGCGTACTTTGCTCAATAAAAACATTTCAGTAACAGTTTTTATTCTCAACCAACTGTCTGCATCTAGTCCAGCCGGCAACGTAAATATACCATAAATCTACATTTTATATAAACCACCAAATATAATTTAACAAAATTTAACAAGATTGCCATCCAGAAAATTAACTCTAGATGGCAGGTGGACAAGGAAGCCTTTCGGCTTATCGAGAGTCCAATAATTTTTATCTACGTGTATCCCGCCCTTTTAAGGTATGTGTCAATTTTATGTTTAAACATGTTACAATTAAACGTGTTATAATTAACTGTCCTAAATAGTCTGATTTTCTTTTTCAGTAGTACTTAGTACAGTACCCCCCATTGTATATTCTACCTCTTCGTTCCCATGTCCTGTGTGGAGGCATTTACATTTCCCAAAATTGAACAGCATTTGCCACTTTTCAGACCATTCGATCAACCTGTCAAGATCATCTTGTAAATGCTGTCTATCTCCATCACTTTTAATCGTTCTAAACACTTTTGTATCATCCGCAAATTTCAACACCTTGCTTGTTATTTCATCATCCAAATCGTTGATATATATTAAGAATAATATAGGTCCTAATACTGATCCCTGTGGTACCCCACTCAATACCGATTTCCAGTTTGAAGCCACCCCATCAACTACTACACGTTGTCTTCTGTCAATCAGCCATTGTTCTATCCAGTTTATTATACCATTTCCTATGCCATGGGCCTTTAGTTTAAGCAGTAATCTTTGATGTGGTACTTTGTCGAAAGCTTTTTGAAAATCTAAGTAGACGATATCTACTGGTGATCCCTCATTTACCCACTTAGTGATGTCTTCCAAAAACATAACATATTTGTTAAGCATGACCTCGCTTTAAAAAAACCATGTTGAGATGGGTTTATCAAGTTTTGTTTAACAAGAAAATCCACCATGTGATCTTTAATTAGTCTGTCTAATAATTTACAAATCACTGATGTTAAACTCACTGGTCTATAGTTCTCTGACTTGTTTCTCGAACCTTTTTTGAATAACGGTATAATGTTTGCTTCTTTCCATTCTAAAGGAACCACTCCCTCTTCTAATGACAAGTTGAAAACTGTTGCAAGCGGTATGCTAATTTGTTCTACAATTTCCAATAGTAGTTTGGGTGGAATACCATCCACTCCAGGTGATTTATTATCCTTCATAGCCCTTATTTTCTTAGCTACCATTTCCGGGGTTACAATTAATTGTCCTAAATAGTCTGAATCTGCCCCCTTGAACTTAGCCTCTGGTACTGGCAGTGAACTAATATCTTCCCTGGTAAACACTGAACTAAAATACTCATTCAGGTCTTCTGCCATTAAGAATCCCTCTGATATTATATTTCCAACACTATCTTCTAGAGGATCGACCTTATCCTTAATTTTCTGTTTGCTACGAACATATGCATAAAAACTCTTGCTGTCTTGTTTTATATTACAAGCTAATTTTTTTTCGTAGCTTTTCTTCGAATTTCTAATTTCAGTGGTAGCTTGGTTTAGTGCTACTTTATAAATGTTGTAGTCTTCGTCATTTCCAGTACGTCTATATGATTTCCACATTCTTTGTTTGTACTTAATTTTTTCTAATGGCTTCTTTCGATAAGTATTTCTTTCTGGTCCGTTTCCCTTGTTTTTTTAAGGGAACAAATTGATCTACGATGCACTCTATTTCATTCTTTAAGATATTCCAGCATTCTGTTGCTGTCTTATTCTTCAGTGTGTTATTCCAGTCTATCTTTGCTAAATATTTCCTCATTTCCTTGTATCTTCCTTTGTGGAAATTTCTCCGGAACTGCTTTTTATTATTTCTTTCTGATTTTACTTTGATGGTAAAATGTATCTGGTTGTGATCACTACTTCCCATAATGCTTAGGTTTCTGTTCAAAGATATTTATTTTCGTAGTTGCACAAAAACGTGATATACCAACATTGCAACATAGCCAACGTAGACATAATGCAACCAACGACTCAGCTACGTTTACAAAATAAATAAGTTTAGGTTAATATACATTTATTCCCATATAACTATCTGTGTGAGCTTAATAAACATTATATAGACATATGTTACAATATGGTATATATGTGTGCCTAGCCATGCTTAAGCCTAAGCTAAGCATGTGGAGTCCAATAAACAAATGTGTATTGCACTGTTATTGCGCCTCACTGCATCGCTGCATATTAAAACAAGCAAGTCGTAAAATTCATCAAACATGCCTACATGTAATTTATAGCTCAACTTTCTTTATAAGCATGTGTTCCTAAAAGGTGTAGCTAGTACTCTGTGTATTTACATTTGAATTACCATAACTATTTATATACGAAATAAGTCGGCGTTTGTACTTACGCAAAATATCAATGTTTGGCGTTTCTACGCGAAGTCGAACTGCAGATCCCGCGTAAACCTCTGATTGGATCGCAAAAGATGTGACGTAGAACTGAATTAAGTTTGCGGTTGGCGTATGTTTTTGCCGTCAAGTTTGTGCTTATTGCGTTTGCTAATGGTGTCTTATAACATCCGCCGACGGCTGCAGTCGGTGTCAACTGGGACTGGGTCTATCGAGCCTCTACTACAGCGGTAATTAACTTTTTTGGCACTATTATCCCTTGATCGAGCCAACAAAACTGTCATTACCCCTCCATTTCAAAATGTAACCCTTGATCGAGCCAACAAAACCGTAATTACTGTGGGATGAGAAATGTTAGAGCGCAGTCAGACCGAGTTGGGTATTCACCACCAGCTTGTTGTCAGAAAGTTACCACATCAGAATCCTGAATGTTTTCTTTCAGCGTGCTATCTTTCTTCTCTATCCATGCAGTATTCTCAGTGTTTCAGACCCGGGAATTGTTGAAGTATGGCCTTTCCCACGGAAATTATGTGATAAGTGAAGTTTTTTTATTAGATCATCATACATACATAGTAAAAGAAACAGTTTGTACATATTTTGCAGTTTGGATGATCCAGGGAGGCCTGCACTAAGACCTGAGAGATCGCTAACGTACAGGCCTCCCTAGGCTATGTCTCTATGAATACATAATGATTGTGGTCTAGTAGTAGTAATCATAGTTAATGCTACCTGATTAGTCTACAAGTTTTAAACAAATGTGCATTTACAAACAACACATATAACAGTGCACATATAACAGTGCTAATAGTTCTA
>CM034536.1:29254889-29270604 GCA_020002185.1 Paraescarpia echinospica
CTAGCGTGACTCCAAGGGCAAACAAGGTCACCGTCAAATGATAATATTTCGAAATTGTCCGCTTCCGCAAACGTATTACAATACAATGGTTGCATATATACTGTTATTAATAACAAAATAGCCATGCCATATATTTTTGAAAAACTTGTTGTCTCCCGGTCAAAACAGGTTACGATATGGAGCTGTTACACTGTATAGTAAGCGTGGAGCTAAGGTCAAACAGGGTCACCATGACATTATGATATATCCGAACTTTTGCAATACTGCGAACGTTATTAGGTTACAATAACTCTGTAAGTAGTTATTAGGTTCTCCACGATACGGGTCATGACCCGAGATCAAAGGGTTTTTCGTATTTTATAAGTAGAATTTTTGTGTTTGTGAGCAGTCAGGGAGCCGATTTTGAGTCGAATGGAATGTTACTTATAAAAAACAGTCTACCGATAAAAAACGGTTGATTGACAGGTCCACGGACCACCCTGCAAGAGAGTGTGTCGACATCTAGTGACTAATTAGGTAATTAATTAGGTATTAATCAGCAACAAGTGAGTAGGAGGGCAGCACGGTATCACGGACCACCCTGCAAGAGAGTGTGTCGACATCTAGTGACTAATTAGGTAATTAATTAGGTATTAATTAGCAACAAGTGAGTAGTGCATTCACTGGAGGGCAGCACTAGCAATAAGTAAAAATAGTAATACCCAACTAATTAGTACCAATTAGGTATACGGCGCTATGTGTGAAGTAGGAAAGCGTCATATGTAGTGAAATAGGGTACGCGTGCACTTAGATTACATTAATCGGCTGCTGCTGTGGTGGCTGGCGGAGCGAGAGATCAACGAGGTTAATCGAGCGGCCTAGTTTGCACGACTCACTGCAGTGCGGTGCCTGGCGGAGCGAGAGACCAGTAAGGTTAATCGAGCGGCCTAGTTTACACGACTCACTGCCGAATGGCATATCGTATGACTGTGCGTTAAGCGGGTGAAGACTGCGCGGTGTATTTTAACGATGCAGGAGAATTATTATGGTTTGTGGGCGGCGGGCGAAGTGCGGCGCAATATAAAATGATAAATAAAGAGTGCAGTGTTATGACGTGCTGGAGTCTGTGCGGCGAAGGCAGTGATTGTTGTTTTTCTTCGTGGCTGGCGGTGGTATTCGCTGTCAGAATAAGCTGGTCGTATGCAAGGATGTTGTTGATGCTTTGTGCAGCTGCGATTAATTTGTTTGAGCGTTAAGCGGGCGCAGTGCAGCTTAATGATAAAGTTGGCTGGTTCTACGCGGAGCATTTTTATGACGCGGGATTATTAGTGTGTGGAAACAGTTATGCGCGGCGCCTTTAATAATGCTGCTCGATTATTGTGTAGCGGTGGTAACAGCTGTTACTTGTGCATTAGTTGGAATGCTGCTGTTATGTGTGCATGAGTTGGAATGCTGCTGCTGGTGGTGGATATTTCGCGAAAAGAAAGAAACAAACGGTGAGAAATATATAAACTTTATTATAGGCAGGCGGTCATTGTGGCAGTGGATTGAATGGATGATGAGGTCGGTTTGGCGCTGGCGGTGTCCCGAATCCGTGGCGTCCGGGAGGTTGTAACGGATATCCGAGGTGAACTGATAGATGAGCTGGCACGGGTGGTCTAAATGAAGGGGCTAGAAATCTGGGCGTGAAAGTGTTCGATTCTAGGTATTGGGGCATATCATCCTCTGGTGAGTCTGGTTCGGCGGCTTCATGTATCGTTGGTTGCACGGTTAATGTCGGGAGTGAAGTCGGCGTAGGTGATAGTACGATTCGGCTGTGTGGTGGGTCGATGAAGTGAACGCATAGCCCCCGTCCCATGGCGTATGTTCGGTGGTAGAGGTCGGGTGATACGACGTATATGTGATGTTTGAATCTGTAAATATATATACAGTTTGTCAGTTATTGGTGGCGTCGGCGGCTGCGTCGGTAGTGCCGGGCGTGCGTTGGCGCCCCATATATAACATACCCCGTCCATTTTCGCGAGGGGTCGTATCCAAAATGACGAGGTCGGTTGGGCGGATTCCGCGCGGTGGCACAAATCCGTTCCGTTTAGAAGGTTTCATTAGGGTTTGCCCCCGACTACGTGAAGGATTTCAAATCACGTCGGTTTCTCCATCGCGGTCGGGATCGAGAATAGTAGGCGGCTTCGGGCGGCGTACTCCAATGACACATGCGGAAGGCAGGTTTGCCGGCGGTGAAGAAATGTCGATACGGCGTGCGGGCGACGCTTTCCTCGGGTCGGCGGGTGGGGGATGAGCGGGCGAAGGGTCGATTGGTTGGCAGATGAAGTGTAGACACGTACCACGGCCGATGGCAAAGGTTTGATGCTCAAGGCCGGGCGTTATGTAGATGTGGCGTGCGAATGATCGCTACGCCGGCTACCTTCGGCTTTCTAATTTTCTCTTTCTTTGGTTCTCCTTGAACAGGCGGCACCATGATGTCAACAGCGACGATGCTCTGCAAAGGCAACAACACACAAAGTTACTACCACACCGACAATACATAGGCGTTCTCGCCCGCCCCTATTTATATTAGCATCGCGCATAGCGTGTTGTAATTGGCCAGAGTGCATCTGAACATCACATTCTTAAAACAGGAGTGCCGCAGGGATCCGTCCTCGGGCCTATACTGTTCTCTCTGTATGTCCAACCAGTTGGCGATGTCATCAGAAGGCACGGTGTAACGTTTCATCATTATGCTGATGACATGCAGCTGATGCGTGCGTTTGCGCTTAATCCTACGGCACTACTCGAGGCCCTACATCGTCTTGAAGCCTGCGTCATGGAGATTCGGGAGTGGCTGACCTCTAATTACCTCAAACTGAACGACCAGAAAACCGAGTTCCTTCCGATTGTCCTAGTTTCTGCAAAGAAGTTAGTAAACGATCTCAGCATCAATGTTGGTGGTTCTCTCATCCGAGCTGTGCATCAGATTAAAGACCTTGGTGCCGTCTTAGACTGTCATATGGACATGACTGCCAACACATCAGCGATTATCCGGTCCTGCTATTTCCACCTACATCACATCAGCCAAATCAACAAGTTCCTGCCAAGACAGACGAGGGAGAGAGTAATCAACGCATTAGTGACATCAAGGCTCGACTACTGCAACTCCCTCCTGTACGGCACCATGGACAAGAACTTTGTACGGTTACAGCGTGTCCAAAACTCTGCAGCCAGAATGATCGTGCGAGTGCCCAAATACGCAAGCATCACGCCAATGCTCCAAGACCTACATTGGCTGCCGGTACGAGAACGCGTTCGTTTCAAGGTCCTGGTATTCGTGCACAGAGCTGTCAACAAGTGTGGGCCCGTGTACCTGAGCGAGTTTGTCTGCCTCTACGTGCCCACCAGGTCCCTTCGGTCAACGGGAAATCGTCAACTTGCGAGACCGCAAACAAGATGCAAAGTCGGAGACGCGAGTTTTATGGCAGCAGCTCCGGACCTCTGGAACGATTTACCCACATCAATGCGTGAACTAAACAATGTAGCAGCTTTTAAAAGCGCATTAAAAACACTATTTTAATCGATATTTTAACTCCAGCAGCCGCAGCAGTCCCGGATCTGCGGAGTGATCTACTTGTTTTCAATGCATGTAATGAACACTGACACTTTTAAGAGCACTTTTAAACACTCTTTTAATCAATATTTTAACTGCAATTGTGACTTTTAGACTTGGCATTAAGCTTTTATCAATTATCTTTTGTTTACATAACATGATAATACTAATATTTAAAGATATTTGTTTTTAATATCATTTTTTTTATTTAATTAACTTTTTGCATTTATTACTATTTTACATGTAAAGCGCCTTGAATAGTTTCTAACTAGAGTTGGCGCTATATAAGTATATTTATTTATTTATTTATTTTATAGCTACCGTGTGCTCGCGCACGCGCGCCAGAAAACAGCCGATTCTTTTAAGGTTACTAAAACTGAAAAAACTCTCGGTCACATTAGTGCACAAACAGAACGTCGCTTTTATTTTCTAATATAAGTTTACCATACGATTCTCCAGTCCTTACTGTGTATTATAGACCGTTTATTTTACGCATTTCACTATTTATTAAGGTTTTATGCACTTACATAACTAGTTACATAAGCGTTACGTAAGCCGCTTATGTAAGGCAGCCTACGTGTCAATTGACAGGCCTCCAAAACACCGCCTACAGTCACCGCGAAAACAAGTGCACGTCATTCCCTCAAACAATGAGTACATAGTAGCGCCTCTAGCGCGGAAATCGGACACTTATGTGGTTATATAGTGGTTATGCGTGAGGCGTAGTCAGTAGCGTCTCTAGATACAAATGCGCTGTGCTGTCCTCTAGTGAATGAAATAGAGTATGCACTAGTGCCTCTAGCGCGAAAATCGGACATTTATGTGGTTATATAGTGGTTACGCGTGAGGATTAATTAGTAATAATCATGTAAAACTGCTAGTGCTACCCTCTAGTGAATACACTAGTACTAATTATATATATGGACATGTGTTGTGGTTATATCAGTGAGGTTGTAGTACTAATTAGCAGTCTTAGTGACTAAGTAATGCTAATTAGTGAGGCTGAAAACTAGCGTGTCTAGTGAAGAACACTGTATTTTTCCGGTTATTATAAATAGACCGCCTGCGCTGCAGAATAGTTTGCATATATAGCGTACGGTTATGTGCGTGGTTATGACGTATGCGTGGTTATATGTGTGGTTATGAGGTATGCGTGGTTATATGTGTGGTTATGAGGTAGTGACGTTTGCAATGAAATAACTACACTGTATTGCCCTAAGCACTACACTACCACCTCTGGTATGAGAATTCACTGCTCTAACCACTACACTACCACCTCTGGTACGAGAGCCCACTGCTCTAACCACTACACTCCCGCCTCTGGTATGAGAGTTAACTGCTCAAACACTACACGACCACCTCACTATGAGAGCACTAACCACTACACTACCACCTCTGGTATAAGACGCCACTGCTCTAACCGTGGAGATATCTTATTTCGGCATTCTTTTGATGGCATTATTATTAAGCTGAAGTTGTAAACTTCATATAGCTTGCACAGGAACCTACAATAAATACAAATATTTGCAATACAGTGTAGTTATTTCATTGCAAACGTCACTACCTCATAACCACACATATAACCACGCATACCTCATAACCACACATATAACCACGCATACGTCATAACCACGCACATAACCGTACGCTATATATGCAAACTATTCTGCAGCGCAGGCGGTCTATTTATAATAACCGGAAAAATACAGTGTTCTTCACTAGCACGCTGCTTTTCAGCCTCACTAATTAGCATTACTTAGTCACTAAGACTGCTAATTAGTACTACAACCTCACTGATATAACCACAACACATGTCCATATAGCCACACCACAACACATATAACCACATAATCAGCACTAATTAATCACTAATTAGTAATTAGTACTACTTATTAGCGAGTAGTGTATTCACTAGAGGGTAGCACTAGCAGTTTTACTTGATATAACCACAACACATATATAACCACATATCAGCACAAATGAATCACTAATTATCACGACTAAGTAGCAAGGTCAGCACATTCTAATTAGTACTAGTGTATTCACTAGAGGGTAGCACTAGCAGTTTTACTTGATTATTACTAATTAATCCTCACGCGTAACCACTATATAACCACATAAAAGTCCGATTTTCGCGCTAGAGGCACTAGTGCATACTCTATTTCATTCACTAGAGGACAGCACAGCGCATTTGTATCTAGAGACGCTACTGACTACGCCTCACGCATAACCACTATATAACCACATAAGTGTCCGATTTCCGCGCTAGAGGCGCTACTATGTACTCATTGTTTGAGGGAATGACGTGCACTTGTTTTCGCGGTGACTGTAGGCGGTGTTTTGCAGGCCTGTCAATTGACACGTAGGCTGCCTTACATAAGCGGCTTACGTAACGCTTATGTAACTAGTTATATAAGTGCATAAAACCTTAATAAATAGTGAAATGCGTAAAATAAACGGTCTATAATACACAGTAAGGACTGGAGAATCGTATGGTAAACTTATATTAGAAAATAAAAGCGACGTTCTGTTTGTGCACTAACGTGACCGAGAGTTTTTTTAGTTTTAGTAACCTTGAAAGAATCGGCTGTTTTTTGGCGCGCGTGCGCGAGCACACGGTAGCTATGCGCGATGCTAATATAAATAGGGGCGGGCGAGAACGCCTATGTATTGTCGGTGTGGTAGTAACTTTGTGTGTTATTGCCTTTGCAGAGCATCGTCGCTGTTGACATCATGGTGCCGCCTGTTCAAGGAGAACCAAAGAAAGACAAAATTAGAAAGCCGAAGGTAGCCGGCGTAGCGATCATTCGCACGCCACATCTACATAACGCCCGGCCTTGAGCATCAAACCTTTGCCATCGGCCGTGGTACGTGTCTACACTGCATCTGCCAACAAATCGACCCTTCGCCCGCTCATCCCCCACCCGCCGACCCGAGGAAAGCGTCGCCCGCGCGCCGTATCGATATTTCTTCACCGCCGGCAAACCTGCCGTCCGCATGTGTCATTGGAGTACGCCGCCCGAAGCCGCCTACTATTCTCGATCCCGACCGCGATGGAGAAACCGACGTGATTCGAAACCCTTCACGTTGGTCGGGGGCAAACCCTAATGAAACCTTCTAAACGGAACGGATTTGTGCCACCGCGTGGAATCCGCCCAACCGACCTCGTCATTATGGATACGACCCCTCGCGAAAATGGACGGGGTATGTTATATTTGGGACGCCAACGCACGCCCGGCACTACCGACGCAGCCGTCGACGCCACCAATAACTGACAAACTGTACATATATTTACAGATTCAAACATCACGTGTACGTCGTATCACCCGACCTCTACCACCGAACATACGCCATGGGACGGGGGCTATGCGTTCACTTCATTGACCCACCACACCGCCGAATCGTACTATCACCTACGCCGACTTCACTCCCGACATTAACCGTGCAACCAACGATACATGAAGCCGCCGAACCAGACTCACCAGAGGATGATATGCCCCAATACCTAGAATCGAACACTTTCACGCCCAGATTTCTAGCCCCTTCATTTAGACCACCCGTGCCAGCTCATCTATCAGTTCACCTCGGATATCCGTTACAACCTCCCGGACGCCACGGATTCGGGACACCGCCAGCGCCAAACCGACCTCATCATCCATTCAATCCACTGCCACAATGACCGCCTGCCTATAATAAAGTTTATATATTTCTAACCGTTTGTTTCTTTCTTTTCGCGCAATATCCACCACCAGCAGCAGCATTCCAACTCATGCACACATAACAGCAGCATTCCAACTAATGCACAAGTAACAGCTGTTACCACCGCTACACAATAATCGAGCAGCGTTATTAAAGGCGCCGCGCAGAACTGTTTCCACACACTAATAATCCCGCGTCATAAAAATGCTCCGCGTAGAAACTGCCAACTTTATCATTAAGCTGCACTGCGCCCGCTTATCGCTCAAACAAATTCATCGCAGCTGCACAAAGCATCAACAACATCCTTGCATACGACCAGCTTATTCTGACAGCGAATACCACCGCCAGCCACGAAGAAAAACAACAATCACTGCCTTCGCCGCACAGACTGCAGCGCGTCATAACACTGGACTCTATTTATCATTTTATATTGCGCCGCACTTCGCCCGCCGCCCACAAACCATAATAATTCTCCAGCATCGTTAAAATACACCGCGCAGACTTCACCCGCTTAACACACAGTCATACGATATGCCATTCGGCAGTGAGTCGTGCAAACTAGGCCGCTCGATTAACCTCGTTGATCTCTCGCTCCGCCAGCCACCACAGCAGCAGCCGATTAATGTAATCTAAGTGCACGCGTACCCTATTTCACTACATATGACGCTTTCCTACTTCACACATAGCGCCGTATACCTAATTGGTACTAATTAGTTGGGTATTACTATTTTTACTTATTGCTAGTGCTGCCCTCCAGTGAATGCACTACTCACTTGTTGCTAATTAATACCTAATTAATTACCTAATTAGTCACTAGATGTCGACACACTCTCTTGCAGGGTGGTCCGTGATACTGTGCTGCCCTCCTACTCACTTGTTGCTAATTAATACCTAATTAATTACCTAATTAGTCACTAGATGTCGACACACTCTCTTGAAGGGTGGTCTGTGAACCTGTCAATCAACCGTTTTTTATCAGTAGACTGTTTTTTATAAGTAACATTCCATTCGACGCAAAATCGGCTCCCCTGACTGCTAAAAAACAAAAAAATTCTACTTATAAAAAACGAAAAACCCTTTGATCTCGGGTCATGACCCGTATCGTGGAGAACCTAATAAATTGCTAGTGCTGCCCTCCAGTGAATGCACTACTCACTTGTTGCTAATTAATTACCTAATTAGTCACTAGATGTCGACACTCTCTTGCAGGGTGGTCCGTGGACCTGTCAATCAACCGTTTTTTATCGGTAGACTGTTTTTTATAAGTAACATTCCATTCGACTCAAAATCGGCTCCCTGACTGCTCACAAACACAAAAATTCTACTTATAAAAAACGAAAAACCCTTTGATCTCGGGTCATGACCCGTATCGTGGAGAACCTAATAACTACTTTTGTATAGACTTCATTTCTATGAACATGTTACATACATCGCGAAAGAACAATTTCTTCCTATCAAAATGTCACTTGGAAGTTTCAGTTGATGGAGTTTGTGTGGAGCGGCGACCAAACAGTGTCACCGTCAAGCAATAAATGTTCGAAATTTCACCATCCCACAAACGTTATACTGTACTACGGTGGCTTATAGCCTATCTACGTTACCTACTTACTCTTGACCATGTGATATACATTTTGAAAGCCTACTGTCTGCCCTTAAATACAGGATACCACGGGGAGCAATCAAGCGGTGCAGTAAGTGTGGAGTGAAGGTCAAGCAAGGTCATCACCAAATGATGAGTGTTCAAAACTGCGCCATTCCGCAAACGTTGTACAATTACAATGTTTGCATAATTATCTACTTTGTCTACCTACAGTGGGTCATGTTATACACCTATGTGTATTGTATCCCCGTCAAAATTAGTGGCATGAAATTGTAAAGTGGTTGTCTAACTGTGGAGTGAAGGTTGAACAAGGTCACCATCAAAAGATACATGCATTTTAGAAATTGTGCCATTCAGCAGCTTGTACGTGATGTATTCTTCTACGACATTTTTGCATCACCCATGGGATGAGACAATAGATGATGGTGGATGCCAGTAGTAACGTAGGTTAAGTAGCAGGGATGGTGGCGCGTCGCGGAGCAAGATCAAAAAAGTAGTTCCGGCTGCCCATGTTAAAAGATACGGAAATACCCGGATGTTGATCTCATTTGCTCCGC
This sequence comes from Paraescarpia echinospica, assembly GCA_020002185.1. Lineage (NCBI taxonomy): Eukaryota > Metazoa > Annelida > Polychaeta > Sabellida > Siboglinidae > Paraescarpia > Paraescarpia echinospica. The sequence continues at coordinate 29,264,323 of CM034536.1, forward strand.
GCCGCGTCTTTACACTTTCCCGCCAATTATGCAAATGAGGGTATCCCAGCAGCTTCTGCGCGGTCTGCGATTGACCAATCAGGAGCGAGCTGGGCATTGTGGGCGTGGCTAGTTATGCAAATGAGCTTGGAAAAGTATTTCCCATGTTAAAACATAGGGAATTTTTATCCCATGTTAAAGCATAGGGAATTTTATCGCAAAGGTATCCGACCACTTTTTGGGTTTTTTATCCCATGTTAAAGGATAGGAAATTTTCATTCCATGTTAAAGGATAGGAAATTTTCATTCCATGTTAAAGGATAGGGAATTTTCATCATGTTAAAGGATAGGGAATTTTCATCCCATGTTAAAGCATAGGGAATTTTTATCCCATGTTAAAACATAGGGAATTTTATTGCAAAGGTATCCGACCACTTTTTGGATTTTTATCCCATGTTAAAGGATAGGGAATTTTCACCATGTTAAAGCATATGGAATTTTTATCCCATGGTAAAGCATAGGGAATTTTATCGTAAAGGTATGCGACCACTTTTTGAATAAAATAACATATACCGAATATCATTTGAATATGTCACACACGAGATTGCTCGAACCCTCATTTGTTTCACTATGACATGTCGAAAATGTGGTGTTATAATAAGGCGTAATGTGTAACAAAAGGGTTATAAATTCAGCGGAGACCGTTTTATCTGAAGTAATGTATACGAAATGTAGACTACATATAGGACTATGTTATATCAGAACCTATAGCCTCGTTTTTTTCGAACAGAGCGGCCATCTTGGAATTTATAGGGAATTTTCCCCATGTTAAAATGACGTCATTGTGACGTCATGATCAGTGACGACATCAAACTGCTACGCGCAGTAATTTTGTGCGCGAGGTGATTTGGTTAAACAGATAGTGATTTGGTTAGACCTTATTTTGAACTTTCGCGCTTGAATATAATCCCTCATCATGTGACGTCATGGTCAGTGACGTCATGATACGCGCAGTAATTCTGTCAACAGGTAGTGATTTGGTTAGATCTTGTTTTGAACTTGCTCATATGTAATATAATTCCATCATGTGACGTCATGGTCAGTGACGTCATGAGTCAGTGACGTCATTAAACTACTACGCGCAATAATTTTTTATGCGAGGTGAGTTGGTCAAGCAGGTAGTGATTTGGCTAGACCTTGTTTTGAACTTGCGCGTGTGTAATGTAATCCCTTCATGTGACGTCATGATGCAGTGACGTCATGATGCAGTGACATCATTAAACTGCTATGCGCAGTAATTTTGTATGCGAGGTGAGTTGGTCAAGCAGGTAGTGCTTTGGTTAGATTTTGTATTGAACTTGCGCGTATGTAATGTAATCCCTTCATGTGTTAGATAGGGATTTTTCTCCATGTTAAAGCATAGGGATTTTTCTCCATGTTAAAGCATAGGGATTTTTCCCCCATGTTAAAGCATAGAGAATTTTCACCATGTTCAAGGATAGGAACTATCGGTAAACTGCTACGCACAGTAATTTTGAACCCGAGGTTGACTTAGTTAAACAGGTAGTGCTTTGGTTAGACCTTGTTTTGAACTTGCACATATGTAATATAATCCCTTCATGTGTTAGATAGGGAATTTTCTCCATGTTAAAGCACAGGGATTTTTCCCCCATGTTAAAGCATAGGGAATTTTCACCATGTTCAAGAATAGGAGCTATCGGTAAACTGTTACGCACAGTAATTTTGTACCCGAGGTTGACTTGGTTAATCAGATAGTGCTTTGGTTAGCCATTGTTATGGTCATTGTCGTTATAGCGAGTGAAAAAATTACCCTGTTAACTGGTATGAACCGGTATGAACTCGTAATGGCTGCTCTGTGACTGTGTGTTGGAAGAACATCTCGATATTCGGCCCGTGACAAAACATACGAGATACCAGTATTTGTTATACGAGATTTGTACTTACCAACCGTCGATATCCTGTTTGTAAACTGTTTTGATGATGTATTCCCTGTTCAAGTCTCATCTATTTAAATAAACACGCTATGTGCGATGCGCAATGTCGACTCGGCGGCCTTGACACCAAAGATCCTATATCAATGCAAGACGGCACAGTGCTCGCTATCTACATTGTTCGAGGAAAGTGAAGCGTCATGTTAGAACAATAGACTAGTGTATTAGCTATTGTTTGTAAGAACTATATCGAACACCAGTATCAATCAATCAGTATAATTCAAACAAAACTGATAACGAATGCTCTGCATGTTCGAAGAACAGTAGACTAGTGTTGTTATTATTATATTAGATAGTGATTAAATTCGTGTCTCTTATAAAATCCGTACTCGAAACGTGTCTGGACATGTTGTAGCTGATAAAGCATAGGGGGTAAAGGCTATCTAGTTGGACAAACGAAACACTATGCTTTGACCAACACGCTCAACACGAGACTATGATACATCATGAACCACAAACAGCATCCCCTAGTGGACAAGTGAGTGAACCCCATGTTAAAGCATACGTATTTTCCCCATGTTATGAGATATGGAATTTTCCCCATGTTAAAGCATACGGATTTTCCCCATGTTATGAGATAGGGAATTTTCCCCATGTTAAAGCATAGGGAATTTTCCCCGTGTTAAAGGATAGGGAATTTTCCCATGTTAAAGCATAGGGAATTTTCCCCATGTTAAAGCATAGGGATTTTCCCCATGTTAAGAGATAGGGAATTTTTACCATGTTAAAGCATAGGGAGTTTTTCCCGTGTTAAAGGATAGGGAATTCACTTATGTCTGTGCTTTGACCAATATGCGGCACGAATTGAACTCAGACCAACTACGAATTGAACTCAGACCAACTAGTTGTACAAACGAAACACTATGCTTTGCCCAACACGTGTCACGAATTGAACTCAGACCAACTAGTTGTACAAACGAAACACTATGCTTTGACCAACACGCTGAACGAGTCGAACTATAGACACGAGTTGTACAAAGGAAACACTATGCTTTGACCAACATGCGGCATGAATTGAACTCAGACCAACTACGAATTGAACTCAGACCAACTAGTTGTACAAACGAAACTCTATGCTTTGCCCAACACGTGTCACGAATTGAACTCAGACCAACTAGTTGTACAGACGAAACACTATGCTTTGACCAACACGCTGAACGAGTCGAACTATAGACACGAGTTGTACAAAGGAAACACTATGATTTGACCAACATGCGGCACGAATTGAACTCAGACCAACTACGAATTGAACTCAGACCAACTAGTTGCGCAAACGAAACACTATGCTTTGACCAACACGCTGCACAAATTTGTCAATTCGACGTGTTATCGCGTCAAACCCCTCAAAAGTGAGGAGGAGGGCTAGAGATGGACGGGTTATTGCGTCAAACCCCTCAAACGAGACTTCGGATGACACGTCATACGAGAGTACCGATGAGACAAGAGACGAGACTATGACCGATATATGTCACGAGACTACGGATGACACATCACACGAGAGTACCGACGAGATATCACACGAGAGTACGGACGAGACAAGAGACGAGACTATGACCGAGATATGTTACGAGACTACGGATGACACGAGACTACAGATGACACATCACACGAGAGTACCGACGAGATATCACACGAGAGTACGGACGAGACAGGAGACGAGACTATGACCGAGATATGTCACGAGACTACGGATGACACGAGACTACGGATGACACATCACACGAGAGTACCGACGAGACAAGAGACGAGACTATGACCGAGATATGTCACGAGACTACGGATGACACGAGACTACGGATGACGCATCACACGAGACTATGGATGGCACATCACACGAGAGTACCGTCGAGACAAGAGACGAGACTATGACCGAGATATGTCACGAGATTACGGATGATACATCACACGAGACTACGGATGACACATCACACGAGACTACGGATGACACATCACACGAGAATACGGACGAGACAAGATATATGCCACGAGACTACGGATGACACATCACACGAGAGTACCGACGAGACAAGAGACGAGACAATGACCGAGATATGTCACGAGATTACGGATGATACATCACACGAGACTACGGATGACACATCACACGAAATTACGGATGACACATCACACGAGAATACGGACGAGACAAGAGATATGCCACGAGACTACGGACGACACATCACACGAGAGTACCGACGATATATCACACGAGAGTACGGACGAGACAAGAGACGAGACTATGACCGAGATATGTCACGAGACTACGGATGACACGAGACTACGGATGACACATCACACGAGAGTACCGACGAGATATCACACGAGAGTACGGACGAGACAAGAGACGAGACTATGACCGAGATATGTCACGAGACTACGGATGACACGAGACTACGGATGACACATCACACGAGAGTACCGACGAGACAAGAGACGAGACTATGACCGAGATATGTCAGGAGACTACGGATGGTACATCAGAATAGACGTGTTATCGCGTGAGATTTGCTTAAAAAGGAAGCAAAGCAAATTAAATAGACGTGTTATCGAGTGAGATTTGCTTCAAAAGGAAGCAAAGCAAAGCAAAAGCAAAGCACATCACACGAGAGTACCGACGATATATCACACGAGAGTACGGACGAGACAAGAGACGAGACTATGACCGAGATATGTCACGAGACTACGGATGACACGAGACTACGGATGACACATCACACGAGAGTACCGGCGAGATATCACACGAGAGTACGGACGAGACAAGAGACGAGACTATGACCGAGATATGTCACGAGACTACGGATGACACGAGACTACGGATGACACATCACACGAGAGTACCGACGAGACAAGAGACGAGACTATGACCGAGATATGTCAGGAGACTACGGATGGTACATCAGAATAGACGTGTTATCGCGTGAGATTTGCTTAAAAAGGAAGCAAAGCAAATTAAATAGACGTGTTATCGAGTGAGATTTGCTTCAAAAGGAAGCAAAGCAAAGCAAATAGATGTGTTATCGCAGCAAATCCCTCCGTTTTCAGGAAAATAGACGTGTTATCGCAGCAAATCCCTCCGTTTTCAGGAAAATAGACAACTATAGACACGAGTTGTACAAACGAAACACTAAACTTAGCCGAACACGTGACACGAATTGAACTCAGACCGACTAGCGGGCAAACGAAACACTATAGTTTGACCAACACGCCGAATGAGTCGAACTATAGACACGAGTTGTACAAACGAAACACTAAACTTAACCGAACACGTGACACGAATTGAACTCAGACCGACTAGCGGGCAAACGAAACACTATAGTTTGACCAACACGCCAAACGAATCGAACTATAGACACGACATCACATACCTTCATGTCAAGAGACGACCATCTGTTTGGATTCACGTCCAATGAGGCAATCACAGGACTCATATGAGGTATCGCTTCTTTTAATGGAAAACATATGTATATGAATTAGTCAGAGTATAGCCATCTACCGATCATGATAGTTCTCTATTCGTTGACACACATAGTCGTTGGGAATAGCGGAAGCGTAGAGGCCGCCATGTCAGGTCGCCATGACATTCAAATAACTTCCGGTACTACGTTACTTCCGGCGTAGCGTCCCTAGTAGAGGCCGCCATGACAGTCAAGTGACTTCCGGTACCACGTCACTTCCTGCGTAGAGACCCCTAGTGGATAATCGGAGTACTACGTCACACACTGCCATAGCAAGCGAATTTGAAAACGGCTGTGATCGAAAACGACTATGTCAATAACATGTAAGGACAACCACCTGACAGGACTTCATTCAAAGAGGTGACCATCATAGTTCCTGACGCCACTCAACGGACACCGATGTAATTAGTCAGAGTATTGCCATCTACTGGCCATGATAGATCTCTATTCGTTGATACACTTCCGGGAATACAGGAAGCGTAGAGGCCGCCATGACAGTCAAGTAACTTCCGGTGCGACGTCACTTCCGACGTGCCGTCCCTAGTAGAGGCTGCCATGACAGTCAAGTAACTTCCGGTACGACGTCACTTCCGGTGTAGCGCCCCCTAGTGGATAATGTCAGAGTATTGCCATCTACTGGCCATGATAGATCTCTATTCGTTGATACACTTCCGGGAATACCGGAAGCGTAGAGGCCGCCATAACAGTCAAGTAACTTCCGGTGCGACGTCACTTCCGACGTGTCGTCCCTAGTAGAGGCTGCCATGACAGTCAAGTAACTTTCGGTACGACGTCACTTCCGGTGTAGCGCCCCTAGCGGATAATCGGAGTACTAC
>CM034536.1:29271604-29288411 GCA_020002185.1 Paraescarpia echinospica
CGAACTATAGACACGAGTTGTACAAAGGAAACACTATGATTTGACCAACATGCGGCATGAATTGAACTCAGACCAACTACGAATTGAACTCAGACCAACTAGTTGCGCAAACGAAACACTATGCTTTGACCAACATGCTGCACAAATTTGTCAATTCGACGTGTTATCGCGTCAAACCCCTCAAAAGTGAGGAGGAGGAGGGCTAGAGATGGACGGGTTATTGCGTCAAACCCCTCAAACGAGACTTCGGATGACACGTCATACGAGAGTACCGATGAAGAGACAAAGGGCAGAGACTATGACCGTGTCTGCGAGACACGGATGACACATCACACGAAGTACCGACCGGTCCGCGGTACGGACGAGACGGGCGAGAGACTATGACGAGATATGTTACGAGACTACGGATGACACGAGACTACGGAGTGACACATCACACGGTACCGACAGAATATCACACGAGAGTACGGACGAGACGGGAACGAAGACTATGACCCGAGATATGTCCCGAGACTACGGATGACACGAGACTACCCGGATGACTTATCACACGAGAGTACCGACGAGAGACAAAGACAGACTATGACCGAGATATGTCACGGGCTACGGATGACACGAGACTGCGGATGACGCATCACGGGGCCTATGGATGACACGTCACACGAGAGTACCGACGAGACAAGAGACGAGACTATGACCGAGATATGTCACGAGACTACGGATGACACATCACACGAGACTACGGATGACACATCACACGAGAATACGGACGAGACAAGATATATGCCACGAGACTACGGATGACACATCACACGAGAGTACCGACGAGACAAGAGACGAGACTATGACCGAGATATGTCACGAGATTACGGATGATACATCACACAGACTACGGATGACACATCACACGAGACTACGGATGACACATCACACGAGAATACGGACGAGACAAGAGATATGCCACGAGACTACGGACGACACATCACACGAGAGTACCGACGAGATATCACACGAGAGTACGGACGAGACAAGAGACGAGACTATGACCGAGATATGTCACGAGACTACGGATGACACGAGACTACGGATGACACATCACACGAGAGTACCGACGAGACAAGAGACGAGACTATGACCGACATATGTCACGAGACTACGGATGACACGAGACTACGGATGACACATCACACGAGAGTACCGACGAGACAAGAGACGAGACTATGACCGAGATATGTCACGAGACTACGGATGGTACATCAGAATAGACGTGTTATCGCGTGAGATTTGCTTAAAAAGGAAGCAAAGCAAAGTAAATAGACGTGTTATCGAGTGAGATTTGCTTCAAAAGGAAGCAAAGCAAAGCAAAAGCAAAGCACATCACACGAGAGTACCGACGATATATCACACGAGAGTACGGACGAGACAAGAGACGAGACTATGACCGAGATATGTCACGAGACTACGGATGACACGAGACTACGGATGACACATCACACGAGAGTACCGGCGAGATATCACACGAGAGTACGGACGAGACAAGAGACGAGACTATGACCGAGATATGTCACGAGACTACGGATGACACGAGACTACGGATGACACATCACACGAGAGTACCGACGAGACAAGAGACGAGACTATGACCGAGATATGTCAGGAGACTACGGATGGTACATCAGAATAGACGTGTTATCGCGTGAGATTTGCTTAAAAAGGAAGCAAAGCAAATTAAATAGACGTGTTATCGAGTGAGATTTGCTTCAAAAGGAAGCAAAGCAAAGCAAATAGATGTGTTATCGCAGCAAATCCCTCCGTTTTCAGGAAAATAGACGTGTTATCGCAGCAAATCCCTCCGTTTTCAGGAAAATAGACAACTATAGACACGAGTTGTACAAACGAAACACTAAACTTAGCCGAACACGTGACACGAATTGAACTCAGACCGACTAGCGGGCAAACGAAACACTATAGTTTGACCAACACGCCGAATGAGTCGAACTATAGACACGAGTTGTACAAACGAAACACTAAACTTAACCGAACACGTGACACGAATTGAACTCAGACCGACTAGCGGGCAAACGAAACACTATAGTTTGACCAACACGCCAAACGAATCGAACTATAGACACGACATCACATACCTTCATGTCAAGAGACGACCATCTGTTTGGATTCACGTCCAATGAGGCAATCACAGGACTCATATGAGGTATCGCTTCTTTTAATGGAAAACATATGTATATGAATTAGTCAGAGTATAGCCATCTACCGATCATGATAGTTCTCTATTCGTTGACACACATAGTCGTTGGGAATAGCGGAAGCGTAGAGGCCGCCATGTCAGGTCGCCATGACATTCAAATAACTTCCGGTACTACGTTACTTCCGGCGTAGCGTCCCTAGTAGAGGCCGCCATGACAGTCAAGTGACTTCCGGTACCACGTCACTTCCTGCGTAGAGACCCCTAGTGGATAATCGGAGTACTACGTCACACACTGCCATAGCAAGCGAATTTGAAAACGGCTGTGATCGAAAACGACTATGTCAATAACATGTAAGGACAACCACCTGACAGGACTTCATTCAAAGAGGTGACCATCATAGTTCCTGACGCCACTCAACGGACACCGATGTAATTAGTCAGAGTATTGCCATCTACTGGCCATGATAGATCTCTATTCGTTGATACACTTCCGGGAATACAGGAAGCGTAGAGGCCGCCATGACAGTCAAGTAACTTCCGGTGCGACGTCACTTCCGACGTGCCGTCCCTAGTAGAGGCTACCATGACAGTCAAGTAACTTCCGGTACGACGTCACTTCCGGTGTAGCGCCCCCTAGTGGATAATGTCAGAGTATTGCCATCTACTGGCCATGATAGATCTCTATTCGTTGATACACTTCCGGGAATACCGGAAGCGTAGAGGCCGCCATAACAGTCAAGTAACTTCCGGTGCGACGTCACTTCCGACGTGTCGTCCCTAGTAGAGGCTGCCATGACAGTCAAGTAACTTCCGGTACGACGTCACTTCCGGTGTAGCGCCCCCTAGTGGATAATCGGAGTACTACGTCACATGGTGGCGCCATCTAGCGGGTAAAAATATCTAATTAGGTTAGCTAGAGAAAAAAAGTTGGGGTTAATTTCGCGAAAATTTTATGGTTTTGTCCCTCTGGGACAAAAACATAACATTTTCAGAAAATTTATACAACAACCACCTTAGTAGTTGTTGTTTAAATTTTCGCGAGATTAACCCCAACTTTTTTTCTCTAGCTAACCTAATTATATATTTTTACCCGCTAGATGACGCAACCATGTGACGTAGTACTCCGATTATCCACTAGGGGGCGCTACATCGGAATTGACGTCGTACCGGAAGTTACTTGACTGTCATGGCAGCCTCTACTAGGGACGACACGTCGGAAGTGACGTCGCACCGGAAGTTACTTGACTGTCATGGCGGCCTCTACGCTTCCGGTATTCCCGGAAGTGTATCAACGAATAGAGATCTATCATGGCCAGTAGATGGCAATACTCTGACATTATCCACTAGGGGCGCTACACCGGAAGTGACGTCGTACCGGAAGTTACTTGACTGTCATGGTAGCCTCTACTAGGGACGGCACGTCGGAAGTGACGTCGCACCGGAAGTTACTTGACTGTCATGGCGGCCTCTACGCTTCCTGTATTCCCGGAAGTGTATCAACGAATATAGATCTATCATGGCCAGTAGATGGCAATACTCTGACTAATTACATCGGTGTCCGTTGAGTGGCGTCAAGAACTATGATGGTCACCTCTTTGAATGAAGTCCTGTCAGGTGGTTGTCCTTACATGTTATTGACATAGTCGTTTTCGATCACAGCCGTTTTCAAATTCGCTTGCTATGGCAGTGTGTGACGTAGTACTCCGATTATCCACTAGGGGTCTCTACGCCGGAAGTGACGTGGTACCGGAAGTCACTTGACTGTCATGGCGGCCTCTACTAGGGACGCTACGCCGGAAGTAACGTAGTACCGGAAGTTATTTGAATGTCATGGCGACCTGACATGGCGGCCTCTACGCTTCCGCTATTCCCAACGACTATGTGTGTCAACGAATAGAGAACTATCATGATCGGTAGATGGCTATACTCTGACTAATTCATATACATATGTTTTCCATTAAAAGAAGCGATACCTCATACGAGTCCTGTGATTGCCTCATTGGACGTGAATCCGAACAGATGGTCGTCTCTTGACATGAAGGTATGTGATGTCGTGTCTATAGTTCGATTCGTTTGGCGTGTTGGTCAAACTATAGTGTTTCGTTTGCCCGCTAGTCGGTCTGAGTTTAATTCGTGTCACGTGTTCGGTTAAGTTTAGTGTTTCGTTTGTACAACTCGTGTCTATAGTTCGACTCATTCGGCGTGTTGGTCAAACTATAGTGTTTCGTTTGACCGCTAGTCGGTCTGAGTTCAATTCGAACATGCAGAGCATTCGTTATCAGTTTTGTTTGAATTATACTGATTGATTGATACTGGTGTTCGATATAGTTCTTACAAACAATAGCTAATACACTAGTCTATTGTTCTAACATGACGCTTCACTTTCCTCGAACAATGTAGATAGCGAGCACTGTGCCGTCTTGCATTGATATAGGATCTTTGGTGTCAAGGCCGCCGAGTCGACATTGCGCATCGCACATAGCGTGTTTATTTAAATAGATGAGACTTGAACAGGGAATACATCATCAAAACAGTTTACAAACAGGATATCGACGGTTGGTAAGTACAAATCTCGTATAACAAATACTGGTATCTCGTATGTTTTATCACGGGCCGAATATCGAGATGTTCTTCCAACACACACGTCACAGAGCAGCCATTACGCGTTCATACCGGTTCATACCAGTTAACAGGGTAATTTTTCACTCGCTATAACGACAATGACCATAACAATGGCTAACCAAAGCACTATCTGATTAACCAAGTCAACCTCGGGTACAACATTACTGTGCGTAACAGTTTACCGATAGCTCCTATCCTTGAACATGGTGAAAATTCCCTATGCTTTAACAAGGGGGGGAAATCCCTATGCTTTAACATGGAGAAAATTCCCTATCTAACACATGAAGGGATTATATTACATATGTGCAAGTTCAAAACAAGGTCTAACCAAAGCACTACCTGTTTAACTAAGTCAACCTCGTGTACAAAATTACTGTGCGTAGCAGTTTACCGATAGTTCCTATCCTTGAACATGGTGACAATTCCCTATGCTTTAACATGGGGGAAAAATCCCTATGCTTTAACATGGAGAAAAATCCCTATGTTTTAACATGGAGAAAAATCCCTATCTAACACATGAAGGGATTACATTACATACGCGCAAGTTCAATACAAGATCTAACCAAAGCACTGCCTGCTTGATCAACTCACCTCGCATAAAAAATTACTGCGCGTAGCAGTTTAATGACGTCACTGACTCATGACGTCACTGACCATGACGTCACATGATGGAATTATATTACGTATGCGCAAGTTCAAAACAGGATCTAACCAAATCACTACCTGTTGACAGAATTACTGCGCGTATCATGACGTCACTGACCATGACGTCACATGATGAGGGATTATATTCAAGCGCGAAAGTTCAAAACAAGGTCTAACCAAATCACTATCTGTTTAACCAAATCACCTCGCGCACAAAATTACTGCGCGTAGCAGTTTGATGACGTCACTGATCATAACGTCACAATGACGTCATTTTAACATGGGGAAAATTCCCTATAAATTCCAAGATGGCCGCTCTGTTCGAAAAAAACGAGGCTATAGGTTCTGATATAACATAGTCCTATATGTAGTCTACATTTCGTATACATTACTTCAGATAAAACGGTCTCCGCTGAATTTATAACCCTTTTGTTACACATTACGCCTTATTATAACACCACATTTTCGACATGTCATATTCAAACAAATAAGGGTTCGATCCCTTGGCGGAGCCTCGGCCTCCTGGTCAAGCAATCTCGTGTGTGACATATTCGAATGATATTCGGTATATGTTATTTTATTCAAAAAGTTGTCGCATACCTTTACGATAAAATTCCCTATCCTTTAACATGGGATAAAAATCCAAAAAGTGGTCGCATACCTTTACGATAAAATTCCCTATCCTTTAACATGGGATAAAAATCCAAAAAGTGGTCGGATACCTTTGCAATAAAATTCCCTATGCTTTAACATGGTGAAAATTCCCTATCCTTTAACATGGAATGAAAATTTCCTATCCTTTAACATGGTGAAAATTCCCTATCCTTTAACATGGGATAAAAACCCAAAAAAGTGTTCCAGGAGTTGAATGTCGCGAATCCAGATCCAAATGGATGTGTGAATGCTGTGGTTCCTTCGTGGTATGGAATTTGGGTTTCCCATGCTATTGACAACTGGCAATGATGTGACAGGTCTTTTTCCAGAGTACGATGGATGCCGTTGCCATTTTGATGAATAACGTTATTGCCTGCCCAAAAGCCTAAGCAAATGTATGCAGCTGGATATAAACTTGACAAACTCATAACTCCTAACGATCGGAAACACATTGCGAATCTTGCATGGCTTTGATCCCTTTTCCTCAAAGCATTTTGCACAAGGATCAACAGTTGCATGCCATGTTCTTCAAGGTCTTACTGGATGTAGCATGTCATATTTGCACCTAATGACGACGGCTGAGGTGTTTTCAACCTAGTTAGTGGAGCTTTGCAACGTTAATGGAGAGAAATGCAAATAGCTCCTGCATGTTGGTAACATCGCGATGAATGTATTTCCAGTTTATTGGCACATTGTTGTTAAATGTTACTTTCCTCAGAATCCCGTTACCATGCTTCTCTCTTGTGGATTATTTGATCCTGTTGGCGATGTACGTGTCCCGGTCGACGCCAATATTGTTGGAGTGATTTAAGTGTTTCATGATGTGCGGAACGAAAATGTCTGCATACTCATCAAACGTGGTGTTGTTGGTTGATGCATCTTTTGACGGCGATGCTGGTTGATGCATCTTTTGTGGCGATGCTGGTTGATGCATCTTTTGAGAATGACCTTCAACCTTCATTTTCATCCTTCATTCCTCACTTAGACCACCACTTTACAACTCTATGCCGTGCCTCATTTTGGTGGGGATACAGTACACATATAGATGTATAACATGGCCTAATGTAGGTAGACAAAGTAGATATGCAAACATTGTAATTGCACAACGTCTGCGGAATAACGCAGTTTTGAACATTCATCATTTGGTGGTGTCTGCTTGACCTTCACTCCACACTTACGTATATAAGCCACCATTGATTTTGTATAACGTTTACGGGATGGCGTAATTTCGAACATTTATTACTTGACGGTGATACTGTTTGATCGTCGCTCCACACAAACTCCACCAACTAACACCTACAAGTCATATTACATTTTGGCGAGAAGAAGTTGTTCTTTCACATTGTGTATAAAATATCCATGGAAACGACGCAGATACAGAGTTATTGTAACTTTATGAAGTGTGCCATATTGCGGAAGTTCGAATATTCATAATTTAACGGTGACTTTGTTTGACCTTAGCTCCACACTTACTATTCCAGGTAACAGCTCCATGTCGTATCTCATTGTGACGGGGAGACAATAATCTTTCCAAAAATATATGACATACCCATTTTGTTTTTAAATAAAGTATATATGCATTCATTGTAATTGTAAGACGGAAGCGTACAATTTCGAAAATTTATCATTTGACGGTCACCTTGTTTGACCTTGGTGTCTCGCTTACTGCTTCATTCGGCAGTTCTAAGACAAACCTCGTTGTGATGGTAATATCTTGGGTTTTCAAGTGATATACCATTTGGGCGTTTTGCACGTACGGGGAGGGGGACATTTAAGTTGGTGCGTTAGGCAATACTTACCGCTTGCCAATTGAGGAGATACACACGAAAAGCGCGACGTTATATTGGTCAGAGCTAATTTGCATATTCATGTGATGTTTACTATTCGATATATTCAGGAAAACAGTATTTTTAATGGCCATAACTAATTTGCATATTAATAGGTTTAAACAAAAACGCTCAAGGGTGCCTGGGTGGCACCCGTCGGATTATTGACCGAGAGCTTTGGACGGTCACGAAAATAAAAAAAATATCGTGCGGACCCCAATGTTCGCTTCACTGGCTAACGTCCGGACTATAAGAGTAGACAAAAGTCTAAGCGTCATGCCAGCCCAACGGCAACGTGTCGTTTGTATTTATCAGCGCTACAACTTATCGAAGAGATTAAAAACAACGCCCGAAGTTCAACAAGAGGCACCGCTGCAACGGCATTTGAATAGTGAGTGTTTAAATTATGGCATGTATGTTTTCCAGACTTTAAGCTTCGCGCCATTGGGCTTGTCATTGCCGAAACTATGTTTCTTCTACACTGGCATCGACATTGTCTGACAGATGCTAACTTTTGAAAATTTGACATTCCGGCAATTGGCATCAAAGACAATCCAACGATAATGTGCAACGCACGGCATACGTGTTGGTGACGTGTTGTCTGCCATCGTTTCGTTTAATACAAGACGTTTTCCTCAACGAAAGTGAGGTACGAAGACAAATGTTAACCTGCCCAATTTCGTGCACCTTGTCATTTACAATGATATAGTGCAGCCAGCATATATGAACCGAACAATGTTTACACCGAACGAGTATTGTGGTGGCATTGGTAGGCCAACCAGGCGTATTGGCAACAGTGATTGCGAGCTACGTATAAGGGTAAGTTCACGAGTTGGCAAACCTTTTAGCATGTTAATTCATGTACATTGTTTACAATAATTGCTGCCAACAATGGTAAGCATTTCACACCAAATGATACATTATACTTGGTAGATATATTAAACATAAAGGTAGCCTTGAAGTAGCAACCGTTTATTTGTAAATGCACATGTCTCGTCGCAGAAGGCTGATTTTGCAAGAAACAACATGCATTCTATTCTATTTGATGCATCCTGGCATAGTTCAATCTGTGTATTACTTGGATCCAACAAATAATTATGCGATACCATCAGTAGCACTGATAAGGGGGCTGCAAACTTGTGGTTGCACGTGTAACATGTGGTGTCCACATTGGTTACACTTTCAACCACATACCTATATCCATATTTTTAGGATACCACTTGCTTTACACTTATCACACAGAAAGGGCATCATATATACATTATTACATCAGCAGTGAATTGAAAAATTTTGCATTTGGTATGTACCAAACATGTCATAGGGAGTTTAGGTATTTTTTCGTGTCCTCAAATAGATGTTACACATGCAACCACACTTGACAGCTGCAATACTGTGTCATCTTTCAAGATAATGTGTATCTAGTGTGCATAGACTGGCAGATAGCATCATGTTATGATTTCATGGGCCTCTTTTCAAAAACAGCAAGCAATGTACAGTGAGGGTAAGTTTGGTGTATTCAGTTGTTACTTGCTCAACCTTGTTATACACATATCATATTAATTGGGAAGATTTCTATGCGAACCTGTATTTGTGATAATGTTGACCTTATTGGTGGCTAGCAATCTGGTGACTTTGATGGAAATATCCCCACCTGCTGTTTCTGCCTGGTACATCATCTAATGGACACAATTTATATTTGGTGTCCATGTTTACACGTACAACCCTATCACTCAATATATTTTTCCTTGAAGCCGAAATTATTGGGACTTTGTAATAAGTGCTAAGATATATAATTCTACCTTTAGGAGTAGCTGTAGCTGATGTAATGATGCTACCATGGTGTAATACATTGTTTGCATAATGTTTGTGTCCATGTTACACGCACAAAAATTGTGTATTGTAATGCTCCTGTACAATTTTTTTGTCATATTTGGAAAAGTTAATCACTGCATTAGTGGGCCTATTGCATGTGTTATTAGTTCTTTAAACATGTATTTGCCTCACAAGAGGCATACTAATAACACAAGACAAGTACGATAATCATATTTTAAGTATCTCGGTCTTGAATGTTCTCATACTTTTTTTGGTCAAGCGACAACGTAATGGCCAAGGCCTCCTTTAACAGCTATTTTGAAGTAGGAATAATAAAAGGCCTGCATGACATTTTGTTGAAGTATGCATGTATTTGTATGAGAAATTTCCTTCAAATAGTGTCCATGTTACATTTGCATGTTGAAAATTAACATATATAGTTGCGTCACTATCTCCTTGTGTCTAATTACTTAAAAAGTATACATATTTCTACACCACATAGCAGGAAACAAACATTGAAAATATAAGTTTGAATTTTTCACTACAACGTCACAAATTGGTTTACCAACTCGTGAACTTACCCATAAACTAACCGATAGTAGTAGTATGGTCCTTCTGGCACCTCATCCTGCGGCGGAATCCTCCCCCATGGCCCAAATCTAAGATGGCGGCGCCTCTTTCAGGTATCTATACGTGTGTGTATGTATGTGTGAGTAGTCACGTGACCGGATGTAGTGCACCCCCTGGTGGAAGAGAGCGGAGTGAGTATCCATTGAAGGCCCATCGTGTATAAGGAAGATAGGAACGAAAGAACAAAGAGGAAAGTTTTAAAAGCTGTTGAAAGATGGGTCATCAGAGATAAAGAAGTATACTGAATGATGTATTGATAATGTGATATGTATGTATATAAGAATAAGAGTATATATGAAACTGTAAAATATGTGTTGGAAATGAAAGTGTACGCATGTATGTATGTGTATGAAAGAATTAATCCTAAGATAATAATCAACAAACAACATACGTTAAGCTTAGGGGTGTGTGAGCACCGCACCATAGGCTCGAAACATGTTTATTCAAGAATCGGCGGAACTCGACGTGTCGCGGCGCCAAGCCGTAAGAGTGAAAACATTCGAGGTACAGTCGTATGGAATAGGCCAGCGATGTAACCAGACACCACGTAGGTAGCTGACACGAGAAGAGGGCATGCTAGGTCAACAGACGGGAGAGATAAGAATGGACTATGACACAAGATGTAGTCGTCTGCTGCTGCAGCCGGAGCGATGTAACCAGACACTGCGTAGCTAGCCGACACGAGAAAGGGCAGGCTAGGTCAACATACACATAGATAAGGAAGGGCAGTGGCACAACATGTATATGACATTGTGGAGAATCGTGATAAGTAAGTCATAAATTAGTAATATTAGTATTAGTAAAAGTAGGTATATAATAGTTGAAAACTTACGTGAATTCCGAGACACTTGAGACAATGCTCACACTGTCAGTATCATCATCGTCACACCTAAAAAGTAAATATAGACAACTGTTATGCGTGAGTGCGGCTTTGCAGAAAACAGACGACAATTACCGATGACAGACCCACTGGAAAAACCGAGGACAGACCCGTGGGAAAAATATATGGCCGTGTGGAATAGATATGATTAAAGGCTAATTTACGTAGACTGAGTCTCCTGATATATATCACTCTGGGCGGGGGCACCCATGGGGAAATTCTAAGATGGCGCCCGTCTCCACGTGACCTACCCCCTGGAGGAAAGAAGTGTAAGTAGAGGACCCACCTGGCGGAAAGTGAAGGAGCCAGTGTATGCTGCTGAGGGGGGAATTAGCCTGTCACGGAACCGACCTCCTAGCCTGGCGAGTGATGAAGGAATAATGAGGGAAGATTAAAGGCTAATTGAAGTAGACTGAGTCTGCTGATATATATCACTCTGGGCGGGAGCACCCATGGGGAAATCTAAGATGGCGCCCGTCTCCACGTGACCTACCCCCTGGAGGAAAGTAGTGGACCCACCCGCCCTCGCCGCCGCAATCTATGTATGTATGTATGTATGTGTGTGTACGTGTGTGTGTGTGTGTGTGTGTGTGTGTGTGTGTGTGTGTGTGTGTGTGTGTGTGTGTGTGTGTGTGTGTGTGTGTGTGTGTGTGTGTGTGTAGTTATGTATGTATGTGTATGTACGTATTTTGTGAGTTCTACTGTCAAAAGAGTGAAATTTGGTGAGTTGTACTGCGGTGTCCTAGCCTTACACACACGCACGCACCCATGCACCCACCCACCGTCGCCGTCCCCACCCGCCCTCGCCGCCGCAGAGGCGAAGGGCGAGGGCAGGTTAGGGCTCCATCATAGAATTTCCCCATGCATGTCCCCGCCCAGAGTGATATAGCTTGTGTGTTCTGTACTTGAACTTGTCTAGTCTCTTCTGGTGCTTTTCTTTACTTCCTTCTCACCTTGTGTATACTGTGCTTGAGCTTGTCTAGTCTCTTCTGGTGCTTTTCGTTACCTCCTTCTCAGCTGATGTGTACTGTGCTTGAGATTGTATTGTCTCTTCTGGTGCTTTTCTTTTCCTCCTTCTCAACTTGTGTGAGCTGTGCTTCAGCTTGTCTAGTCTCTTCTGGTGCTTTTTTTTACCTCCTTCTCAGCTTGTGTGAGCTGTGCTTCAGCTTGTTTAGTCTCTTCTGGTGCTTTTCTTTACCTCCTTCTGAGCTTATGTGTACTGTGCTTGAGCTTGTCTTGTCTCTTCTGGTGTTTTTCTTTACCTCCTTCTCAGCTGGTGTGTACTGTGCTTGAGCTTGTCTAGTCTCTTCTGGTGCTTTTCTTTATCTCCAGAGGACTGTTGAGTCTAGCTGCCTCCCATATCAGACTCGTGTTCTGTGCTTGAGCTTGTCTTGTCTCTTCTGGTGTTTTTTTTTACCTCCTTCTGAGCTAGAGTGTACTGTGCTTCAGCTTGTCTAGTCTCTTCTGGTGCTTTTCTTTACCTCCTTCTGAGCTTGTGTGTACTGTGCTTCAGCTTGTCTAGTCTCTTCTGGTGCTTTTCTTTATCTCCAGAGTACTGCTGGGTCTAGGTGTCTCCCATATCAGACTCGTGTTCTGTGCTTGAGCTTGTCTTGTCTCTTCTGGTGTTTTTGTTTACCTCCTTCTCAGCTTGTGTGTGCAGTGCTTGAGCTTGTCTAGTCTCTTCTGGTGCTTTTCTTTACCTCCTTCTGACCTGATGTGTACTGTGCTTGAGCTTGTCTAGTCTCTTCTGGTGCTTTTCTTTACCTCCTTCTTGGCTAGTGTGTACTGTGCTTGAGCTTGTCCAGTGTCTTCTGGTGCTTTTCTTTACTTCTTTCTCAGCTTCTGTATACTGTGCTTGAGCTTGTCTTGTCTTTTCTGGTGTTTTTCTTTACCTCCTTCTGAGCTAGAGTGTACTGTGCTTGAGCTTGTCTAGTCTCTTCTGGTGCTTTTCTTTACCTCCTTCTGCGCTAGAGTGTACTGTGCTTGAGCTTGTCTAGTCTCTTCTGGTGCTTTTCTTTACCTCCTTCTGCGCTAGTGTGTACTGTGCTTGAGCTTGTCTAGTCTCTTCTGGTGCTTTTCTTAACATCCAGAGTACTGCTGTCTCTAGCTGCCTCCCATATCAGACTCCAGTTCTGTGCTTGAGCTTGTCTTGTCTCTTCTGGTGTTTTTCTTTACCTCCTTCTCAGCTTTTGTGTACTGTGCTTGAGCTTGTCTTGTCTCTTGTGGTGTTTGTTTACCTCCTTCTAGTGTACTGTGCTTGAGCTTGTCTAGTCTCTTCTGGTGCTTTTCTTTACCTCGTTCTGAGCTAGTGTGTACTGTGCTTGAGCTTGTCTAGTCTCTTCTGGTGCTTTTCTTTACCTCCTTCTGAGCAAGTGTGTACTGTGCATGAGCTTGTCTTTTCTCTTCTAGTGCTTTTCTTTACCTCCTTCTCAGCTAGTGTGTACTGTGCTTGAGCTTGTCAAGTGTCTTCTGCAGCTTTTCTTTACCTCCAGAGTACTGCTGGGTCTAGCTGCCTCCCATATCAGACTCGTGTTCTGTGCTTCAGCTTGTCTTGTCTCTTCTGGTGTTTTTGTTTACCTCCTTCTCAGCTTGTGTGTGCTGTGCTTGAACTTATCTAGTTTCTTCTGGTGCTTTTCTTTACCTCCTTCTGACCTTATGTGTACTGTGCTTGAGCTTGTCTAGTCTCTTCTGATGCTTTTCTTTACCTACTTCTGAGCTTATGTGTACTGTGCTTGAGCTTGTCTTGTCTCTTCTGGTGCTTTTCTTTTCCTCCTTCTCAGCTTGTGAGTTCTGTGCTTGAGCTTGTCTGGTCTCTTCTGGTGTTTTTCTTTACCTCCTTCTCAGCTGGTGTGTACTGTGCTTGAGCTTGTCTAGTCTCTTCTGGTGCTTTTCATTACCTCCTTCTGAGCTAGTGTGTACTGTGCTTGAGCTTGTCTAGTCTCTTCTGGTGCTTTTCTTTACCTCCTTCTGCGCTAGAGTGTACTGTGCTTGAGCTTGTCTAGTCTCTTCTGGTGCTTTTCTTTACCTCCTTCTGAGCTAGTGTGTACTGTGCTTGAGCTTGTCTCTTCTGGTGCTTTTCTGTACATCCAGAGTACTGCTGTCTCTAGGTGTCTCCCATATCAGACTCCAGTTCTGTGCTTGAGCTTGTTTTGTCTCTTCTGGTGCTTTTCTTTACCTCCTTCTGAGCTAGTGTGTACTGTGCTTGAGCTTGTCTAGTCTCTTCTGGTGCTTTTCTTTACCTCCTTCTGAGCTAGAGTGTACTGTGCTTGAGCTTGTCTAGTCTCTTCTGGTGCTTTTCTGTACATCCAGAGTACTGCTGTCTCTAGGTGTCTCCCATATCAGACTCCAGTTCTGTGCTTGAGCTTGTCTTGTCTCTTCTGGTGCTTTTCTTTACCTCCTTCTGAGCTAGTGTGTACTGTGCTTCAGCTTGTCTAGTCTCTTCTGGTGCTTTTCTTTTCCTCCAGAGTACTGCTGTGTCTAGCTGCCTCCCATATCAGACTCGACTTCTGTGCTTGAGCTTGTCTTGTCTCTTCTGGTGTTTTTCTTTACCTCCTTCTCGTGTACTGTGCTTGAGCTTGTCTAGTCTCTTCTGGTGCTTTTCTTTACCTCCTTCTGAGCTAGTGTGTACTGTGCTTCAGCTTGTCTAGTCTCTTCTGGTGCTTTTCTTTATCTCCAGAGTACTGCTGGGTCTAGGTACCTCCCATATCAGACTCGTGTTCTGTGCTTCAGCTTGTCTTGTCTCTTCTGGTGTTTTTCTTTACCTCCTTCTCAGCTTGTGTGTGCTGTGCTTGAGCTTGTCTAGTCTCTTCTGGTGCTTTTCTTTACCTCCTTCTGACCTTATTTATACTGTCCTTGAGCTTGTCTAGTCTCTTCTGATGCTTTTCTTTACCTCCATCTGAGCTTATGTGTACTTTGTTTGAGCTTGTCTTGTCTCTTCTGGTGCTTTTCTTTTCCTCCTTCTCAGCTTGTGAGTTCTGTGCTTGAGCTTGTCTGGTCTCTTCTGGTGTTTTTCTTTACCTCCTTCTGACCTTATTTGTACAGTGCTTGAGCTTGTCTAGTCTCTTCTGATGCTTTTCTTTACCTCCTTCTGAGCTTATGTGTACTGTGCTTGAGCTTGTCTTGTCTCTTCTGGTGCTTTTCTTTTCCTCCTTCTCAGCTTGCGAGTTCTGTGCTTGAGCTTGTCTGGTCTCTTCTGGTGTTTTTCTTTACCTCCTTCTCAGCTGGTGTGTACTGTGCTTGAGCTTGTCTAGTCTCTTCTGGTGCTTTTCATTACCTCCTTCTGAGCTAGTGTGTACTGTGATTGAGCTTGTCTAGTCTCTTCTGGTGCTTTTCTTTACCTCCTTCTTGGCTAGTGTGTACTGTGCTTGAGCTTGTCCAGTCTCTTCTGGTGCTTTTCTTTACTTCTTTGTCAGCTTTTGTATACTGTGCTTGAGCTTGTCTTGTCTCTTCTGGTGTTTTTCTTTACCTCCTTCTGAGCTAGAGTGTACTGTGCTTGAACTTGTCTAGTCTCTTCTGGTGCTTTTCTTTACCTGTTTCTGAGCTAATATGTACTGTGCTTGAGCTTGTCTAGTCTCTTCTGGTGCTTTGTTTACCTCCTTCTGAACTAGTGTGTACTGTGCTTGAGCTTGTCTAGTCTCTTCTGGTGCTTTCTTTACCTCCTTCTGAACTAGTGTGTACTGTGCTTGAGCTTGTCTAATCTCTTCTGGTGCTTTTCATTACATTCAGGGTACTGCTTTGTGTAGCTGCCTCCCATATCAGACTCCAGTTCTGTGCTTGAGCTTGTCTTGTCTCTTCTGGTGTTTTTCTTTACCTCCTTCTCAGCTTGTGTGTACTGTGCTTGAGCTTGTCTTGTCTCTTGTGGTGTTTGTTTACCTCCTTCTAGTGTACTGTGCTTGAGCTTGTCTAGTCTCTTCTGGTGCTTTTCTTTACCTCGTTCTGAGCTAGTGTGTACTGTGCTTGAGCTTGTCTAGTCTCTTCTGGTGCTTTTCTTTACCTCCTTCTGAGCAAGTGTGTACTGTGCATGAGCTTGTCTTTTCTCTTCTGGTGCTTTTCTTTACCTCCTTCTCAGCTAGTGTGTACTGTGCTTGAGCTTGTCAAGTGTCTTCTGCAGCTTTTCTTTACCTCCAGAGTACTGCTGGGTCTAGCTGCCTCCCATATCAGACTCGTGTTCTGTGCTTCAGCTTGTCTTGTCTCTTCTGGTGTTTTTGTTTACCTCCTTCTCAGCTTGTGTGTGCTGTGCTTGAACTTGTCTAGTTTCTTCTGGTGCTTTTCTTTACCTCCTTCTGACCTTATGTGTACTGTGCTTGAGCTTGTCTAGTCTCTTCTGATGCTTTTCTTTACCTCCTTCTGAACTAGTGTGTACTGTGCTTGAGTTTGTCTTGTCTCTTCTGGTGCTTTTCTTTTACTCCTCAGCTTGTGAGTTCTGCGCTTGAGCTTGTCTTGTCTCTTCTGGTGTTTTTCTTTACCTCCTTCTCAGCTGGTGTGTACTGTGCTTGAGCTTGTCTAGTCTCTTCTGGTGCTTTTCATTGCACC
>CM034536.1:29289411-29324691 GCA_020002185.1 Paraescarpia echinospica
GCTGCAAATATGTCTAAGCTCACAGTGTAGATATGCAGTGCACATCACGTTTTGCACAGTTTTGTTTGCTTGTCAATGTCAGAATTGTATGAACTACACTGACATCGACACACTGACACTAGCCCAGAACAATGCCAACTAACTGAAGCGGTGTTAACATATGCAACGAAAGTGACGGTAACATTCCAAACTATGATGCTATCAGAAAGGACAGAAATGTCCATGGCGGTGGAGTACTTTTAGCCGTTTGCGATGACATCGTTGCAGTACCACTTCCGAACCTTAACTCCAATTGTGAAATAGTATGGACAAAAATCCACTTTGCACGAAATAAATCCATATACTTTGTATCCTATTACCGATCCCCCAATGGTCATATCCAATCTCTCGAAGCTCTCCATGAATCTTATATACAGATCACAACAAACTCCCCCTAACGTAGTCATAGCAGGAAATTTTAACCTTCCTGGTATCAACTGGCGCAACCAACAAACCACAAGCAATAGAACTGTCAGAAAACACAATGAACTATTAGAAATAATGAGTGATTATCTGGATTGAAAAACATGATGAATGACCCCACTCGAATCGATTCTGGCAATATCCTTGACCTAACACTCATCTCAAATCCGTCCATAATCGTCAACACTCACACCACTCCCGGCATGATTGATCGTGATCCTTCAGTGTCAACCTAAAACCAGCTCGCAACAGGAAACCGCCACACAAAGTATTTCAATACAAATCCGCAGACTGGGGCAAACTTAAAGAAGACATAACCCTATTAACAACATAATACTTTGACATGGACCCCAATTCACGTGACATTAACACAAACTGGATCTTTTATCGGACACAACTTGCCACGCTGATCAACAATACCATTCCTAGTCGTAACACCAAAGCAAAAACCCACCTCCCCTGGATAACACGAAAGATAACAAGAATGCAACGAAAAATCAACAAAAGCCACAATAAAGCAAAACAAACTGGACTTATTAGCGACTGGGAAAAGTTCAAAGAACTCAGAAGGCAAGCCACTATGGTTGCAGCCAAATCTTACAAAGATTACGTAAACAACAACATTGGAGACAGCTTAAAAATAAACCCTAAACAATTCTGGTCATTCATCAAAGCAAGCAAACAATCGAGAACACATTGGCATTCGCACACTGCAAGTAAACGAACAACCAGTCATCAATGATCATGACAAAACAAATGCACTGAACAACCAATTTAGTTCCGTGGTAATCCAAGAAATCTACCGTATCCCCCAACAAGCATCTTCCTCTTACCCTAATGTGCCCACTCTTGAAATCGGGATAGCTGGAGTAATCAAGCAACTGAAAAATCTAAACCACAACAAAGCTACTGGCCCATATGAACTCCCACCCAGAGTTCTTAATTAAATAAAGAAACTGCCGAGGAAATAGCTCCCATTATCATACACATCTTCCAACAGTCATACAATACATACAAACTCCCCGACGACTGGCTCCAAGCACTAGTAACTCCAATACACACACAAAATGAGCCATGTGGCCCTGAAGTCCTTTGGACTAATACGTCTATATGTGACCCTTGACCAAATGAGTGATAAGTCGGAAAAATTGTAACAGTTTTTTCTTACATTCTTGTAAAGGTTGGGTAGAGTGCGTGCTTTACACGGTTTCAAAAATTATGACTGCTACAAAAATTGGCGAAGTTATGGAGCATTGAACATGGTAGGGGTCAAAAAGTGAAAATGAAGAAAACGGCTGTTGAAGTTTTACATTATATATGCAAATGGACTGCATGGAAATATCACAAGCATGACATTCAAATGTGGCACACAGTGTGTATGTTATGTTGCAATGACACACTGGAAGTACAAATGTGCTGCTACAAAAATTTATTGAACAGTTTTTGAAAAAAAACAGCCCCACATAACTAATTATAGTTATTGTTAAGATGTTTAACCTAGTTCTATTATCTAACATTGTGCCAACAGATCGGTGTATTGGGATCATTATGCCTATATAATTATTATATAAACATAGCAGCAGACACCGGGACAGTGTGACTGCTGATTCGCTAAATGGATGCAAAGGTGCTTTGAAGTTAGTTCTTCTGCCAACTATTCTCTTCACACAATCCTATAGCTTTAGTAGGTGCCAGCACACTACTGAGCCTAAACTACAATGCAGGTGTGAAAAACGTGCTGATGTATTTGAACTTGACCCACTAATTAACTGTCCACCAAGCAGTAGCAGAACAGTTTATAATAATAATAATCCACAAGTTAAGTGGCAGTGATCTTCCTTTTATCATTCATGTGATGTTTATTGTGAGCAGGGCGGACAAATGGTTATGATACGTAGACAGGTACAGAAAGAAACTGACGTTTTCTATAAAAAGAACACGTTTGCCTATCAATGGCATGTAATTCCTATTGTTGCCGTTTCTGCTAGGCAGAAACAGTTTCTGCCCGGCATAAATCAAACAACCCTATAGGTAATTATTAATCAAATGTTTTTTGGTGAATCATAGTTACATATCATTAAGGGTTATGATGGAAGTGAAATGTTGACATGTTTACTGTTCACTTATTGCACCACGTCTTGCATTTAGAGGAATAATTATAATAGAAAATAAAATGTTGCGGCACATATTTTTAAATACATGCATTGATGAGAAACCGGGAATTACTTTTCTGTGGCCTAAGAATAACTAATTTCAATTAACTTTCTGCTTATATAAAACAACTGCATAAAATATATATCCATACAAGACACAGACTCCGCATGTGATAGATGTTTTGGGAAGGGGAATAGTGTTCTGTTTCTGGTACAATACACAAAATCTACTTTTAGGGGATAGTCTCAAGGGCCCTTCTCAAAACCACATCACTAGATAGTGTAAACATTTTACATTTTTGGGGGCTGTGTCAGCCTTCTTCTCATGTGATGTAGAGTTACCGCAAGGAGAAAACTTGTCTCCTTTGTTATTTGCTATTTACCTGAATGATTTTGAACACGTTTAGTCATAATTATAAGGGACTTGGCATGACAGCTGGTGAAATTTACAACCTTAGTGGTGATGATGTAGACATTTTCTTGTAAATGTATGTTCTACTATATGCTGATGATACTAGAATGATTCAATCAAATACAGATTTCTTGTATATAGCGGAACTATGTCAGCTCTTCTAATGGTTGACATGTGGTTGTTTCAGGATGACACCTTAGAGTGTGTGCACAACTGTCCAGGGGTCTAGAGGGTGCTGTGTCTGTTGACCCAAGCCTCTGCCAGTGACCAATTACAGATTAGTCACACTTTCCACCAGCAGCCACAGTGACCGAAGCCTCTGCCAGTGACCAATTACAGATTAGTCACACTTTGCACCAGCCAGCCACAGTGAAGTGTGACAGATGTTGTGGGAAAAGGGATTAGTTGAACAAAAGGACTGGAAGCATGATAGATCTGCTGCTGTAGTAGACCATTTAGTTAGCAAATTTAGCATTTTAGGGGACCTTTGGTGCCCTTACAACGATTCAATCAAATACAGATTTCTTATGTACAGTGACACTACTATATGAAATGTACATGCAAAATTTGAGAAAAAGTTGCTGAACAGTTTAAAAAAAAAATAGGCAGAATGTTACATTTTTACCAGTTTTGGGGTGCTTGGAGGCCCTAGGGAGCCCTTAGAATGATTCAATCAAATACAGATTTCTCGTGCATAGTGGCAGTGCCATAAGATATGTCTATGCAAAATGAGGAAAAAAAGTTGCTGAACGGTTTCTGAGATACGGAAGCTAATGGCGGACGGCGGACGTCGGACGGCGGGCGCAGAGTGATGGCAATAGTCCCTTGGACCTTCGGCCAAAGGACTAAAACTACGAATCTGACCCCGCAAACTACAAACCAATATCGTTAACATGCATCCTCTGTAAAGTCATGGAACATATCATACTAAGTAATATGTGGAAACACCTGAACAAACATATCATCCTCCACTCTCAACACGAATTCCAGTCAGGACCGTCTTGTGAATCTCAACTCATCGAGACAGTCCATGACTGGATGACGGCTATGGGCAACAAGAAACAAATAGATGCAACCCTACTTAATTAGTGTGTGTGTGTGTGTGTGTGTGTGTGTGTGTGTGTGTGTGTGTGTGTGTGTGTGTGTGTGTGTGTGTGTGTGTGTGTGTGTGTGTGTGTGTGTGTGTGTGTGTGTGTGTGTGTGTGTGTGTGTGTAAGGTAGCAGTTTGGACACCTACACATGTTCATAGTTATGCTGTAACATGCTAATTAAGAGATGGAATACATCTTAATTGTCATTCTAATGTCGCTACCAGCCACAATATGGCAGCACCATATGCTAAGTAGATGACGGATATTGTTACATTCTTTATTTTGTGAAACTACATTTTCATGATTTAATTGCTAAGGTGTTGATTATAATTATATTTAGATAATTAATTACTATGAGTAACCAGCTTGAACGGCATGAGATAAACTCCAGAGACACTGGTCACGTGTATTTTCACCAAGCATTGGTACGCAAGAGCATTAATGTTTCCCAGTTGGTATCTCCTGTAATCTATATATAGATAAGTTATGCGTGCCGCGCGGTGTGGGGTGGCGGTTATTACCTTCCGGTTCCCTTTGCTTTCTGCGGTTTCTCTTCATGTTTGCGTTTAACAATTTGACATCTACATATATATACAATTTACGATACACACACACACACACACACACACACACACACACACACACACACACACACACACACACACACACACACACACACACACACTTTACAATTACGTATCGGACTGACCAACAAAAGAATAATAGTAGAATAGTAGACAATATAGTATGGAGTAGTACTTAGATGCAATGTGAAATGCATATAAAATTCCGAGTAAGCTTTGTATGCAGTGATAATATAAAAAAGATTTCACAATTACCTTAATGATCGTCATTTTAGCAATCGCACTGACAGAAAATAATTAAGAAAGCTCCCGTTTGAAATGTATGGAGGTGATTAGTTGCAAGTAATTCAATTATTATGTTTTACGTTTGTATAGGACCCCTGACAATTTATTAATGGTTGTCTCACTCTCTGATAACTCGACAAAGACCTATAGAATACCCCCGAAACGCAACAAGCATTGACAATTTAACCTTCTCGGCCGCCGGTGTCCTGACTCAACGCCAACTGTGCCACGGTCCGGAGTATTTCCATAACTTGGTGACAAAAAATATATTGGTATTGATCGACAGTCCATGTCGTGGACTATCTAGCACTATCCTGTCGTCAGGAGTGCGAGTGGCTCCATTCCTTTCCTCGATTTCAGTTGTCTTCGTGATCTTGCACGATTACGATTGTATAATTTTGTCTGATAAATGTGTGTAGGCATTCAAAACTCGTTAAATTAAAATCATGGAGACATTGTAAATTTCGTTCTACTCTATAGAATGCAAAGAAACAATTTGAACATCACCTACACACTCATCTCCTATGTGATATTTAACATTTCAAACAATGCCAAGATCAAGGCAATAATGCTGAGCCCTTGATTATGGTTGGTGTGGAGGGAATTTGGCATTGCCCAAACAAAAATGTTTATTTGAAACTCAGTTGAAATTCAACTGAGTTTCAGTTGAAATTCAACTGATTCTATATGAATAGTTGAATTTCAACCGTTGAAAGTTGATTTCAACTGCTGTTCAACCTGCGTTCAACAGTTGAATGCAAGTTGAATGTGAACATGAAGTTGAATGCAAGTTGAAAGCGGGGACTTAGACTTCAACTGCAGTTGAATGCAAGTTGAAAGCGAGCACTCATACTTTGAACAACAGCAGTTGAACGCAAGTTGAAAGCAGGGACTTACATTTCGATAGCAGTTGAACGCAAGTTGAAAGCGGGGACTTAGACTTCAACTGTAGTTGAACGCAAGTTGAAAGTGGAGACTTACATTTCAACAGCAGTTGAACGCAATTTGAAAGCATAGACTTAGTCATTTTAAAGAATCCGTTGTAGTTGAACACAGGTTGAAAGCAGGGATTTTATAATTGTCCACAACTCAGTTTGAACACAAGTTGAATGCAATGATTTTATCATTCCTAATAACATGTATTTTTAAAGAAGGCATCCTGATTATAAACACAAACTTACTCTTGCGTATTTACACAAATTCATTCACAATTATAACTGAGGTCACTGACATTTAAAAATAATATTTCAGTAGCAGGAATGGGATCAATTCAAAAATGAATTGGAATTATTCAATTCCTTAATTGAATAAACAAAAAGGTGGAACAACCGAATAATTTAACATGACAATGGACTCCCGCTGTTAAGAGCAAAGCGATGTGCTTTAAATTAGACAGGGCTCCCAGTGGGCTCACGAAGTCTTTTAGCAATTAATTTTTGGTCAAGTGGACAACGTCTCAAAATGATTTAAAACGACGTCTATTCGATGTCTTTCTGTTGATATCTAAATCACGCCGACGAATTGACATACATTACATATCTTTCTATTGACATAAAAATCACGCTGGATAATTGCCCGAAAACGACGTTGAACATAGAACTTTTATCGTTTCAGAATGACGTAAAAATGACGTCTATTATATGTCTTTCTGTTGACGTCTAAATCACGCTGTAGAATTGACGTCTGTTGGATGCAGTTTTATTGACCTGAAAGTGATGTTGATTGAACAGAGAATCTTTTCCGTCTGAGAATGACGTAAAAATTACGTCTATTAGACGTATTTCTGTTGACATATAAATCACGCTAGTGAATTGACAAATTTTAGACATCTTTCTATTGACGTAAACAGTGCCTTTGGAGAATTGACATCAATTAGATGTACAATTGTGGCAAACGAAATAATTATTAACTTTTCTATCTCGGAAAGACGTAAAAAGACATACTTCATTTGACGATAATACCATGCAGGAGAATTTTGATCTATTATGTAGACATAATGTTAACATATAAATTATTTTGAACAAATAAAGTCGTATCTTCCAGAGATAGCATAACATATGAATATTTGTTTACTTACATTTGGGCACAATAATTATTTATGAGAGTTCATTAATTGCTAATGCATGCATCATATCAACGTTTGGGTCTCGGTGTTGACTAAATAACAAATAGTTATAAATCAAAACGTAAAACAGCTATAATTAGAAGGCTACATACATTATAATAATATGATCTTTCACACTCAAGTATGCAAGCAGTTATATATAATGGTAATGAATGCATCAACCCATATTAAACAATAACCACAACTTTCCAGTAGGTTGATGAATACCACTGAGGTATCTACAATGCAAAGTGTTTTCTATGTTTTTAGCTATAAATGAGGTATGCTGTGTCTAGATCCAATTCGGGTCACAAATGACCAACCTCTAAAAAGATAAATGACTATGAGTTCAAACAGGTCAACCGGTTGCTGCCCACATACCCGGTAATTCGACTCTGGAACCCGCAAAATCTCTGATGACTTGCCATGCACCTATAACCCTAACTCGCAGGTCGGCCTGTACAACTTTGGCGGGCAATTTTAAATACACATGTGTCCCTATGTGTGTGTGGCAGAATTCGACAAGTTACAAACTGCAGTGCTGTTTGGATTTCGTGTTTGCAAAAACTTTGTATTGTTGCAGTTTTTCTGGTTTGTCATTTTTTCTTGCAAATCCACAGCATGTCTCACTTGGTGGCTGTCTTTGCGGATTCTATTTTCAAGTATCTTCCCCATAGTTTAGATGGTGTCCAGTTCGAGCTCTACTGTAGACGAGGTGTTGGTGTCAATGGCATTCGCCAAGGTAAGATGTATTGTCTAAGACGCACACAGTGAAATTAGAAATTGTGCATCGATCACTATATTACTGTACACATTTTACTGTAGTGTTATCACACATGTGGAAATTGTATGTTAATTTCCTGTAAAATAGTGTTGTAACCCCTTCTCGGCTGGTACCTTCCCGGGTAGATTATTTTGCCCTTTATGACTAATAATGATCAACTACTTGAACAAGGTTCGTAAATTAATATACAGGAAGCATATTCAGTTTTTATATTCAATAAATGATTACTACCTGATACTGAAGAATACATATTTATATTTAGACGGTGCCGCTAATCCAGTCGGATGAGAATCCATTAACTTAACTTAAGATGTTGCCGAATTTCAATTTTCTTTCACGTCTTAATAACGCATTGTCATTGCCTTGGTCATACATTTTGTTTCTTTTAAATAACATTACATTCTCATCATTAGCATTTTAGGAATAGTGATTTC
The DNA here is from genome assembly GCA_020002185.1 of Paraescarpia echinospica. Classification (NCBI taxonomy): domain Eukaryota; kingdom Metazoa; phylum Annelida; class Polychaeta; order Sabellida; family Siboglinidae; genus Paraescarpia; species Paraescarpia echinospica. The sequence goes on from CM034536.1 coordinate 29,297,721, forward strand.
GCTGCAACTTGATACGGTTACATTACACAAGTGTTCTTTGAAGCTGATGCCGGTCGTCGTGTGTGTCGCGTCCGATAGAACTTTTGACGCGGCCCGGCTACGCGTTTACGGTTTAGCGCGTTTAGCAGCCTACTTTAGTTTAGAATTATGGACACTCCTGTTCTGTCTTGTTGAATGATAGGTGTATGTTGACTGCTGAGCGCCTCAGCTTTTATTTGATATACATATGTTACATACTATGATATCACTACAATGAAATGTTATCATTAATTTTAGGAATTAGAATAGAAAACACAATATATTAATTTGCAATTGTCATTGACATCTCTATTTTATGTTCAGTCTTAGGCTTAGCAAGACAATTTCATTTAAATTATGCAGAAGTTTAGAACATCTCTTAACTTAAACTTAAGTAAAGTGACCTGTTTATTTTCACTTTGCGATTTTTCTTGCACAATAGTTGATGAATATTGTGTAAATATGATTTTGCTTTTAGTACAAATAGGGACATTTGTCTTTAACAGAATAATATGCTTTCAATGCTTGCTGAAGTGGATCCAGTAGAGGTTGATGCAGTTATTGTCCATGTGGCTACGAACCACCTAGAAGCCATCTACAACGACATCCGTCATCTAGACCGTACCATAGATCAACACCATCGACTTATTCGCGAGGCCCAGGACACTTACCCTGGAGTGCCCCTCATAGTTTCTGGTGTACTCACTCGATTCTGGGATTGGGACACCATCTTCACGCAACCGGGACATTTTAGTATGGACGGACTTCATCCATCACTCTACGGCAACTCCTTGTTACATGCTACGACTGCCAACCGTGTCCTGCAGATACTGTCACATGACAGTAGCCTCGGCTTTGCCAAGTAAGTTCAAGCAAGGACCATTTTGTATGATGAATATGGTGTTGTCTCCCTTTGTTATGTTTGCGTCGTACCTGCTGTGTTTGAGCTGGTTAGACATTTGAAAAACATTCATTTATCACAAATTACTTGAAAGTAGAATATGTGTCTTTGCAGGGAGGCAGACATGGTATCCAAGGAGCTATCCCGTACCCGAGCAGACCATCAACGGCGTATAGTAGCCAAGGCACAAGCCAAGGCTGCTAGGACACCTCAGCCCTGCAGATGCAGGCAAGACCCTGCACCAGTGCGGACCTACGGCAATTATATTCTACCAGGTACAGGACACCCTGCTGGTCCTACTGTGTGCCCGGATGACCTGGAGGACTATATCTTCATCAGTGTGGCAGGAGTGCCCATCGCCATCCCTCCAGGGCAGCTGCATTCATGCTGCAAGGTATGTTCTAAGGCAGATCAATGTATTTTAATTTACTCCAGTACTCTAGCATATAAGGATGGGCTATCAACCAAAATACTAAAGCTCATTAAAATTTCCAGATAAAAAAAATTTGCTGAAGGTATACAATTTTTTCATAAATATAAAATGATACAGTGTCTGTCTGTCTGAGAGTCATATAAAGCCTTAATTATCAGGTGAGCAAATTTTAGGTGGTATTTTGAACAAATCCAGTCAAAGCGAATTCAACAGTTTTTCCGATGATTTCAGTAAAACTAAATAAACCTATAAATGTTTTTCATTTATGCATAGATACATTCAAGAATGGCTGATATATTGTTATAGAGAAGTTTGCATTCCAGCACCACTCAACCAGTCCGGAACGTCAGACGAGGACCCAACATCAGATACCACGTCAGAGACCTGCTGTGCAATGCTGTGCAGTGCGGTGTCCCTTCTGCACTTCTGTCAGCTCGTCAGACGATGTGTTGCTTGACCACGTCCTGACTAAGCACCGCAACCTTTGCCGAGATGTAGAGACTGGAGATGATGGTGATCGTTCGTCGGTGTCATTGCAGCCACTGGACACATCCATCGAGACTCCAGTGACTGACATGAAAGACATGACAGTGGTAGGAGGTGTGAGTCCTCTCAGCATAAATAGTCAAGACAGCGCCACAGTTGTAGGTGGAGGACCACGGCCTCCATGTGTAAGTAGCCAAAATAAATCTGCATCATGCTTTGTGCAAGCTAGAAAAGAATTATTTAAATCCACATTTCCTGCAGTACTCAGATCTAAGCAAGTTGACATTCGATCTGGAACTAATGTTAAGTGTACATCTACTGATCCCAGTCAGTATCCTTATATGCCGCCCTTATGCCAGATAGAGGGAATTTTACAGAAAATTTAGATAAATCACACGGATAGAGCAGAAATTGTGCTGGATTATGGTTGTTATTCAGTGGAAACCATTAAACTTTTCAAAGATTTCTTTGCTGGGAAGGACATTCAAGAAAAAGTTAGGATGGAAATTAGTTGGGCAGAACAACAAAATTATTTTACCATAGATGGTGTTTCGCAGCTTGACCACAAATGTTTAGATGAATATTTGCAAATTGTTCTGAACTATGCAGAAAATGACAGTCTTCATAGCAAATAACCGATACTACATTGAAGATCTTACATTTCTTTTTGGTGAACGTTGGCTGTCAAATTCGCTTCTATCTCAGATTAGTGTAATGCTGAATGCTAAATTTTATTATACTAAAACTTTGGTGTACTATGCATCAGATATACAACATAAGACAAATTTTGGCGCACAGATTCACCACAAATTTGCAAATGTTCATGATGGGCAAATTATTTTGTTTGTACCTGTTGGTAGTATTGGTGGAACATATTTCATGGGCAATTTACAAGTGTCTAATGCAGATGGAACTAACATTTTGTTACAATCACTTTGCACTGGCTGTGTATTCAATGGAATTTAATATTGTAACCTATGCAGACACACTTGGGTGGGGAATGCCGGCAACAGTTAGGACTATATTTCAAAAGATATCACAGGACTTGGGGAAACCAGCTCCTCTATAACTTTTGTCACCAACCTGGGGTTGATACTGGCTCACATACCTGTTCACATCTATGTTCTCATAAATATCCATTACAGACGTGTTCATCCATTTGCGGAGTCTCTGTAATAATAGGTGCCTCACTAGCAAGTTTATACCGGACCAGGTTCTATGGTCTTGCTCTTCCAAATTCTCAAATTCAAACAAATGAAATTGCTTATCTGCGCAACATCTCTCTCTATTCACACTTTTTGAGACAGGTAATCATGCAATGGATAATGACAGGCACAGTTGATGTGAATATGCTAGTACAAAAGCCAAATGGAAAGCTTTCCAGTAGCAGCTACCAAAGTGTGAGTGCCAGTCGTAATAAGAGAAGCAACAAACACAAGTCTATGCCCACACCAACCATTAGTATTACCAATCTTAATAACAGTAATAGCAGTTATCAAGCAGTATTTAATGATACAAAACGAAGAAAGATGGACAACTACATTCTCCCCTTAAAAATGATGAGAAGTACTGAAACGCCACTTGTTCTTGATTATACAAACATAGTAACTCTCATAATTAATAAGCCAATTGTTTCGGTTGTTAAGTCAAAGTTCTTGAGGCTACGGGTAATCGTAAACAATGGTAAAAAAGTCTCAAAACACTTCCCGTGCTCTCAGGAAGGTAAACGTGATGTTACGGCCTTAGCAAACATGCAGTCATATGTGCAGTCTCCTGAGGCAGTTGTTTGGCTAAAGAGCTGTACACATTCTGAGAATAATAACAATAAAAAGGTAAATATATCAGGCATTGTGCTATGCTGTGATTGGCCTACATGTTTGTTGTCTGCTAATATTACTTTTGATTATGGAAAATATTTGCGTCTAACTTGCTTGCAGAAAAGTGGCATAAAGAAAAGTAAATTTTTCAGTTGTTCACCCTCAGGTAAAACAGATAAGAATGCGATAACAGAGATTCAAAATTTTGTTAATGATGCATCATTCCACACTTGGCTATGACGACACTTTACTAGTTTCAAATGTGAGCAGAACAGATAACAAACAGTTTCACAGAACTGATGACAGCTTTGAACCCATAGCATCTGAAAACTTGGAAAGCGTTGGAAGCAAAATTGCAGTAGTTATGTATGTGTCATGTTTATCTCGCACATCTGTATGTAGAAATGAGTGTGGCTGCCTAATCACAGAAATATCCCCAGATTGCACGATATGTCCAAAATGTAGTACCAGCATCGTTATTTATAAACAATGTCTAAATTGTGACACTCAACACACACCACGATGGTATAAACGGAATGGTCAAACACTATGTTATGCATGCTGCGTATATATCAATACCTATGGATCACACAGGCCAGATTCCGTGTTCACTGTAGGTTTGCCAGTTCACGTTTATCACCCTCACATGATATGTGGGTGGAAATTAAAACTTATTTTAAAAGAGGATGACTTGGACAATTGGGACATTTTTGAACATAGACAGAATTCACTATTTCACACCTCTGAGCCTAACCAGAAGGGTAGACATATGTCACAGACAATGAAAGATAAAATAGATAGGGCTAGAATGACTGGAAAGACAGCTCCAAGTCAGATTTACATTGCAGAAAATCCAACAAGTATACTTACACATGGTGACACTGACAACTCACTAAAGTCTGTAAATTTACGCCAAATTTCAAACAGGTGTCATTTAATTGATCGTCATTATCTAGGAAAGGATCTTTCCATTTCTAAAGACAGATTTACTAATTCTGACTGGAGAAATACTGAGATAATTTTGGAACAAAATTTTGATTCGGTTCTTTTGTATCAGAGGGGTGATGTAAACTTAAATCGTAATTACCACATTGTTCTCGGAAGTGATGAAAACATGAAGTGTTTAGAAGAGTTTGGTGTGATCTGTGGGTATGATGTCAAGCATGATCTAAATGCAGCACGTTTTAAAACTAGTATTTTGACTTATTGTGACTCAACAAATAAAGGTAGGATTGGTATGGCAGCTATCAGTAATTGTGAGATTTCAGAGGTACACAAAATGCAGTTACAAATTACCATTGCCAACATGCCCTGTCATCATTCAAACTGTGCACATAAAAAACATCTTTACATTTTTAATGATAGCAATGGTTTTTTTCATTTAAGACCTTGCACTTTGAAATATGGTTCAGTATTCCAACCAGTAGTACAGCATGACAAGGCATGGGACATTAAAACATGCAAGGACTTAATTTTGCAATCAGATCTGTGCAACTTTCATGCTCTGCAAGCTCTAAAGGAAAAAATTATGACTTATCCAGATCTTAAAATATTCATTAACCCTGTCTTAACCGCACTGAAAGGTGTAATGCGTAGTTGGCATAAAACTGTTCGGACAAGCAAGGTACACTCATTTTTCAATTATTTAACTAATGATATCCCAAACTATATTGTTAGTGCACAGTCAAAGAATAGTTTTGCTGACTACCTCAATAAATGTTGGTTTCATAGTGCATGGCAAACAACATTTACTGCTGAGACAGCAATGTTGGTGCCGGAACAAGATAGACGAAATCCACTGTTGTTGACCAATAACATAACAGAAAATCAATTCAGGTTACTTGTCCAAGGGGAAAACGCGAATCATTTAAACAAATCTCTAGCATTTCAAATTCGAACTTTAATAGACAGAACTTTGCCGAGGCATGCAAATGACACTGTGCGTGATGCTACTAAATTAGCCAGATTTAAAAACCAGGTAAACACTTCCAAGGGAAAATTACTTAACTGTATCATGAAAGGCCTATATCTAGTTAAGACTCGGAAAGTCGGTCTCATTCCAAATTGGGATCAACATGGGTGGGCATTTGTCACTTCAGAGGATAAAAAGCAATCTGGAAATGACCATGAATATTCTCTAAATGTAGGTAGTGAAAATTTACTTGCACAATTGAACGCAAGTGCTGCTCAAACTTTCCATAATGTTGTTGCCCAGTACCTGCCTGTTCCGGCACCAGATGAAGGGGTTTACATTGTAAATATATTCCTTACCATGTGTACATGTTTAGGTTTCATTCACAAGGGACAGCCATATTTCTGTAAACATTTACATGCAGTGCAAGCAACTATAAACAACTGTCATGACCATTTAAAATTGTTGGAATTGTATTTTGCTACTGTCACAAAAATTCCTCCTGGTTTGTCTACTCTCTTTCCCCATCAAAGTAATATATGTGATCAGGCTAATGTTTTCAGTGGTATAAATTCTTTATTACAAAGGTCCCACATAGCAACAAAGTTAGAAGTACAACAAGCTAAAAAGGGTAATTTACTTAAACTCCTACATGATCCTAAGATGAAAGCTGCACCAACATTCTTCTCTGGTAGGCTACCCAAACGACATCCTCATCACTCAGGATTCAGAAGGAAGGGGGGCCCCATTGTTATCAGAAATAGCGATTATCAATTGAAATTTCCTGAATTTAATACAGGTGATCCATACCAGCTTCTAGTTAAAATTCCTCACAATGCTAGAGAAAGGTGGGGTGGGAGGAAAAGATGTATGCGCAAAAAACGAGGACTGACTATAAGTGAAGTAGCTTCAGAAAATGCTCAGATTTTGGCTTTCAAGCTTAAAAAGTTTTCTAATTAATTAATTTCTAACCATTTTGCTCTTAATTTCTTTCATTTCCTAATGTAGTTGAGTTTGCCTAAAAAGATCTGTTCTGTATAAGAAGTATATCAATTATTATTACATGTATTATGTGTTTACACAACAGAGGGCACAGAAATTACTGTCAGAGACTATGTCACCCAAGGAGGGATAGTGCCTAGATGATTGGTGTTATAATGTGTTTGGCATGCTTCCAGGTGTCATTGATAAACTGTGTTTGGACAGACAAAAGCATGTTGGCTTCATTCCACCCCATGTGTCTGATAGTGGCTACCCTTAACCTTCTCTTGTGTTTACCTACTATTGTATACAAACTATTGTACACTTGTATTTGTACTCATTATTTTCAACCCATAATCGAAACATTGCAGAAGGAACGAAACCAAACAAATAACTGGAGCAATGTTTTCTTCTTGATGGGTGATTTTTTCATTATACATGTACTTTAATTCTACCTTGCTACAATCACTTGCTGATTATTATTCACTGAAGTATTTAACTGATATTATATGTCACCCACCCAGGTAACCCTGGTATATGAAGGTGTTAACTTTAGGTTGGCCTTCATATGCAGACAGGAGACTGGGTGGGGACAGTGATATCGACCTATGAATGTGTGTATAGCTGTAAATAGTATGTAATATATGTGCATATAGTGTGGGCCCTAAAAAGCCTTCACAACAATATATCTCAGCCACCCAGTTAACCCTGGTGTGAGAAAGTTGGTAACATTAACTTTGTCATATCCTAAAAATTGCCTTATATTGACCAAGTTTAAAGATATAGTTTACTCTAGACAATAGAGGGCACAGAGACTGTCAGAGACTATATCACCCGGGAAGAGATGGAGCACAGTAGATCATCATTATTATGTGTTTGGCATGCTTCCGGATGTTATTAATAAACTGTGTTTGGACAGACAAAAGCATGTTGGCTTCATTCCACCTCATATATACAGGTGTATATGTAATATATATACACATGTCTGTTGTAATAATGTATATTCATTGCTGTACTGTGTGGTAATATATGTTTGGCATAGGGTTAATTCCAATAGTCATTGATCTCGCTGCTATATATTGAGCATTCACATTTCTTGGTTTCAACCTTAGCTATATATACATGATAATGCATACAAGGGGTTTTGGGGCACTCTGACGCTTTCCCCTTCCACAAAGCAATTTAATCTTTAAACCAAAACCTGTCTTTTGTCAATTTATGGGTGGGACCCGCCACCTGCGTGTGGTTGGTTCCCCTTACCTTTGCTGTTACGTTATCATGTACATATTGTATTATGTGGATTTCATTACTGACTTAATACAAAGCTCTGACACAAACGTACATCAGCCTTGTTATTTACAGCAAACTAGCCACACTTCTGAGTCAATAACTCCACTACATTAACAGGGATCCTTGTTCCACATAAATAATATATATATACACTTAATTTACATGCAAAGTAATATGTATTAAAGTTCCATTCATTCACAGTCCTTTGTGAAAATGAGAATTTTCTCACGTCTAATCTACACTGCTCCTTTACTAATGTAACTTCATGTCCTCTAGTCTTTCTATCTTTCTTAACTGAAAAAAACATATTTCTATCAATATTTTCATAACCATTCAATATTTTAAACACTTCTATCTGATCTCCTCTCAATCTCCTGGTCTCTAGTGTTGTTAAACCACATTCTATTAGGCGTTTTTCATAACTAAGATCCCTCAGTTTTGGTATCATTTTAGTCGCTCTCCTCTGTACTCTTCCTAGCATATATATGTCCTTCTTGCGGTATGGCCTCCACGCTTGTATACAATATTCTAAATGAGGCCTAACTATTGTTTTGTACAGCGGTATTATTAGTTCTTTTTCTTTATATGCTATATTTTGCCTAATCAATCCAAGGATTTGATTTCCTTTTGAAGCTGCAATTCCACACTGCTCTGAAACCTTCATGTCAGCACTAATTGTCAGCCCTAAGTCTTTTTCTTTTACAGTAGTACTTAGTACAGTTCCCCCCATTGTATATTCTACATATTCGTTCCCATGTCCTGTGTGGAGGCATTTACATTTCCCCAAATTGAACAACATTTGCCACTTTTCAGACCATTTGATCAACCTGTCAAGATCATCTTGTAAATGCTGTCTATCACCATCACTTTTAATCCTTCTAAACACTTTTGTATCATCTGCAAATTTCAACACCTTGCTAGCTATATCATCGTCCAAATCGTTTATATATATTAAGAATAATATAGGTCCCAGTACTTATCCCTGTGGAACCCCACTCAAAACTGATTTCCAGTTTGAAGCCTCCCCATCAACAACTACCCGTTGTCTTCTGTCAATCAGCCATTTTTCTATCCAGTTAATTATACCATTTCCTATGCCATGGGCTTTAGTTTAAGCAGTAATCTTTGATGTGGCACTTTCGTCGAAAGCTTTTTGAAAATCTAAGTAGATGATATCTACTGGTGATCCATCATCTACCCACTTAGTGATATCTTCCAAAAAACATAACATATTTGTTAAGCATGACCTCGCTTTTAGAAACCCATGTTGAGATGGGTTTATCAAGTTATGTTTAACAAGAAAATCCACCATGTGATCTTTAATTAGTCTTTCTAATAATTTACAAATCACTGATGTTAAACTCACTGGTCTATAGTTCTCTGACTTGTTTCTCGAACCTTTTTTAAATAACGGTATAATGTTTGCTTCTTTCCATTCTAAAGGAACCACTCCCTCTTCTAATGACAAGTTGAAAACTGTTGCAAGCGGTATGCTAATTTGTTCTACAATTTCCAATAGTAGTTTGGGTGGAATACCATCCACTCCAGGTGATTTATTTTCCTTCATAGCCCTAATTTTCTTAGCTACCATTTCTGGGGTTACAATTAACTGTCTTAAATAGTCTGATTCTGCCCCCTTGAACTTAGCCTCTGGTACTGGCAGTGAACTAGTGTCTTCTCTGGTAAACACTGAACTAAAGTACTCATTTAGGTCTTCTGCCATTAAGAATCCTTCTGATATTATATTTCCAGCACTATCTTCTAGAGGACCGACCTTATCCTGAACTTTCTGTTTGCTTCGAACATACGCATAAAAACTCTTGCTGTCATGTTTTATATTACAAGCTAATTTATGTTGATAGCTTCTCTTTGAATTTCTAATTTCAGCTGTAGCTTGGTTTAGTGCTTCTTTATAAATGTTGTAGTCTTCGTCATTGCCAGTACGTCTATATGACTTCCACATCATTTGTTTATACTTAATTTTTCTAATGGCTTCTTTCGATAAGTATTTCTTTCTGGTCCGTTTCCCTTGTTTTTTGAAGGGAACAAATTTATCTACGATGCACTCTATTTCATTCTTTAAGATATTCCAGCATTCTGTTGCTGTCTTATTCTTCAGTGTATTATTCCAGTCTATCTTTGCTAAATATTTCCTCATTTCCTTATATCTTCCTTTGTGGAAATTTCTCCTCAACTGCTTTTTATTATTTCTTTCTGATGCGTACACTGAAGAACTAAAAGTATCAAATAGCTTTATCTTAATATCATCAGTGCACATATAACATTTTCTAAGTACCAGGTAGTACGTATACAGTGTCACGTGCATATAGCTGGCGATACTGACACATAATTATAATATCTTTGCCATCATTGCATGTAATATGACTTAGGAGTTACGTATTTTACACTAGTAACTTCTTTAATTTCCTCCCCATTTAATTTCAATACAAGATTACATTCATTCTTTGTATACTTTCCTCGACTTATCAGGTTCATACTTGTCCTATGGTTACACTGGAGGGGGAGAATATCACCACCTGAAATAGCCTACATTTTGGTATCTGTCATTGAGTACGGACCCTGATATCAGTATATATATATTAAATTATTTGTTTGGCAATCTAGCGCGACACACACACACACATATCGCAAAATATAAACATAAAAAACTTTCTGAGTAATAGTGACAGTGTTTTATGTTTATATTTTGCGAGCGAGTTCAGCCTCAGGTATCAAGAGCTGCACATATACCGTCAATGTTGTCCCTTCAAGCTGACATGATTCCTGCATATTGTAAATAGCGGTATATATACAACTCATCTGAATAACACGTAGATAAGTTCGTAAACGTTGTTAATTTTTATAAATGCCGATGCCAACATGAAGGACATTTCCAGCCAGAAATCACCGCAACCGGAAGGAAGTGACCGAGATTCCTAAACCATGCGCACGCAGAGGAGGTACCAACTCGGCAACAATAAGTAATTTGCCATTGGTACAGCAGCTGTGGGCTAGGCTGGCTCAGGTTTCGCACAACAAGGAGGATACATTTATTTTTGGTGAGTATCAACTTGTTCAATAATACTTTTAAGGTATTATTTCCCTTTTCTAATTGTACCACATCATGAATTGAAAGATTGTCCATCATTAGACCTAAACTTGCATGGATGTTTTAAAGCAATTATTTAGTTATAAGGGTTTTCACTATATGGAAAATTGCTTTGAGTGGACACCACAGGATGCCGTGGTTGACCCCCACTGGCTGGTTGTAAATACTAGTGGTCTTAATGAGTTTTAGAATACTTGCATCCTGCTGGTGATATAACTTGCAGAGTATACAGTTTTAATCATGTTTAATCAGGTACTGTGTTTTGTATTATGATGCTTAATCTACGTGCTATTAGGTTAATATACGGCCATATTATGCATTTAGCAACAGAATGTGTTCTATGAAGCTATGCAGTCAGTATCAGAAACTGCCCAGTGGCCACTAATGTCCTCATGATTAATCACCCTATGGGGTTGGCTGGGTAGGATGTGGAGCATATTCCCTAGAGACTGACACTTGAAAACAAGTTGGGAGCCATCCTGGATAGTGTAGCTAGATGGTAAACACTGGCCAAGTGTTTGGTTCAGTCATTTAACAAGTCATAGAATAGGTATACTGTGTAGTAAATTGGAACAGAATATGGTAACACGAAGTAGTATATGAATATGGAATTGAAATACTTGTTTAAATAATTATCTGTGTTCTGCTATAAATGACATGTTGCACCATGCCATTGCAGGAGGGAGCCAGGCCTGGAATGAATGATGTGAGATTCATTAATGAGCCTCTAGAGCAGTGTTGGGGTGAGCATGGCCATTACAGTCATGGTAGATTATGTAAATATGCATCTGTTAGATGCATATACTTGTGTTGTTGATTTGCATACAATTGTATTCCTAGTATAACTTGTACGACAATTATATATCTTTAGATTACTTTATTTTACACTGGATTAATTATATTGCGCATGCGTGCTGTGTGACATGTATCCACGCATCATAATCATTAATATATCTACTTACGTATATTTGTATTGTTAGTACTGTATTGACAAACTGTTTATTTTGTTTAGGTTTCTTTTTGTATCCGGAAGTAAGACCACAAATAAAGAACTTGATCGAAAAGATTGGAGCCGACTTGTTTGTTGTACAAATTGGCCCCGTCACACACACACACACACACACACACACACACACACACACACACACACACACACACACACACACACATATAGTTAAATCACCTCCGAAACCGACCATGACATTCTTCAAACTGACCTGATCCAACTCTAAACGTGGTCTAAGAAATGGCAAATGGAATTTAACATTTCTAAATGTGTCCACCTCCTAATAACAAACAAAACTAAACCCAAACTACACTCACATTCACTCTTCGGCATGCCACTCGCTACAGTATCCAGCCATCCGTATCTCGGAATAAAATTAGATTCAATATTAACTTGGGCAAGTCACATCACCGACATAGTTCCCAAATCCTCAAAATGATTAAAAAACCTTGGCTCATGCAAACCCGAAGTCAAAGAAAAAGCTTGTAACATGCTCACAACTCGAGTATGCATCTCCCATATGGAACCCATACGCTGCCACTCAAATTAAGCACTTTGAAAAGAATACAACACTATGCTGCCAGAAACACAAATCACTGAAATAGAAAGCCTCATTGCTTTTCAAACAGCCACCATGAACCTTCCATTCAGCACACCCGATCACCTTAAATGCCTTTAAAACGTTTATTAATTTAAGCAACCCACAGCACATGTGTACAAGCACCAAGATTGGAATTTTTGGAGTACCCGACCTAAGATGGATAATAGCATTAAGGGGATATGTTCTTATCCCTGCTAGTTACTAGACTTTGAGTATGAGGAGTAGGCCTAGTTAAAGTAAAATGGATTATGATGTTAGCTAAATGAAAGTGGGTATATTTGTGAAACAAACTAATGATGTATGTCTCAATGTATTATTTCTAAACCCCACATATGTTATTTCATATTGCTAGTGGTATGTACTTAATACGTAATAAACATTGAGAGAGTTCACTTGGCATTGTCTCTTGTTGAAACGTATCCATGTATGTTATTGTAAATAAGTGTTTTACACAATGATTGCAAAATGTCTCTCTAACTGATCTTTTAATGTATGAGTGAATAAAGTTGAGATGTTCACTCTCTGAAATTGTCTAACGTTTTACCGTTTCTGTTTAATTTACCAAAGTCTGATCTGATGAATCTTGATTTGTCTATAGATTTGTCCATGTAGTCAAATCCATGCTTATGTAAGGTTTTCACTTCCTTAAACACACATTCTGTAGGCTTACACAAACCTTAGGTCAAGTACATATTAGTTGTACTGATCAACAGTAAGACAGCGTATTCAAGTGCCACAATAAATGTGTCCAATATTTCATCAACCGCACAGTAGAGATAACATCATTATGAGATATAACGGGTGTCCGATTCATAGTTGTGTCGATGAACTTTGTACATGTACAACATCCAATTTCGTAGCAATTTGGTATTATGGGTTTTTGCTTGATTCTTCCTGCAGCCTGCCATCGGTAGTAGTAGTATGGTCCTTCAGGCACCTCATCCTGCGGCGGAATCCTCCCCTCATGGCCCAAATCTAAGGTGTCGGCGCCTCTTTCAGGTATCTATACGTGTGTGTATGTATGTGTGAGTAGTCATGTGACCGGATGTAGTGCACCCCCTGGTGGAAGAGAGCGGAGTGAGTATCCATTGAAGGCCCATCGTGTATAAGGAAGATAGGAACGAAAGAACAAAGAGGAAAGTTTTAAAAGGTGTTGAAAGGTGGGTCGTGAGAGATAAAGAAGTATACTGAATGATGTATTGATAATGTGATATGTATGTATATAAGAATAAGAGTATTTATGAAACTGTAAAATATGTGTTGGAAATAAAAGTGTATGTATGTATGTATATATGTGTATGAAAGAATTAATCCTAAGATAATAATCAACAAACAACATATGTTAAGCTTAGGGGTGTGTGATCACCGCGCCATAGGCTCGAAACATGTTTATTCAAGAATCGGCGGAACTCGACGTGTCGCGTCGCCAAGCCGTAAGAGTGAAAACATTCGAGGTACAGTCGTATGGAATAGGCCAGCGATGTAACCAGACAACACGTAGGTAGCCAACACGAGAAGAGGTTATGCTAGGTCAACAGACGGGAGAGATAAGAATGAACTATGACACAAGATGTAGTCGTCTGCTGCTGCAGCCGGAGCGATGTAACAAGACACCGCGTAGCTAGCCGACACGAGAAAGGGCAGGCTAGGTCAACATACACATAGATAAGGAAGGGCTGTGACACAACATGTATATGACATTGTGGAGAATCGTGGTAAGTAGGTCATAAATTAGTAATATAAGTATTAGTAAAAGTAGGTATATAATCGTTGAAAACTTACGTGCATTCCGAGACATCGGAGTCAATGCTCAGTATCGTCATCGTCACACTTAAAAAGTAAATATAGACAATTGTTATGCGTGAGCACGACCTATCAGAAAACAGACGACAATTACCGAGGACAGACCCATTGGAAAAACCGAGGACAGACCCATGGGAAAAACATATGGCCTTGTGGAATAGATATGATTAAAGGCTAATTGACGTAGACTGAGTCTGTTGATATATATCACTATGGGCGGGGGCACCCATGGGGAAATTCTAAATTGGCGCCCGTCTCCACGTGACCTACCCCCTGGAAGAAAGAAGTGTAAGTAGTGGACCCACCTGGCGGAAAGTGAAGGAGCTAGTGTCTGCTGCTGAGGGGGAATTAGCCTGTCACGGGACCGACCTCCTAGTGGAAGTAGTGCCACCTGACAGGTGAAGAAGGAGTAATGAAGGAAGATTAAAGGCCAATTGACGTAGACTGAGTCTGCTGATATATATCACTCTGGGCGGGAGCATCCATGGGGAAATTCTAAGATGGCGCCCGTCTCCACGTGACCTACACCCTGGAGGAAAGAAGTGTTAGTAGTGAGGAGGTAAAGAAATGCACAAGAAGAGACAAGACAAGCTCAAGCACAGTACACACTAGCTGAGAAGGAGGTAAAGAAAGGCACCAGAAGAGATTAGACAAGCACAGAACACACAAGCTGAGAAGGAGGAAAAGAAAATCACCAGATGAGACTAGACAAGCTCAAGCACAGTACACACTTGCTCAGAAGGAGGTAAAGAAAAGCACAAGAAGAGACAAGACAAGCTCAAGCACAGTACACGAGAAGGAGGTAAAGAAAAACACCAGAAGAGACAAGACAAGTTCAAGCACAGTACACACAAGCTGAGAAGGAGGTAAAGAAAAACACAAGAAGAGACAAGACAAGGTCAAGCACATTACACACAAGATGAGAAGGAGGTAAAGAAAAGCACCAGAAGAGATTAGACAAGATCAAGTACAGTACACACTTGCTCAGAAGGAGGTAAAGAAAAGCACAAGAAGAGACAAGACAAGCTCAAGCACATTACACGAGAAGGAGGTAAAGAAAAACACCAGAAGAGACAAGACAAGTTCAAGCACAGTACACACAAGCTGAGAAGGAGGTAAAGAAAAACACCAGAAGAGACAAGACAAGCTCAAGCACAGAACACGAGTCTGATATGGGAGGCAGGTAGACCAAACAGTACTCTGGAGATAAAGAAAAGCACCAGAAGAGACTAGACAAGCTCAAGCATAGTACACACTAGCTCAGAAGGAGGTAAAGAAAAGCACCAGAATAGAAAAGACAAGCTCACGCACAGTACACACTAGCTCAGATGGAGGTAAAGAAAAGCACCAGAAGAGATTAGACAAGCTGAAGCACAGTACACACTAGCTCAGAAGGAGGTAAAGAAAAATACCAGAAGAGACAGGACAAGCTCAAGCACAGAATACACTAGCTCAGAAGGAGGTAAAGAAAAACACAAGAAGAGACAATACAAGCTCAAGTACAGTATACACAAGCTGAGAAGGAAGTAAAGAAAAGCACCAGAAGAGATTAGACAAGCTCAAGCACAGTACACACTACCTGAGAAGGAGGTAAAGAAAGGCAACAGAAGAGACTAGACAAGCTCAAGCACAGTACACACTAGCCAAGAAGGAGGTAAAGAAAAGCACCAAAAGAGACTAAACAAGCTCAAGCACAGTACACACTAGTTAAGAAGGAGGTAATGAAAAGCACCAGAAGAGACTAGACAAGTCAAGCACAGTACACACCAGCTGAGAAGGAGGTAAAGAAAAGCACCAGAAGAGACAAGACAAGCTCAAGCACAGAACACACAAGCTGAGGAGGAAAAGAAAAGCACCAGAAGAGACAAGACAAGCTCAAGCACAGTACACGAGTCTGATATGGGAGGCGGCTAGACCCAGCAGTACTCTGGAGATAAAGAAAAGCACCAGAAGAGACTAGACAAGCTCAAGCACAGTACAAACTAGCTCAGAAGGAGGTAAAGAAAAGCACCAGAAGAAAAAAGACAAGATCACGCACAGTACACACTAGCTCAGAAGGAGGTAAAGAAAAGCACCAGAAGAGACTAGACAAGCTCAAGCGCAGTACAGACTAGCTCAGAAGGAGGTAAAGAAAAGCACCAGAAGAGACTAGACAAGGTCAAGCAGAGTACACGAGGAGGTAAAAAAAAGCACCAGAAGAGACAAGACAAGCTCAAGCACAATACAAACAAGCTGAGAAGGAGGTAAAGAAAACACCAGAAGAGACAAGCTCAAGCACAGAACTCGAGTCTGATATGGGAGGCAGCTAGACACAGCAGTACTCTGAAGGTAAAGAAAAGCACCAGAAGAGACCAGACAAGCTCAAGCACAGTACACACTAGCTCAGAAGGAGGTAAAGAAAAGCACCAGAAGAGACAAGACAAGCTCAAGCACAGTACACACTAGTACAGAAGGAGGTAAAGAAAGCACCAGAAGAGACTAGACAAGCTCAAGCACAGTACACACTACCTCAGAAGGAGGTAAAGAAAAACACAAGAAGAGACAAGACAAGCTCAAGTACAGTATACACAAGCTGAGAAGGAAGTAAATAAAAGCACCAGAAGAGATTAGACAAGCTCAAGCACAGTACACACTAGCTGAGAAGGAGGTAAAGAAAGGCAACAGAAGAGACTAGACAAGCTCAAGCACAGTACACACTAGCCAAGAAGGAGGTAAAGAAAAGCACCAAAAGAGACTAGACAAGCTCAAGCACAGTACACACTAGCTAAGAAGGAGGTAATGAAAAGCACCAGAAGAGACTAGACAAGCTCAAGCACAGTACACACCAGCTAAGAAGGAGGTAAAGAAAAACACCAGAAGAGACAAGACAAGCTCAAGCACAGAACACACTAGCTGAGAAGGAGGAAAAGAAAAGCACCAGAAGAGACGAGACAAGCTCAAGCACAGTACACCAGTCTGATATAGGAGGCAGCTAGACCCAGCAGTACTCTGGAGATAAAGAAAAGCACCAGAAGAGACTAGACAAGCTTAAGCACAGTACAAACTAGCTCAGAAAGAGGTAAAGAAAAGCACCAGAAGAAAAAAGACAAGATTACGCACAGTACACACTAGCTCAGAAGGAGGTAAAGAAAAGCACCAGAAGAGACTAGACAAGCTCAAGCACAGTACACTCTAGAGCAGAAGGAGGTAAAGAAAAACACCAGAAGAGACCAGACAAGCTCAAGCACAGAACTCACAAGCTGAGAAGGAGGAAAAGAAAAGCACCAGAAGAGACAAGACAAGCTCAAGCAAAGTACACATAAGCTCAGAAGGAGGTAAAGAAAAGCACCAGAAGAGACTAGACAAGCTCAAGCACAGAACACACTAGCTCAGAAGGAGGTAAAGAAAAGCACCAGAAGAGACAAGACAAGCTCAAGCACAGTACACACTAGCTCAGAAGGAGGTAAAGAAAAGCACCAGAAGAGACAAGACAAGCTCAAGCACAGTACACACTAGTACAGAAGGAGGTAAAGAAAGCACCAGAAGAGACTAGACAAGCTCAAGCACAGTACACACTACCTCAGAAGGAGGTAAAGAAAAACACAAGAAGAGACAAGACAAGCTCAAGTACAGTATACACAAGCTGAGAAGGAAGTAAATAAAAGCACCAGAAGAGATTAGACAAGCTCAAGCACAGTACACACTAGCTGAGAAGGAGGTAAAGAAAGGCAACAGAAGAGACTAGACAAGCTCAAGCACAGTACACACTAGCCAAGAAGGAGGTAAAGAAAAGCACCAAAAGAGACTAGACAAGCTCAAGCACAGTACACACTAGCTAAGAAGGAGGTAATGAAAAGCACCAGAAGAGACTAGACAAGCTCAAGCACAGTACACACCAGCTAAGAAGGAGGTAAAGAAAAACACCAGAAGAGACAAGACAAGCTCAAGCACAGAACACACTAGCTGAGAAGGAGGAAAAGAAAAGCACCAGAAGAGACGAGACAAGCTCAAGCACAGTACACCAGTCTGATATAGGAGGCAGCTAGACCCAGCAGTACTCTGGAGATAAAGAAAAGCACCAGAAGAGACTAGACAAGCTTAAGCACAGTACAAACTAGCTCAGAAAGAGGTAAAGAAAAGCACCAGAAGAAAAAAGACAAGATTACGCACAGTACACACTAGCTCAGAAGGAGGTAAAGAAAAGCACCAGAAGAGACTAGACAAGCTCAAGCACAGTACACTCTAGAGCAGAAGGAGGTAAAGAAAAACACCAGAAGAGACCAGACAAGCTCAAGCACAGAACTCACAAGCTGAGAAGGAGGAAAAGAAAAGCACCAGAAGAGACAAGACAAGCTCAAGCAAAGTACACATAAGCTCAGAAGGAGGTAAAGAAAAGCACCAGAAGAGACTAGACAAGCTCAAGCACAGAACACACTAGCTCAGAAGGAGGTAAAGAAAAGCACCAGAAGAGACAAGACAAGCTCAAGCACAGTACACACTAGTACAGAAGGAGGTAAAGAAACCACCAGAAGAGACTAGACAAGCTCAAGCACAGTACACACTACCTCAGAAGGAGGTAAAGAAAAACACAAGAAGAGACAAGACAAGCTCAAGTACAGTATACACAAGCTGAGAAGGAAGTAAAGAAAAGCACCAGAAGAGATTAGACAAGCTCAAGCACAGTACACACTAGCTGAGAAGGAGGTAAAGAAAGGCAACAGAAGAGACTAGACAAGCTCAAGCACAGTACACACTAGCCAAGAAGGAGGTAAAGAAAAGCACCAAAAGAGACTAGACAAGCTCAAGCACAGTACACACTAGCTAAGAAGGAGGTAATGAAAAGCACCAGAAGAGACTAGACAAGCTCAAGCACAGTACACACCAGATGAGAAGGAGGTAAAGAAAAACACCAGAAGAGACAAGACAAGCTCAAGCACAGAACACACAAGCTGAGAAGGAGGAAAAGAAAAGCACCAGAAGAGACAAGACAAGCTCAAGCACAGTACACGAGTCTGATATAGGAGGCAGCTAGACCCAGCAGTACTCTGGAGATAAAGAAAAGCACCAGAAGAGATTAGACAAGCTCAAGCACAGTACAAACTAGCTCAGAAGGAGGTAAAGAAAAGCACCAGAAGAAAAAAGACAAGATCACGCACAGTACACACTAGCTCAGAAGTAGGTAAAGAAAAGCACCAGAAGAGACTAGACAAGCTCAAGCACAGTACACACTAGTTGAGAAGGAGGTAAAGAAAAATAAGCTCAAGCACAGTATACACAAGCTGAGAAAGAAGTAAAGAAAAGCACCAGAAGAGACAAGACAAGCTCAAGCACAGTACAAACTAGCTCAGAAGGAGGTAAAGAAAAGCACCAGAAGAAAAAAGACAAGATCACGCACAGTACACACTAGCTCAGAAGTAGGTAAAGAAAAGCATCAGAAGAGACTAGACAAGCTCAAGCACAGTACACACTAGTTCAGAAGGAGGTAAAGAAAAATAAGCTCAAGCACAGTATACACAAGCTGAGAAAGAAGTAAAGAAAAGCACCAGAAGAGACTGAACGAGCTCAAGCACAGTACACCCTAGCCAAGAAGGAGGTAAAGAAAAGCACCAGATGAGACTAGACAAGCTCAAGCACAGTACACTCTAGCTCAGAAGGAGGTAATGAAAAGAACCAGAAGAGACTAGACAAGCTCAAGCACGGTACACACAAGCTGAGAAGGAGGTAAAGAAAAACACCAGAAGAGACCAGACAAGCTCAAGCACAGAACTCACAAGCTGAGAAGGAGGAAAAGAAAAGCACCAGAAGAGACAAGACAAGCTCAAGCAAAGTACACATAAGCTCAGAAGGAGGTAAAGAAAAGCATCAGAAGAGACTAGACAAGCTCAAGCACAGTACAAATAAGGTCAGAAGGAGGTAAAGAAAAGCACCAGAAGAGACTAGACAAGCTGAAGCACAGAACACGAGTCTGATATGGGAGGCACCTAGACCCAGCAGTACTCTGGAGATAAAGAAAAGCACCAGAAGAGACTAGACAAGCTGAAGCACAGTACACACTAGCTCAGAAGGAGGTAAAGAAAAGCACCAGAAGAGACTAGACAAGCTCAAGCACAGTACACGAGAAGGAGGTAAAGAAAAACACCAGAAGAGATAAGACAAGCTCAAGCACAGAAGTCGAGTCTGATATGGGAGGCAGCTAGACACAGCAGTACACTGGAGGTAAAGAAAAGCACCAGAAGAGACTAGACAAGCTCAAGCACAGTACACACTAGCTCAGAAGGAGGTAAAGGAAAGAACCAGAAGAGCCAAGACAAGCTCAAGCACAGAACTGGAGTCTGATATGGGAGGCAGCTAGAGACAGCAGTACTCTGGATGTAAAGAAAAGCACCAGAAGAGACTAGACAAGCTCAAGCACAGTACACACTAGCTCAGAAGGAGGTAAAGAAAAGCACCAGAAGAGACTAGACAAGCTCAAGCACAATACACTCTAGCTCAGAAGGAGGTAAAGAAAAACACCAGAAAAGACAAGACAAGCTCAAGCACAGTATACACAAGCTGAGAAAGAAGTAAAGAAAAGCACCAGAAGACACTGGACAAGCTCAAGCACAGTACACACTAGCCAAGAAGGAGGTAAAGAAAAGCATCAGAAGAGACTAGACAAGCTCAAGCACAGTACACACTAGTTCAGAAGGAGGTAAAGAAAGCACCAGAAGAGACTAGACAAGCTCAAGCACGGTACACATTAGCTCAGAAGGAGGTAAAGAAAAGCACCAGAAGAGACTAGACAAGCTCAAGCACAGTACACACTAGCTCAGAAGGAGGTAAAGAAAAACACCAGAAGAGACAAGACAAGCTCAAGCACAGAACACACAAGCTGAGAAGGAGGAAAAGAAAAGCACCAGAAGAGACAAGACAAGCTCAAGCAAAGTACACATAAGCTCAGAAGGAGGTAAAGAAAAGCATCAGAAGAGACTAGACAAGCTCAAGCACAGTACAAATAAGGTCAGAAGGAGGTAAAGAAAAAGCAGAAGAGACTAGACAAGCTCAAGCACAGCACACACAAGCTGAAGGAGGTAAAGAAAAACACCAGAAGAGACAAGACAAGCTGAAGCACAGAACACGAGTCTGATATGGGAGGCACCTAGACCCAGCAGTACTCTGGAGATAAAGAAAAGCACCAGAAGAGACTAGACAAGCTGAAGCACAGTACACACTAGCTCAGAAGGAGGTAAAGAAAAGCACCAGAAGAGACTAGACAAGCTCAAGCACAGTACACGAGAAGGAGGTAAAGAAAAACACCAGAAGAGATAAGACAAGCTCAAGCACAGAAGTCGAGTCTGATATGGGAGGCAGCTAGACACAGCAGTACACTGGAGGTAAAGAAAAGCACCAGAAGAGACTAGACAAGCTCAAGCACAGTACACACTAGCTCAGAAGGAGGTAAAGGAAAGAACCAGAAGAGCCAAGACAAGCTCAAGCACAGAACTGGAGTCTGATATGGGAGGCAGCTAGAGACAGCAGTACTCTGGATGTAAAGAAAAGCACCAGAAGAGACTAGACAAGCTCAAGCACAGTACACACTAGCTCAGAAGGAGGTAAAGAAAAGCACCAGAAGAGACTAGACAAGCTCAAGCACAATACACTCTAGCTCAGAAGGAGGTAAAGAAAAACACCAGAAAAGACAAGACAAGCTCAAGCACAGTATACACAAGCTGAGAAAGAAGTAAAGAAAAGCACCAGAAGACACTGGACAAGCTCAAGCACAGTACACACTAGCCAAGAAGGAGGTAAAGAAAAGCATCAGAAGAGACTAGACAAGCTGAAGCACAGTACACACTAGTTCAGAAGGAGGTAAAGAAAGCACCAGAAGAGACTAGACAAGCTCAAGCACGGTACACATTAGCTCAGGAGGTAAAGAAAAGCACCAGAAGAGACTAGACAAGCTCAAGCACAGTACACTCTAGCTCAGAAGGAGGTAAAGAAAAACACCAGAAGAGACAAGACAAGCTCAAGCACAGTATACACAAGCTGAGAAAGAAGTAAAGAAAAGCACCAGAAGAGACTGGACGAGCTCAAGCACAGTACACTCTAGCCAAGAAGGAGGTAAAGAAAAGCACCAGATGAGACTAGACAAGCTCAAGCACAGTACACACTAGCTCAGAAGGAGGTAATGAAAAGCACCAGAATAGACTAGACAAGCTCAAGCACAGTACACACAAGCTGAGAAGGAGGTAAAGAAAAACACCAGAAGAGACCAGACAAGCTCAAGCACAGAACTCACAAGCTGAGAAGGAGGAAAAGAAAAGCACCAGAAGAGACAAGACAAGCTCAAGCAAAGTACACATAAGCTCAGAAGGAGGTAAAGAAAAGCATCAGAAGAGACTAGACAAGCTCAAGCACAGTACAAATAAGGTCAGAAGGAGGTAAAGAAAAGCACCAGAAGAGACTAGACAAGCTGAAGCACAGAACACGAGTCTGATATGGGAGGCACCTAGAACCAGCAGTACTGTGGAGATAAAGAAAAGCACCAGAAGAGACTAGACAAGCTGAAGCACAGTACACACTAGCTCAGAAGGAGGTAAAAAAAAGCACCAGAAGAGACTAGACAAGCTCAAGCACAGTACACGAGAAGGAGGTAAAGAAAAACACCAGAAGAGAAAAGACAAGCTCAAGCACAGAAGTCGAGTCTGATATGGGAGGCAGCTAGATACAGCAGTACACTGGAGGTAAAGAAAAGCACCAGAAGAGACTAGACAAGCTCAAGCACAGTACACACTAGCTCAGAAGGAGGTAAAGGAAAGCACCAGAAGAGCCAAGACAAGCTCAAGCACAGAACTGGAGTCTGATATGGGAGGCAGCTAGAGACAGCAGTACTCTGGATGTAAAGAAAAGCACCAGAAGAGACTAGACAAGCTCAAGCACAGTACACACTAGTTCAGAAGGAGGTAAAGAAAAGCATCAGAAGAGACTAGACAAGCTCAAGCACAGTACACATCAGGTCAGAAGGAGGTAAAGAAAAGCATCAGAAGAGACTAGACAAGCTCAAGCACAGCACACACAAGCTGAGAAGGAGGTAAACAAAAACACCAGAAGAGACAAGACAAGCTCAAGCACAGAACACGAGTCTGATATGGGAGACACCTAGACCCAGCAGTACTCTGGAGATAAAGAAGAGCACCAGAAGAGACTAGAAAAGCTGAAGCACAGTACACACTAGCTCAGAAGGAGGTAAAGAAAAGCACCAGAAGAAACTAGACAAGCTCAAGCACAGTACACTCTAGCTCAGAAGGAGGTAAAGAAAAACACCAGAAAAGACAAGACAAGCTCAAGGACAGTATACACAAGCTGAGAAAGAAGTAAAGAAAAGCACCAGAAGACACTGGACAAGCTCAAGCACAGTACACACTAGCCAAGGAGGTAAAAAAAAGCACCAGAAGAGACTAGACAAGCTCAAGCACAGTACACACTAGCTCAGAAGAAGGTAATGAAAAGCACCAGAAGAGACTAGACAAGCTCAAGCACAGTACACACCAGCTGAGAAGGAGGTAAAGAAAAACACCAGAAGAGACAAGACAAGCTCAAGCGCAGAACTCACAAGCTGAGAAGGAGTAAAAGAAAAGCACCAGAAGAGACAAGACAAGCTGAAGCACAGTACACACTAGTTCAGAAGGAGGTAAAGAAAAGCATCAGAAGAGACTAGACAAGCTCAAGCACAGTACACACTAGCCAAGGAGGTAAAAAAAAAGCACCAGAAGAGACTAGACAAGCTCAAGCACAGTACACACTAGCTCAGAAGAAGGTAATGAAAAGCACCAGAAGAGACTAGACAAGCTCAAGCACAGTACACACCAGCTGAGAAGGAGGTAAAGAAAAACACCAGAAGAGACAAGACAAGCTCAAGCGCAGAACTCACAAGCTGAGAAGGAGTAAAAGAAAAGCACCAGAAGAGACAAGACAAGCTGAAGCACAGTACACACCAGTTCAGAAGGAGGTAAAGAAAAGCATCAGAGGAGACTAGACAAGCTCAAGCACAGTACACATCAGGTCAGAAGGAGGTAAAGAAAAGCACCAGAAGAGACTAGACAAGCTCAAGCACAGCACACAGAAGCTGAGAAGGAGGTAAACAAAAACACCAGAAGAGACAAGACAAGCTGAAGCACAGAACACGAGTCTGATATGGGAGGCAGCTAGACCCAGCAATACTCTGGAGATAAAGAAAAGCTGCAGAAGACACTTGACAAGCTCAAGCACAGTACACACTATCTGAGAAGGAGGTAAAGAAAAGCACCAGAAGAGAAAAGACAAGCTCATGCACAGTACACACTTGCTCAGAAGGAGGTAAAGGAAAGCACCAGAAGAGACTAGACAAGCTCAAGCACAGTACGCACTAGTTCAGAACGAGGTAAAGAAAAGCACCAGAAGAGACTAGACAAGCTCAAGCACAGTACACTAGAAGGAGGTAAACAAACACCACAAGAGACAAGACAAGCTGAAGCACAGTACACACAAGCTGAGAAGGAGGTAAAGAAAAACACCAGAAGAGACAAGACAAGCTCAAGCACAGAACTGGAGTCTGATATGGGAGGCAGCTAGACACAGCAGTACCCTGGATGTAATGAAAAGCATCAGAAGAGACTAGACAAGTTCAAGCACAGTACACACTAGTTCAGAAGGAGGTAAAGAAAGCACCAGAAGAGAATAGACAAGCTCAAGCACGGTACACACTAGTTCAGAAGGAGGCAAAGAAAGCACCAGAAGAGACTAGACAAGCTCAAGCACAGTACACACTAGCTCAGAAAGAGGTAAAGAAAAGCACCAGAAGAGACTAGACAAGCTCAAGCACAGTACACTCTAGCTCAGAACGAGGTAAAGAAAAACACCAGAAGAGACAAGACAAGCTCAAGCACAGTACACAAAAGCTGAGAAAGAAGTAAAGAAAAGCACCAGAAGAGACTGGACAAGCTCAAGCACAGTACACACTAGCCAAGTAGGAGGTAAAGAAAAGCACCAAAAGAGACTAGACAAGCTCAAGCACAGTACACACTAGCTAAGAAGGAGGTAATGAAAAGCACCAGAAGACACTAGACAAGCTCAAGCACAGTACACACTAGCTCAGAAGGAGGTAATGAAAAGCACCAGAATAGACTAGACAAGCTCAAGCACAGTACACACAAGCTGAGAAGGAGGTAAAGAAAAACACCAGAAGAGACCAGACAAGCTCAAGCACAGAACTCACAAGCTGAGAAGGAGGAAAAGAAAAGCACCAGAAGAGACAAGACAAGCTCAAGCAAAGTACACATAAGCTCAGAAGGAGGTAAAGAAAAGCATCAGAAGAGACTAGACAAGCTCAAGCACAGTACAAATAAGGTCAGAAGGAGGTAAAGAAAAGCACCAGAAGAGACTAGACAAGCTGAAGCACAGAACACGAGTCTGATATGGGAGGCACCTAGAACCAGCAGTACTGTGGAGATAAAGAAAAGCACCAGAAGAGACTAGACAAGCTGAAGCACAGTACACACTAGCTCAGAAGGAGGTAAAAAAAAGCACCAGAAGAGACTAGACAAGCTCAAGCACAGTACACGAGAAGGAGGTAAAGAAAAACACCAGAAGAGAAAAGACAAGCTCAAGCACAGTACACATCAGGTCAGAAGGAGGTAAAGAAAAGCACCAGAAGAGACTAGACAAGCTCAAGCACAGCACACAGAAGCTGAGAAGGAGGTAAACAAAAACACCAGAAGAGACAAGACAAGCTGAAGCACAGAACACGAGTCTGATATGGGAGGCAGCTAGACCCAGCAATACTCTGGAGATAAAGAAAAGCTGCAGAAGACACTTGACAAGCTCAAGCACAGTACACACTAGCTGAGAAGGAGGTAAAGAAAAGCACCAAAAGAGAAAAGACAAGCTCATGCACAGTACACACTTGCTCAGAAGGAGGTAAAGGAAAGTACCAGAAGAGACTAGACAAGCTCAAGCACAGTACACACTAGTTCAGAACGAGGTAAAGAAAAGCACCAGAAGAGACTAGACAAGCTCAAGCACAGTACACTAGAAGGAGTTAAACAAACACCACAAGAGACAAGACAAGCTCAAGCACAGTACACACAAGCTGAGAAGGAGGTAAAGAAAAACACCAGAAGAGACAAGACAAGCTCAAGCACAGAACTGGAGTCTGATATGGGAGGCAGCTAGACACAGTAGTACCCTGGATGTAATGAAAAGCATCAGAAGAGACTAGACAAGTTCAAGCACAGTACACACTAGTTCAGAAGGAGGTAAATAAAGCACCAGAAGAGAATAGACAAGCTCAAGCACAGTACACACTAGTTCAGAAGGAGGTAAAGAAAGCACCAGAAGAGACTAGACAAGCTCAAGCACAGTACACACTAGCTCAGAAAGAGGTAAAGAAAAGCACCAGAAGAGACTAGACAAGCTCAAGCACAGTACACTCTAGCTCAGAACGAGGTAAAGAAAAACACCAGAAGAGACAAGACAAGCTCAAGCACAGTATATACAAGCTGAGAAAGAAGTAAAGAAAAGCACCAGAAGACACTGGACAAGCTCAAGCACAGTACACACTAGCCAAGAAGGAGGTAAAGAAAAGCATCAGAAGAGACTAGACAAGCTCAAGCACAGTA
>CM034536.1:29325691-29346217 GCA_020002185.1 Paraescarpia echinospica
CCCATATCAGACTCGTGTTCTGTGCTTGAGCTTGTCTTGTCTCTTCTGGTGTTTTTGTTTACCTCCTTCTCAGCTTGTGTGTGCTGTGCTTGAGCGTGTCTAGTCTCTTCTGGTGCTTTTCTTTACCTCCTTCTGACCTGGTGTGTACTGTGCTTGAGCTTGTCTAGTCTCTTCTGATGCTTTTCTTTACCTCCTTCTGAACTAGTGTGTACTGTGCTTCAGCTTGTCTTGTCTCTTCTGGTGCTTTTCTTTTAATCCTTCTCAGCTTGTGAGTTCTGCGCTTGAGCTTGTCTTGTCTCTTCTGGTGTTTTCTTAATTTCTTCCTCAGCTGAATGGTGTGTGTACACTGTGCTTGAGCTTTCTTCTGTCTTAGTCTCTCCTTATGTTTTCATTAATTCTTCTTTTATTAGTGTGTACTGTGCTTGAGCTTGTTCAGTTCCCTTTCTGGTGCTTTTAATTTCAGTGTGTACTCAGCTTGAGCCAGTCCAGTGTCTTCTGTGCTTTTTTTACTTTTCTCAGTTTGTGCATACCAGCCATAGCTGTCTCTGTCTTTCTAGAGCTTTACTCTTCTGAGCTAGAGGTACTCAGCCCAGCTTCTTGTCTAGTCTCTTCTGGTGCTTTTCTTTACCTCCTTCTGGGCTAGTGTGTACTGTGCTTCAGCTTGTCTAGTCTCTTCTGGTGCTTTTCTTTATCTCCAGAGTACTGCTGGGTCTAGGTGCCTCCCATATCAGACTCGTGTTCTGTGCTTCAGCTTGTCTTGTATCTTCTGGTGTTTTTGTTTACCTCCTCAGCTTGTGTGTGCTGTGCTTGAGCTTGTCTAGTCTCTTCTGGTGCTTTTCTTTACCTCCTTCTGACCTGATGTGTACTGTGCTTGAGCTTGTCTAGTCTCTTGTGATGCTTTTCTTTACCTCCTTCTGAACTAGTGTGTACTGTGCTTGAGCTTGTCTTGTCTCTTCTGGTGCTTTTCTTTTACTCCACAGCTTGTGAGTTCTGCGCTTGAGCTTGTCTTGTCTCTTCTGGTGTTTTTCTTTACCTCCTTCTCAGCTGGTGTGTACTGTGCTTGAGCTTGTCTAGTCTATTCTGGTGCTTTTCATTACCTCCTTCTCAGCTAGTGTGTACTGTGCTTGAGCTTGTCTAGTCTCTTCTGATGCTTTTCTTTACCTCCTTCTTGGCTAGTGTGTACTGTGCTTGAGCTTGTCCAGTGTCTTCTGGTGCTTTTCTTTACTTCTTTCTCAGCTTGTGTATACTGTGCTTGAGCTTGTCTTGTCTGGTGTTTTTCTTTACCTCCTTCTCAGCTAGAGTGTACTGTGCTTGAGCTTGTCTAGTCTCTTCTGGTGCTTTTCTTTACCTCCTTCTGAGCTAGTGTGTACTGTGCTTGAGCTTGTCTAGTCTCTTCTGGTGCTTTTCTTAACATCCAGAGTACTGCTGTCTCTAGCTGCCTCCCATATCAGACTCCAGTTCTGTGCTTGAGCTTGTCTTGTCTCTTCTGGTGTTTTTTTTACCTCCTTCTGAGCTAGTGTGTACTGTGCTTGAGCTTGTCTAGTCTCTTCTGTTGCTTTTCTTTACCTCCAGTGTTCTGCTGTGTCTAGCTGTCTCCCATATCAGACTCGACTTCTGTGCTTGAGCTTGTCTCGTCTCTTCTGGTGTTTTTCTTTACCTCCTTCTCGTGTACTGTGCTTGAGCTTGTCTAGTCTCTTCTGGTGCTTTTCTTTACCTCCTTCTGAGCTAGTGTGTACTGTGCTTCAGCTTGTCTAGTCTCTTCTGGTGCTTTTCTTTATCTCCAGAGTACTGCTGGGTCTAGGTACCTCCCATATCAGACTCGTGTTCTGTGCTTCAGCTTGTCTTGTCTCTTCTGGTGTTTTTCTTTACCTCCTTCTCAGCTTGTGTGTGCTGTGCTTGAGCTTGTCTAGTCTCTTCTGCTGCTTTTCTTTACCTCCTTCTGACCTTATTTGTACTGTCCTTGAGTTTGTCTAGTCTCTTCTGATGCTTTTCTTTACCTCCTTCTGAGCTTATGTGTACTTTGTTTGAGCTTGTCTTGTCTCTTCTGGTGCTTTTTTTTTCCTCCTTCTCAGCTTGTGAGTTCTGTGCTTGAGCTTGTCTTGTCTCTTCTGGTGTTTTTCTTTACCTCCAGAGCTAGAGTGTACTGTGCTTGAGCTTGTCTAGTTTCTTCTGGTGCTTTTCTTTACCTCCTTCTGAGGTAGTGTGTACTGTGCTTGAGCTTGTCTAGTCTCTTCTGGTGCTTTCTTTACCTCCTTCTGAACTAGTGTGTACTGTGCTTGAGCTTGTCTAGTCTCTTCTGGTGCTTTCTTTTCCTCCTTCTGAACTAGTGTGTACTGTGCTTGAGCTTGTCTAGTCTCTTCTGATGCTTTTCTTTACATCCAGAGTGCTGCTGTGTCTAGCTGCCTCACATATCAGACTCGAGTTCTGTGCTTGAGCTTGTCTTGTCTCTTCTGGTGTTTTCTTTACCTCCTTCTCAGCTTGTTTGTATTGTGCTTGAGCTTGTCTTGTCTCTTCTGGTGCTTTTTTTACCTCCTCGTGTACTCTGCTTGACCTTGTCTAGTCTCTTCTGGTGCTTTTCTTTACCTCCTTCTGAGCTAGTCTGTACTGTGCTTGAGCTTGTCTAGTCTCTTCTGGTGCTTTTCTTTATCTCCAGAGTACTGCTGGGTCTAGCTGCCTCCCATATCAGTCTCGTGTAGTGTGCTTGAGCTTGTCTAGTCTCTTCTGGTGCTTTTCTTTACTTCTTTGTCAGCTTTTGTATACTGTGCTTGAGCTTGTCTTGTCTCTTCTGGTGTTTTTCTTTACCTCCTTCTGAGCTAGAGTGTACTGTGCTTGAGCTTGTCTAGTCTCTTCTGGTGCTTTTCTTTACCTCTTTCTGAGCTAATATGTACTGTGCTTGAGCTTGTCTAGTCTCTTCTGGTGCTTTGTTTACCTCCTTCTGAACTAGTGTGTACTGTGCTTGAGCTTGTCTAGTCTCTTCTGGTGCTTTCTTTACCTCCTTCTGAACTAGTGTGTACTGTGCTTGAGCTTGTCTAGTCTCTTCTGGTGCTTTTCATTACATTCAGGGTACTGCTTTGTGTAGCTGCCTCCCATATCAGACTCCAGTTCTGTGCTTGAGCTTGTCTTGTCTCTTCTGGTGTTTTTCTTTACCTCCTTCTCAGCTTGTGTGTACTGTGCTTGAGCTTGTCTTGTCTCTTGTGGTGTTTGTTTACCTCCTTCTAGTGTTCTGTGCTTGAGCTTGTCTAGTCTCTTCTGGTGCTTTTCTTTACCTCCTCAGCTTTTGTGTACTGTGCTTGAGCTTGTCTTGTCTCTTGTGGTTTTTGTTTACCTCCTTCTAGTGTACTGTGCTTGAGCTTGTCTAGTCTCTTCTGGTGCTTTTCTTTACCTCGTTCTGAGCTAGTGTGTACTGTGCTTGAGCTTGTCTAGTCTCTTCTGGTGCTTTTCTTTACCTCCTTCTGAGCAAGTGTGTACTGTGCATGAGCTTGTCTTTTCTCTTCTGGTGCTTTTCTTTACCTCCTTCTCAGCTAGTGTGTACTGTGCTTGAGCTTGTCAAGTGTCTTCTGCAGCTTTTCTTTACCTCCAGAGTACTGCTGGGTCTAGCTGCCTCCCATATCAGACTCGTGTTCTGTGCTTCAGCTTGTCTTGTCTCTTCTGGTGTTTTTGTTTACCTCCTTCTCAGCTTGTGTGTGCTGTGCTTGAACTTATCTAGTTTCTTCTGGTGCTTTTCTTTACCTCCTTCTGACCTTATGTGTACTGTGCTTGAGCTTGTCTAGTCTCTTCTGATGCTTTTCTTTACCTACTTCTGAGCTTATGTGTACTGTGCTTGAGCTTGTCTTGTCTCTTCTGGTGCTTTTCTTTTCCTCCTTCTCAGCTTGTGAGTTCTGTGCTTGAGCTTGTCTGGTCTCTTCTGGTGTTTTTCTTTACCTCCTTCTCAGCTGGTGTGTACTGTGCTTGAGCTTGTCTAGTCTCTTCTGGTGCTTTTCATTACCTCCTTCTGAGCTAGTGTGTACTGTGCTTGAGCTTGTCTAGTCTCTTCTGGTGCTTTTCTTTACCTCCTTCTCAGCTTGTGTGTGCTGTGCTTGAGCTTGTCTAGTCTCTTCTGGTGCTTTTCTTTACCTCCTTCTGACCTTATTTGTACTGTGCTTGAGCTTGTCTAGTCTCTTCTGATGCTTTTCTTTACCTCCTTCTGAGCTTATGTGTACTGTGCTTGAGCTTAGCTTGTCTCTTCTGGTGCTTTTCTTTTCCTCCTTCTCAGCTTGTGAGTTCTGTGCTTGAGCTTGTCTGGTCTCTTCTGGTGTTTTTCTTTACCTCCTTCTGACCTTATTTGTACTGTGCTTGAGCTTGTCTAGTCTCTTCTGATGCTTTTCTTTACCTCCTTCTGAGCTTATGTGTACTGTGCTTGAGCTTAGCTTGTCTCTTCTGGTGCTTTTCTTTTCCTCCTTCTCAGCTTGTGAGT
Organism: Paraescarpia echinospica; assembly: GCA_020002185.1. Classification (NCBI taxonomy): domain Eukaryota; kingdom Metazoa; phylum Annelida; class Polychaeta; order Sabellida; family Siboglinidae; genus Paraescarpia; species Paraescarpia echinospica. The sequence goes on from CM034536.1 coordinate 29,330,145, forward strand.
TCTGTGCTTGAGCTTGTCTGGTCTCTTCTGGTGTTTTTCTTTACCTCCTTCAGACCTTATTTGTACTGTGCTTGAGCTTGTCTTGTCTCTTCTTGTGCTTTTCTTTTACTCCTCAGCTTGTGAGTTCTGCGCTTGAGCTTGTCTGGTCTCTTCTGGTGTTTTTCTTTACCTCCTTCTCAGCTGGTGTGTACTGTGCTTGAGCTTGTCTAGTCTCTTCTGGTGCTTTTCATTACTTCCTTCTGAGCTAGTGTGTACTGTGATTGAGCTTGTCTAGTCTCTTCTGGTGCTTTTCTTTACCTCCTTCTTGGCTAGTGTGTACTGTGCTTGAGCTTGTCCAGTCTCTTCTGGTGCTTTTCTTTACTTCTTTGTCAGCTTTTGTATACTGTGCTTGAGCTTGTCTTGTCTCTTCTGGTGTTTTTCTTTACCTCCTTCTGAGCTAGAGTGTACTGTGCTTGAGCTTGTCTAGTCTCTTCTGGTGCTTTTCTTTACCTCTTTCTGAGCTAATGTGTACTGTGCTTGAGCTTGTCTAGTCTCTTCTGGTGCTTTCTTTACCTCCTTCTGAACTAGTGTGTACTGTGCTTGAGCTTGTCTAGTCTCTTCTGGTGCTTTCTTTACCTCCTTCTGAACTAGTGTGTACTGTGCTTGAGCTTGTCTAGTCTCTTCTGGTGCTTTTCATTACATTCAGGGTACTGCTTTGTGTAGCTGCCTCCCATATCAGACTCCATTTCTGTGCTTGAGCTTGTCTTGTCTCTTCTGGTGTTTTTCTTTACCTCCTTCTCAGCTTGTGTGTACTGTGCTTGAGCTTGTCTTGTCTCTTGTGGTGTTTGTTTACCTCCTTCTAGTGTACTGTGCTTGAGCTTGTCTAGTCTCTTCTGGTGCTTTTCTTTACCTCGTTCTGAACTAGTGTGTACTGTGCTTGAGCTTGTCTAGTCTCTTCTGGTGCTTTCCTTTACCTCCTTCTGAGCAAGTGTGTACTGTGCATGAGCTTGTCTTTTCTCTTCTGGTGCTTTTCTTTACCTCCTTCTCAGATAGTGTGTACTGTGCTTGAGCTTGTCAAGTGTCTTCTGCAGCTTTTCTTTATCTCCAGAGTATTGCTGGGTCTAGCTGCCTCCCATATCAGACTCGTGTTCTGTGCTTCAGCTTGTCTTGTCTCTTCTGGTGTTTTTGTTTACCTCCTTCTCAGCTTCTGTGTGCTGTGCTTGAGCTTGTCTAGTCTCTTCTGGTGCTTTTCTTTACCTCCTTCTGACCTGATGTGTACTGTGCTTGAGCTTGTCTAGTCTCTTCTGATGCTTTTCTTTACCTCCTTCTGAACTAGTGTGTACTGTGCTTCAGCTTGTCTTGTCTCTTCTGGTGCTTTTCTTTTCCTCCTTCTCAGCTTGTGAGTTCTGCGCTTGAGCTTGTCTTGTCTCTTCTGGTGTTTTTCTTTACCTCCTTCTCAGCTGGTGTGTACTGTGCTTGAGCTTGTCTCTTCTGGTGCTTTTCATTACCTTCTTTTTAGCTAGTGTGTACTGTGCTTGAGCTTGTCTAGTCTCTTCTGGTGCTTTTTTTTACCTCCTTGGCTAGTGTGTACTGTGCTTGAGCTTGTCCAGTGTCTTCTGGTGCTTTTTTTTACTTCTTTCTCAGCTTGTGCATACTGTGCTTCAGCTTGTCTTGTCTTTTCTGGTGTTTTTCTTTACTTCCTTCTGAGCTAGAGTGTACTGTGCTTCAGCTTGTCTAGTCTCTTCTGGTGCTTTTCTTTACCTCCTTCTGAGCTAGTGTGTACTGTGCTTGAGCTTGTCTAGTCTCTTCTGGTGCTTTTCTTTATCTCCAGAGTACTGCTGGGTCTAGGTGTCTAACATATCAGACTCGTGTTCTGTGCTTGAGCTTGTCTTGTATCTTCTGGTGTTTTTGTTTACCTCCTCAGCTTGTGTGTGCTGTGCTTGAGCTTGTCTAGTCTCTTCTGGTGCTTTTCTTTACCTCCTTCTGACCTGATGTGTACTGTGCTTGAGCTTGTTTAGTCTCTTCTGATGCTTTTCTTTACCTCCTTCTGAACTAGTGTGTACTGTGCTTGAGCTTGTCTTGTCTCTTCTGGTGCTTTTCTTTTACTCCTCAGCTTGTGAGTTCTGCGCTTGAGCTTGTCTTGTCTCTTCTGGTGTTTTTCTTTACCTCCTTCTCAGCTGGTGTGTACTGTGCTTGAGCTTGTCTAGTCTATTCTGGTGCTTTTTATTACCTCCTTCTGAGCTAGTGTGTACTGTGCTTGAGCTTGTCTAGTCTCTTCTGATGCTTTTATTTACCTCCTTCTTGGCTAGTGTGTACTGTGCTTGAGCTTGTCCAGTGTCTTCTGGTGCTTTTCTTTACTTCTTTCTCAGCTTGTGTATACTGTGCTTGAGCTTGTCTTGTCTTTTCTGGTGTTTTTCTTTACCTCCTTCTGAGCTAGAGTGTACTGTGCTTGAGCTTGTCTAGTCTCTTCTGGTGCTTTTCTTTACCTCGTTCTGAGCTAGTGTGTACTGTGCTTGAGCTTGTCTAGTCTCTTCTGGTGCTTTTCTTTACCTCCTTCTGAGCAAGTGTGTACTGTGCATGAGCTTGTCTTTTCTCTTCTGGTGCTTTTCTTTACCTCCTTCTCAGCTAGTGTGTACTGTGCTTGAGCTTGTCAAGTGTCTTCTGCAACTTTTCTTTACCTCCAGAGTACTGCTGGGTCTAGCTGCCTCCCATATCAGACTCGTGTTCTGTGCTTCAGCTTGTCTTGTCTCTTCTGGTGTTTTTGTTTACCTCCTTCTCAGCTTGTGTGTGCTGTGCTTGAACTTGTCTAGTTTCTTCTGGTGCTTTTCTTTACCTCCTTCTGACCTTATGTGTACTGTGCTTGAGCTTGTCTAGTCTCTTCTGATGCTTTTCTTTACCTCCTTCTGAACTAGTGTGTACTGTGCTTGAGTTTGTCTTGTCTCTTCTGGTGCTTTTCTTTTACTCCTCAGCTTGTGAGTTCTGCGCTTGAGCTTGTCTTGTCTCTTCTGGTGTTTTTCTTTACCTCCTTCTCAGCTGGTGTGTACTGTGCTTGAGCTTGTCTCTTCTGGTGCTTTTCATTACCTTCTTTTTAGCTAGTGTGTACTGTGCTTGAGCTTGTCTAGTCTCTTCTGGTGCTTTTTTTTACCTCCTTGGCTAGTGTGTACTGTGCTTGAGCTTGTCCAGTGTCTTCTGGTGCTTTTTTTTACTTCTTTCTCAGCTTGTGCATACTGTGCTTCAGCTTGTCTTGTCTTTTCTGGTGTTTTTCTTTACTTCCTTCTGAGCTAGAGTGTACTGTGCTTCAGCTTGTCTAGTCTCTTCTGGTGCTTTTCTTTACCTCCTTCTGAGCTAGTGTGTACTGTGCTTGAGCTTGTCTAGTCTCTTCTGGTGCTTTTCTTTATCTCCAGAGTACTGCTGGGTCTAGGTGTCTAACATATCAGACTCGTGTTCTGTGCTTGAGCTTGTCTTGTATCTTCTGGTGTTTTTGTTTACCTCCTCAGCTTGTGTGTGCTGTGCTTGAGCTTGTCTAGTCTCTTCTGGTGCTTTTCTTTACCTCCTTCTGACCTGATGTGTACTGTGCTTGAGCTTGTTTAGTCTCTTCTGATGCTTTTCTTTACCTCCTTCTGAACTAGTGTGTACTGTGCTTGAGCTTGTCTTGTCTCTTCTGGTGCTTTTCTTTTACTCCTCAGCTTGTGAGTTCTGCGCTTGAGCTTGTCTTGTCTCTTCTGGTGTTTTTCTTTACCTCCTTCTCAGCTGGTGTGTACTGTGCTTGAGCTTGTCTAGTCTATTCTGGTGCTTTTTATTACCTCCTTCTGAGCTAGTGTGTACTGTGCTTGAGCTTGTCTAGTCTCTTCTGATGCTTTTATTTACCTCCTTCTTGGCTAGTGTGTACTGTGCTTGAGCTTGTCCAGTGTCTTCTGGTGCTTTTCTTTACTTCTTTCTCAGCTTGTGTATACTGTGCTTGAGCTTGTCTTGTCTTTTCTGGTGTTTTTCTTTACCTCCTTCTGAGCTAGAGTGTACTGTGCTTGAGCTTGTCTAGTCTCTTCTGGTGCTTTTCTTTACCTCCTTCTGAGCTAGTGTGTACTGTGCTTGAGCTTGTCTAGTCTCTTCTGGTGCTTTTCTTAACATCCAGAGTACTGCTGTCTCTAGCTGCCTCCCATATCAGACTCCAGTTCTGTGCTTGAGCTTGTCTTGTCTCTTCTGGTGTTTTTTTTACCTCCTTCTGAGCTAGTGTGTACTGTGCTTGAGCTTGTCTAGTCTCTTCTGTTGCTTTTCTTTACCTCCAGTGTACTGCTGTGTCTAGCTGTCTCCCATATCAGACTCGACTTCTGTGCTTGAGCTTGTCTCGTCTCTTCTGGTGTTTTTCTTTACCTCCTTCTCGTGTACTGTGCTTGAGCTTGTCTAGTCTCTTCTGGTGCTTTTCTTTACCTCCTTCTGAGCTAGTGTGTACTGTGCTTCAGCTTGTCTAGTCTCTTCTGGTGCTTTTCTTTATCTCCAGAGTACTGCTGGGTCTAGGTACCTCCCATATCAGACTCGTGTTCTGTGCTTCAGCTTGTCTTGTCTCTTCTGGTGTTTTTCTTTACCTCCTTCTCAGCTTGTGTGTGCTGTGCTTGAGCTTGTCTAGTCTCTTCTGCTGCTTTTCTTTACCTCCTTCTGACCTTATTTGTACTGTCCTTGAGTTTGTCTAGTCTCTTCTGATGCTTTTCTTTACCTCCTTCTGAGCTTATGTGTACTTTGTTTGAGCTTGTCTTGTCTCTTCTGGTGCTTTTTTTTTCCTCCTTCTCAGCTTGTGAGTTCTGTGCTTGAGCTTGTCTTGTCTCTTCTGGTGTTTTTCTTTACCTCCAGAGCTAGAGTGTACTGTGCTTGAGCTTGTCTAGTTTCTTCTGGTGCTTTTCTTTACCTCCTTCTGAGGTAGTGTGTACTGTGCTTGAGCTTGTCTAGTCTCTTCTGGTGCTTTCTTTACCTCCTTCTGAACTAGTGTGTACTGTGCTTGAGCTTGTCTAGTCTCTTCTGGTGCTTTCTTTTCCTCCTTCTGAACTAGTGTGTACTGTGCTTGAGCTTGTCTAGTCTCTTCTGATGCTTTTCTTTACATCCAGAGTGCTGCTGTGTCTAGCTGCCTCACATATCAGACTCGAGTTCTGTGCTTGAGCTTGTCTTGTCTCTTCTGGTGTTTTCTTTACCTCCTTCTCAGCTTGTTTGTATTGTGCTTGAGCTTGTCTTGTCTCTTCTGGTGCTTTTTTTACCTCCTCGTGTACTCTGCTTGACCTTGTCTAGTCTCTTCTGGTGCTTTTCTTTACCTCCTTCTGAGCTAGTCTGTACTGTGCTTGAGCTTGTCTAGTCTCTTCTGGTGCTTTTCTTTATCTCCAGAGTACTGCTGGGTCTAGCTGCCTCCCATATCAGTCTCGTGTAGTGTGCTTGAGCTTGTCTAGTCTCTTCTGGTGCTTTTCTTTACTTCTTTGTCAGCTTTTGTATACTGTGCTTGAGCTTGTCTTGTCTCTTCTGGTGTTTTTCTTTACCTCCTTCTGAGCTAGAGTGTACTGTGCTTGAGCTTGTCTAGTCTCTTCTGGTGCTTTTCTTTACCTCTTTCTGAGCTAATGTGTACTGTGCTTGAGCTTGTCTAGTCTCTTCTGGTGCTTTGTTTACCTCCTTCTGAACTAGTGTGTACTGTGCTTGAGCTTGTCTAGTCTCTTCTGGTGCTTTCTTTACCTCCTTCTGAACTAGTGTGTACTGTGCTTGAGCTTGTCTAATCTCTTCTGGTGCTTTTCATTACATTCAGGGTACTGCTTTGTGTAGCTGCCTCCCATATCAGACTCCAGTTCTGTGCTTGAGCTTGTCTTGTCTCTTCTGGTGTTTTTCTTTACCTCCTTCTCAGCTTGTGTGTACTGTGCTTGAGCTTGTCTTGTCTCTTGTGGTGTTTGTTTACCTCCTTCTAGTGTACTGTGCTTGAGCTTGTCTAGTCTCTTCTGGTGCTTTTCTTTACCTCGTTCTGAGCTAGTGTGTACTGTGCTTGAGCTTGTCTAGTCTCTTCTGGTGCTTTCTTTACCTCCTTCTGAGCAAGTGTGTACTGTGCATGAGCTTGTCTTTTCTCTTCTGGTGCTTTTCTTTACCTCCTTCTCAGCTAGTGTGTACTGTGCTTGAGCTTGTCAAGTGTCTTCTGCAGCTTTTCTTTACCTCCAGAGTACTGCTGGGTCTAGCTGCCTCCCATATCAGACTCGTGTTCTGTGCTTCAGCTTGTCTTGTCTCTTCTGGTGTTTTTGTTTACCTCCTTCTCAGCTTGTGTGTGCTGTGCTTGAACTTGTCTAGTTTCTTCTGGTGCTTTTCTTTACCTCCTTCTGACCTTATGTGTACTGTGCTTGAGCTTGTCTAGTCTCTTCTGATGCTTTTCTTTAAGCTTGTGCTTGAGCTTGTCTTGTCTCTTCTTGCTTTTCATTACCTTCTTTTAGCTAGTGTGTACTGTGCTTGAGCTTGTCTAGTCTCTTCTGGTGCTTTTTTTTACCTCAGTGTGTACCTTATATCAGCTTACTGTGCTTGAGCTTGTCTTGTCTTTCTGGTGTTTTTCTTTAGTACTGTGCTTCAGCTTGTCTAGTCTCTTCTGGTGCTTTTCTTTACCTCCTTCTGAGCTAGTGTGTACTGTGCTTGAGCTTGTCTATCTCTTCTGGTGCTTTTCTTTATCTCCAGAGTACTGCTGGGTCTAGGTGTCTCCCATATCAGACGCGTGTTCTGTGCTTGAACTTGTCTTGTATCTTCTTGTGTTTTTGTTTACCTCCTCAGCTTGTGTGTGCTGTGCTTGAGCTTGTCTAGTCTCTTCTGGTGCTTTTCTTTACCTCCTTCTGACCTGATGTGTACTGTGCTTGAGCTTGTCTAGTCTCTTCTGATGCTTTTCTTTACCTCCTTCTGAACTAGTGTGTACTGTGCTTGAGCTTGTCTTGTCTCTTCTGGTGCTTTTCTTTTACTCCTCAGCTTGTGAGTTCTGCGCTTGAGCTTGTCTTGTCTCTTCTGGTGTTTTTCTTTACCTCCTTCTCAGCTGGTGTGTACTGTGCTTGAGCTTGTCTAGTCTATTCTGGTGCTTTTCATTACCTCCTTCTCAGCTAGTGTGTACTGTGCTTGAGCTTGTCTAGTCTCTTCTGATGCTTTTCTTTACCTCCTTCTTGGCTAGTGTGTACTGTGCTTGAGCTTGTCCAGTGTCTTCTGGTGCTTTTCTTTACTTCTTTCTCAGCTTGTGTATACTGTGCTTGAGCTTGTCTTGTCTTTTCTGGTGTTTTTCTTTACCTCCTTCTGAGCTAGAGTGTACTGAGCTTGAGCTTGTCTAGTCTCTTCTGGTGCTTTTCTTTACCTCCTTCTGAGCTAGTGTGTACTGTGCTTGAGCTTGTCTAGTCTCTTCTGGTGCTTTTCTTAACATCCAGAGTACTGCTGTCTCTAGCTGCCTCCCATATCAGACTCCAGTTCTGTGCTTGAGCTTGTCTTGTCTCTTCTGGTGTTTTTTTACCTCCTTCTGTGCTAGTGTGTACTGTGCTTGAGCTTGTCTATTCTCTTCTGTTGCTTTTCTTTACCTCCAGTGTACTGCTGTGTCTAGCTGTCTACCATATCAGACTCGACTTCTGTGCTTGAGCTTGTCTTGTCTCTTCTGGTGTTTTTCTTTACCTCCTTCTCGTGTACTGTGCTTGAGCTTGTCTAGTCTCTTCTGGTGCTTTTCTTTACCTCCTTCTGAGCTAGTGTGTACTGTGCTTCAGCTTGTCTAGTCTCTTCTGGTGCTTTTCTTTATCTCCAGAGTACTGCTGGGTCTAGGTACCTCCCATATCAGACTCGTGTTCTGTGCTTCAGCTTGTCTTGTCTCTTCTGGTGTTTTTCTTTACCTCCTTCTCAGCTTGTGTGTGCTGTGCTTGAGCTTGTCTAGTCTCTTCTGGTGCTTTTCTTTACCTCCTTCTGACCTTATTTGTACTGTCCTTGAGCTTGTCTAGTCTCTTCTGATGCTTTTCTTTACCTCCTTCTGAGCTTATGTGTACTTTGTTTGAGCTTGTCTTGTCTCTTCTGGTGCTTTTCTTTTCCTCCTTCTCAGCTTGTGAGTTCTGTGCTTGAGCTTGTCTGGTCTCTTCTGGTGTTTTTCTTTACCTCCAGAGCTAGAGTGTACTGTGCTTGAGCTTGTCTAGTTTCTTCTGGTGCTTTTCTTTACTTCTTGAGCTAGTGTGTACTGTGCTTGAGCTTGTCTAGTCTCTTCTGGTGCTTTCTTTACCTCCTTCTGAACTAGTGTGTACTGTGCTTGAGCTTGTCTAGTCTCTTCTGATGCTTTTCTTTTCCTGTGCTCTCTGAGACTTTTTGTGCTTGAGCTTGTCTTGTCTCTTCTGGTGTCAGCTTGTTTGTATTGTGCTTGAGCTTGTCTTGTCTCTTCTGGTGCTTTTTTTACCTCCTCGTGTACTCTGCTTCTTGTCTAGTCTCTTCTGGTGCTTTTCTTTACCTTCTTCTGAGCTAGTCTGTACTGTGCTTGAGCTTGTCTAGTCTCTTCTGGTGCTTTTCTTTATCTCCAGAGTACTGCTGGGTCTAGCTGCCTCCCATATCAGACTCGTGTACTGTGCTTGACCTTGTCTTGTCTCTTCTGGTGCTTTTCTTTTCCTCCTTCTCAGCTTGTGTGTTCTGTGCTTGAGCTTGTCTTGTCTCTTTTGGTGCTTTTCTTTACCTCCTTCTCAGCTGGTGTGTACTGTGCTTGAGCTTGTCTAGTCTCTTCTGGTGCTTTTCATTACCTCCTTCTAGTGTGTACTGTGCTTGAGCTTGTCTATTGTGCTTCATGCTTGCTTCTTTGTCTCTTCTGGTCAGCAGAGTGCTGTCTCTTCTGGTGTTTTTCTTTAGTTCTGCGTGTACTGTGCTTGAGCTTGTCTAGTCTCTTCTGGTGCTTTTCTTTACCTCTTCTGAGCCTGTGCTGAGCTAGCTTCTGTAGTGTGTGCTGTGCTTGAGCTTGTCTAGTCTCTTCTGGTGCTTTTCTTTACCTCCTTCTGACCTTGTACTGTCTTGAGCTTGTCTAGTCTCTTCTGATGCTTTTCTTTACCTCCTTCTGCTGTGTACTTGAGCTTGTCTTGTCTCTTCTGGTGCTTTTCCTCCTTCTCAGCTTGTGAGTTCTGTGCTTGAGCTTGTCTTGTCTCTTCTGGTGTTTTTCTTTACCTCCTTCTGCGTGTACTGTGCTTGAGCTTGTCTAGTCTCTTCTGGTGTGAGCTACTGTGCTTGAGCTTGTCTAGCTTTTCTTTTACCTCCTTCTTCTGAGCTTGTCTGTGTCTGTGCTTGAGCTTGTCTTGTAGTCTTCTGTCTGGTGCTTTTCTTTACCTCCTTCTCAGCTTGTTTGTCTATCTGGTGTGTAGCTGCTTGTCTCCCATATCAGACTCTTTTGTTTACCTCCTCGTGTGCTGTGCTTGAGCTTGCCTAGTCTCTTCTGGTGCTTTTCTTTACCTCCTTCTGACCTACTGTGCTTGAGCTTGTCTAGTCTCTTCTGTGCTTTTCTTTACCTCCCTCCTTGCTCAGCTTGTGTGTCTGTGCGCTTGAGCTTGTCTTGTCTCTTTTTGTGCTTTTGGTACTTTACCTTCTCAGCTGGTGTGCTTCTGAGCTTGCTAGCTTTGTACTGTGCTTGAGCTTGTCTTCTGGTGCTCTTCTGGTGTTTTCTTCCTTTACCTCCTTCTGCTACTTCCTAGCTAGAGTGTACTGTGCTTGAGCTTGTCTAGTCTCTTTTGGTGCTTTTCTTTACCTCCTACTTGGCTAGTGTGTACTGTGCTTGAGCTTGTCCAGTCTCTTCTGATCTTTTTCTTTACCTCCTTCTGAGCTTATGTATTACTTTGCTTGAGCATGTACATCTCTTCCTGGTGCTTTTCTTTTCCTCCTTCTCAGCTTGTGAGTTCATTGCTTGAGGCTTGTCTGGTCTCTTCTGAGGGTGTTTCTTTTGCACCTCCTTCTGGGCTAGAGTGTACTCTGCTTGACCTTGTCTAGTCTCTTCTGGTGCTTTTCTTTACCTCCTTCTGAGCTAGTGTGTACTGTGCTTGAGCTTGTCTAGTCTCTTCTGGTGCTTTTCTTTACCTCCTTCTGAACTAGTGTGTACAGTGCTTGAGCTTGTCTAGTCTCTACTGGTGCTTTCTTTACCTCCTTCTGAACTAGTGTGTACTGTGCTTGAGCTTGTCTAGTCTCTTCTGGTGCTTTTCATTACATCCAGGGTACTGCTGTGTCTAGCTGCCTCCCATATCAGACTGCAGTTCTGTGCTTGAGCTTGTCTTGTCTCTTGTGGTGTTTGTTTACTTCCTTCTAGTGTACCGTGCTTGAGCTTGTCTAGTCTCTTCTGGTGCTTTTCTTTACCTCGTTCTGAGCTAGTGTGTACTGTGCTTGAGCTTGTCTAGTCTCTTCTGGTGCATTTCTTTACCTCCTTCTGAGCAAGTGTGTACTGTGCATGAGCTTGTCTTTTCTCTTCTGGTGCTTTTCTTTACCTCCTTCTCAGCTAGTGTGTACTGTGCTTGAGCTTGTCAAGTGTCTTCTGCAGCTTTTCTTTACCTCCAGAGTACTGCTGGGTCTAGCTGCCTCCCATATCAGACTCGTGTTCTGTGCTTCAGCTTGTCTTGTCTCTTCTGGTGTTTTTGTTTACCTCCTTCTCAGCTTGTGTGTGCTGTGCTTGAACTTGTCTAGTTTCTTCTGGTGCTTTTCTTTACCTCCTTCTGACCTTATATGTACTGTGCTTGAGCTTGTCTAGTCTCTTCTGATGCTTTTCTTTACCTCCTTCTGAGCTTATGTGTACTGTGCTTGAGCTTGTCTTGTCTCTTCTGGTGCTTTTCTTTTCCTCCTTCTGACCTTATGTGTACTGTGCTTGAGCTTGTCTAGTCTCTTCTGATGCTTTTCTTTACCTCCTTCTGAGCTTATGTGTACTGTGCTTGAGCTTGTCTTGTCTCTTCTGGTGCTTTTCTTTTCCTCCTTCTCAGCTTGTGAGTTCTGTGCTTGAGCTTGTCTGGTCTCTTCTGGTGTTTTTCTTTACCTCCTTCTCAGCTGGTGTGTACTGTGCTTGAGCTTGTCTAGTCTCTTCTGGTGCTTTTCATTACCTCCTTCTGAGCTAGTGTGTACTGTGCTCGAGCTTGTCTAATCTCTTCTGGTGCTTTTCTTTACCTCCTTCTTGGCTAGTGTGTACTGTGCTTGAGCTTGTCCAGTCTCTTCTGGTGCTTTTCTTTACTTCTTTGTCAGCTTTTGTATACTGTGCTTGAGCTTGTCTTGTCTCTTCTGGTGTTTTTCTTTACCTCCTTCTGAGCTAGAGTGTACTGTGCTTGAGCTTGTCTAGTCTCTTCTGGTGCTTTTCTTTACCTCTTTCTGAGCTAATGTGTACTGTGCTTGAGCTTGTCTAGTCTCTTCTGGTGCTTTGTTTACCTCCTTCTGAACTAGTGTGTACTGTGCTTGAGCTTGTCTAGTCTCTTCTGGTGCTTTCTTTACCTCCTTCTGAACTAGTGTGTACTGTGCTTGAGCTTGTCTAATCTCTTCTGGTGCTTTTCATTACATTCAGGGTACTGCTTTGTGTAGCTGCCTCCCATATCAGACTCCAGTTCTGTGCTTGAGCTTGTCTTGTCTCTTCTGGTGTTTTTCTTTACCTCCTTCTCAGCTTGTGTGTACTGTGCTTGAGCTTGTCTTGTCTCTTGTGGTGTTTGTTTACCTCCTTCTAGTGTACTGTGCTTGAGCTTGTCTAGTCTCTTCTGGTGCTTTTCTTTACCTCGTTCTGAGCTAGTGTGTACTGTGCTTGAGCTTGTCTAGTCTCTTCTGGTGCTTTTCTTTACCTCCTTCTGAGCAAGTGTGTACTGTGCATGAGCTTGTCTTTTCTCTTCTGGTGCTTTTCTTTACCTCCTTCTCAGCTAGTGTGTACTGTGCTTGAGCTTGTCAAGTGTCTTCTGCAGCTTTTCTTTACCTCCAGAATACTGCTGGGTCTAGCTGCCTCCCATATCAGACTCGTGTTCTGTGCTTCAGCTTGTCTTGTCTCTTCTGGTGTTTTTGTTTACCTCCTTCTCAGCTTGTGTGTGCTGTGCTTGAACTTGTCTAGTTTCTTCTGGTGCTTTTCTTTACCTCCTTCTGACCTGATGTGTACTGTGCTTGAGCTTGTCTAGTCTCTTCTGATGCTTTTCTTTACCTCCTTCTGAGCTTATGTGTACTGTGCTTGAGCTTGTCTTGTCTCTTCTGGTGCTTTTCTTTTACTCCTTCTCAGCTTGTGAGTTCTGCGCTTGAGCTTGTCTTGTCTCTTCTGGTGTTTTTCTTTACCTCCTTCTCAGCTGGTGTGTACTGTGCTTGAGCTTGTCTAGTCTCTTCTGGTGCTTTTCATTACCTTCTTTTTAGCTAGTGTGTACTGTGCTTGAGCTTGTCTAGTCTCTTCTGGTGCTTTTTTTTACCTCCTTGGCTAGTGTGTACTGTGCTTGAGCTTGTCCAGTGTCTTCTGGTGCTTTTTTTACTTCTTTCTCAGCTTGTGCATACTGTGCTTCAGCTTGTCTTGTCTTTTCTGGTGTTTTTCTTTACTTCCTTCTGAGCTAGAGTGTACTGTGCTTCAGCTTGTCTAGTCTCTTCTGGTGCTTTTCTTTACCTCCTTCTGAGCTAGTGTGTACTGTGCTTGAGCTTGTCTAATCTCTTCTGGTGCTTTTCTTTATCTCCAGAGTACTGCTGGGTCTAGGTGTCTCCCATATCAGACGCGTGTTCTGTGCTTGAGCTTGTCTTGTATCTTCTTGTGTTTTTGTTTACCTCCTCAGCTTGTGTGTGCTGTGCTTGAGCTTGTCTAGTCTCTTCTGGTGCTTTTCTTTACCTCCTTCTGACCTGATGTGTACTGTGCTTGAGCTTGTCTAGTCTCTTCTGATGCTTTTCTTTACCTCCTTCTGAACTAGTGTGTACTGTGCTTCAGCTTGTCTTGTCTCTTCTGGTGCTTTTCTTTTAATCCTTCTCAGCTTGTGAGTTCTGCGCTTGAGCTTGTCTTGTCTCTTCTGGTGTTTTTCTTTACCTCCTTCTCAGCTGGTGTGTACTGTGCTTGAGCTTGTCTAGTCCCTTCTGGTGCTTTTCATTACCTTCTTCTGAGCTAGTGTGTACTGTGCTTGAGCTTGTCTAGTCTCTTCTGGTGCTTTTTTTACCTCCTTGGCTAGTGTGTACTGTGCTTGAGCTTGTCCAGTGTCTTCTGGTGCTTTTCTTTACTTCTTTCTCAGCTTGTGTATACTGTCCTTGAGCTTGTCTCGTCTTTTCTGGTGTTTTTCTTTACCTCCTTCTGAGCTAGAGTGTACTGTGCTTGAGCTTGTCTAGTTTCTTCTGGTGCTTTTCTTTACCTCCTTCTGAGCTAGTGTGTACTGTGCTTCAGCTTGTCTAGTCTCTTCTGGTGCTCTTCTTTATCTCCAGAGTACTGCTTGGTCTAGGTGTCTCCCATATCAGACTCGTGTTCTGTGCTTGAGCTTGTATTGTCTCTTCTGGTGTTTTTGTTTACCTCCTTCTCAGCTTCTGTGTGCTGTGCTTGAGCTTGTCTAGTCTCTTCTGGTGCTTTTCTTTACCTCCTTCTGACCTGATGTGTACTGTGCTTGAGCTTGTCTAGTCTCTTCTGGTGCTTTTCTTTACTTCTTTCTCAGCTTGTGTATACTGTGCTTGAGCTTGTCTTGTCTTTTCTGGTGTTTTTCTTTACCTCCTTCTGAGCTAGAGTGTATTGTGCTTGAGCTTGTCTAGTCTCTTCTGGTGCTTTTCTTTACCTCCTTCTGAGCTAGTGTGTACTGTGCTTGAGCTTGTCTAGTCTCTTCTGGTGCTTTTCTTTACATCCAGAGTACTGCTGTCTCTAGCTGCCTCCCATATCAGACTCCAGTTCTGTGCTTGAGCTTGTCTTGGCTCTTCTGGTTCTTTCCTTTACCTCCTTCTGAGCTAGTGTGTACTGTGCTTGAGCTTGTCTAGTCTCTTCTGGTGCTTTTCTTTACCTCCAGTGTACTGCTGTGTCTAGCTGCCTCCCATATCAGACTCGACTTCTGTGCTTGAGCTTGTCTTATCTCTTCTGGTGTTTTTCTTTACCTCCTTCTCGTGTACTGTGCTTGAGCTTGTCTAGTCTCTTCTGGAGCTTTTCTTTACCTCCTTCTGAGCTAGTGTGTACTGTGCTTCAGCTTGTCTAGTCTCTTCTGATGCTTTTCTTTATCTCCAGAGTACTGCTGGGTCTAGGTGCCTCCCATATCAGACTCGTGTTCTGTGCTTCAGCTTGTCTTGTATCTTCTGGTGTTTTTGTTTACCTCCTCAGCTTGTGTGTGCTGTGCTTGAGCTTGTCTAGTCTCTTCTGGTGTTTTTCTTTACCTCCTTCTCAGCTGGTGTGTACTGTGCTTGAGCTTGTCTAGTCTATTCTGGTGCTTTTCATTACCTCCTTCTCAGCTAGTGTGTACTGTGCTTGAGCTTGTCTAGTCTCTTCTGATGCTTTTCTTTACCTCCTTCTTGGCTAGTGTGTACTGTGCTTGAGCTTGTCCAGTGTCTTCTGGTGCTTTTCTTTACTTCTTTCTCAGCTTGTGTATACTGTGCTTGAGCTTGTCTTGTCTTTTCTGGTGTTTTTCTTTACCTCCTTCTGAGCTAGAGTGTACTGTGCTTGAGCTTGTCTAGTCTCTTCTGGTGCTTTTCTTTACCTCCTTCTGAGCTAGTGTGTACTGTGCTTGAGCTTGTCTAGTCTCTTCTGGTGCTTTTCTTAACATCCAGAGTACTGCTGTCTCTAGCTGCCTCCCATATCAGACTCCAGTTCTGTGCTTGAGCTTGTCTTGTCTCTTCTGGTGTTTTTTTTACCTCCTTCTGAGCTAGTGTGTACTGTGCTTGAGCTTGTCTAGTCTCTTCTGTTGCTTTTCTTTACCTCCAGTGTACTGCTGTGTCTAGCTGTCTCCCATATCAGACTCGACTTCTGTGCTTGAGCTTGTCTTGTCTCTTCTGGTGTTTTTCTTTACCTCCTTCTCGTGTACTGTGCTTGAGCTTGTCTAGTCTCTTCTGGTGCTTTTCTTTACCTCCTTCTGAGCTAGTGTGTACTGTGCTTCAGCTTGTCTAGTCTCTTCTGGTGCTTTTCTTTATCTCCAGAGTACTGCTGGGTCTAGGTACCTCCCATATCAGACTCGTGTTCTGTGCATCAGCTTGTCTTGTCTCTTCTGGTGTTTTTCTTTACCTCCTTCTCAGCTTGTGTGTGCTGTGCTTGAGCTTGTCTAGTCTCTTCTGGTGCTTTTCTTTACCTCCTTCTGACCTTATTTATACTGTCCTTGAGCTTGTCTAGTCTCTTCTGATGCTTTTCTTTACCTCCATCTGAGCTTATGTGTACTTTGTTTGAGCTTGTCTTGTCTCTTCTGGTGCTTTTCTTTTCCTCCTTCTCAGCTTGTGAGTTCTGTGCTTGAGCTTGTCTGGTCTCTTCTGGTGTTTTTCTTTACCTCCAGAGCTAGAGTGTACTGTGCTTGAGCTTGTCTAGTTTCTTCTGGTGCTTTTCTTTACCTCCTTCTGAGGTAGTGTATACTGTGCTTGAGCTTGTCTAGTCTCTTCTGGTGCTTTCTTTACCTCCTTCTGAACTAGTGTGTACTGTGCTTGAGCTTGTCTAGTCTCTTCTGGTGCGTTCTTTACCTCCTTCTGAACTAGTGTGTACTGTGCTTGAGCTTGTCTAGTCTCTTCTGATGCTTTTCTTTACATCCAGAGTGCTGCTGTGTCTAGCTGCCTCCCATATCAGACTCGAGTTCTGTGCTTGAGGTTGTCTTGTCTCTTCTGGTGTTTTCTTTACCTCCTTCTCAGCTTGTTTGTATTGTGCTTGAGCTTGTCTTGTCTCTTCTGGTGCTTTTTTTACCTCCTCGTGTACTCTGCTTGACCTTGTCTAGTCTCTTCTGGTGCTTTTCTTTACCTCCTTCTGAGTTAGTCTGTACTGTGCTTGAGCTTGTCTAGTCTCTTCTGGTGCTTTTCTTTACCTCCTTCTGAGCTAGTGTGTACTGTGCGTGATCTTGTCTTTTTTCTTCTGGTGCTTTTCTTTACCTCCTTCTGAGCTAGTTTGTACTGTGCTTGAGCTTGTCTAGTCTCTTCTGGTGCTTTTCTTTATCTCCAGAGTACTGCTGGGTCTAGCTGCCTCCCATATCAGACTCGTGTACTGTGCTTGAGCTTGTCTT